>VDFB02137365.1:21882656-22057487 GCA_007258455.2 Sequoia sempervirens | reverse complement strand
TTATTTTTGTAAATCACCTTTTTTGGTGGTGTTATAACACCCTTTAAGGTTTTAGCCTTATCCTATCCTCATTTATGCACCCCTTGAGGTGATTCTTGTTCATCTCTCATGACATTAAACTTGATGCACTGCCTAAGGTGATTTTTTTCTCCCTCGAGACATTAAACTTTGTGTACCCTTTGAGATGAGTTTTGTTTGTCCTCCATGATGTTAAATTTTATGGAACTCCTAAGGTGAGTTTTTTTCATCCCCTGAGACGTTAAACTTTGTGTACCCCCTGAGGTGAGTTTTGTTTGTCCCCATGATGTTAAACTTTATGCACCCCCTGAGGTGAGTTTTGTTCATCCCCAGAGACATTAAACTTGAGCACCCCTTTTAACATGGCCACCTAGCATAACACACCTTACTTTCTATTGGATCCATTATCCTCATGAGTGATGTTGCATAACACAACTTTCTCTTCTTCATGGGACCATTCATTTATTCAATGGATGACATTTGTTATTTGAGAAAATTTATGACTAAGGTCTCTTTTCCTCATCAACTCGAATCCTTTAGCACTAACCTTGTGCTTGTTGTATGTATTTTTTGTGTATTCTTCATTTTTACATCGTCTTTGATTTCATTTCATTGTCATCTTTATGTTCCACCATACCACGTCTTTTGATCATGTATGCTTCGTGTTTTCGACATGTGTATTTTTGTATGTTGTCTTGTTGCATACCATACATGTATATGTTCCTTTATGCTTATGTTGTTTTACCATTGGATCTTGGATCCTAGGGACTTGTGTGCTCCCCCTAGATCCTTACTCATCCTATCTCTTCAACATTTGGACAATTGGACCCCTCTTGACATAGATTTTATACTTTAGTGTGAGTCTAAGCATAACTTCATACTCTCAATAAAGTGGGGGCTAAATGTAGCATCAAAGATTGTCACCCTTGATAATTTCACACTATGTTTTTCTCCCCCTAAATTATTGATCCTAATTAGGTCCCTAATTTCCTAAATTATGCATTCTATAGCCCATTTGTAGAAATTTTAGAGAAATTACAATCATTGAACAAATACATCTAATTGATATTTTTCCCCTGACACTTAATGTCCTAGAAAATAGGGCCAAGACCCATTTTACCTAGGGCATAGGAGTCCCCTTGTTTTTCTAGGGACCAATTTTGGATATGTCAATGTTGGCATTTTAACATTCAAAAATTGCAAATGTCAGATATTGGGATTTAATTTGGGGAAAATTGAATACATGCCCATAAATACCTAGTTATTGAATCATTTGAAACCTAAGTGAAATTATCTAGAAAGAGATAAACATTAATAGCATTCAAAAGCAAGTCAAGAGCAACATCTTATAGCTTTATTGTAGAAATTAAAGATCCAAACATCATGTCAAAGTGTATGTGAGTTCATGTTGTCATATTATCATTTTTTTGTGAAGGCTAACCCCCTTTTTGTAGGTCTCTAAAGAAATTCAAGAAGTCAATAAAGAAAGATCTAAGACCTTGAGGTGATGTGTATTACTTTAGTCCTTTCAGGAATTCATTGAAGGGTGATGAGTTGTAACATTTTGTGATATCATAATTCCTTCCTAATTACCATTTTATTACTGGAATTTCCATTGTGGAAGTGGAAACACAAAAAAAGGGTTTGACTAAGGAAAACCCCTAAATGGAACAACCCTTTCCCTTTCTTTGAATGTGCAGGTTTCAGGATTGGAGAGGATTGAACAAAGTTTCAAGAAAAAAAATTCATGAAGCCCTACATCTTCTCAACTCACAAAAAATCACCTACAGAATTATCAAATAGTGATATGATAACTATGCAAGAAAAAATGAAGACCTTAGCTCTGACATTAGAGGAGTGCAAAAGTTGAGCAGGACACCCCTACAAGGACTCATATTCCCTAGGGAACCTATGTCCTCCTACAATGGTCAAAACCAATTTTTTTAGGCAAGTACACAGTCCTCTGCACTTCCTAGATCTACTTGTAAACTAATGTTTCAGTCTATACATCATCAAAATCTTACATTTTTCATATTAGGGCATATAGTCTAATTAGGTTAATCATAGAAAATCAATTCCAATCCATTCCAATCCTCAATAGGATGGAGATCTAGATCTGATTGGATAATTTCATGGTTGAAAGCCAATCTATATGCCTGGTTGATCTCCATCTTAATGAAACCATAGAAATGGAGGCAATCAACCCTAGGTTCTATACATTAAACTTAGGGTTTCCCTTTTTCTATGTTTCAAATGCTTACAAAAATAGACATCAAATTTATCATCTCTACACTCAAAAAGGACATAAAACCCTAGGAAATTGGCTCTCCCTTGTGGCACCAAGCTAATCATCAACCTTAGTTAATCTTGTGTACCAATGTGAAGTCATGTGAAAAGAAGCCAATCCTAGTTGGATCTTAGATCACTTTTACTACATCACATTAGACTAATTGTTTGCATAGGATATTTTACCTCATAAGACCTTATCCAAATATTCCCATTACAACATGACTCCATAATTGATTTCTAATATAGCCTTGGAAATGAATATTGGTAACAACAAAATTAAAACATTTTAGTTGAGATTACATTATATTTGAAGGCATATAAGCACATAACATTTAATTAACACAATTATAACTATGAATTCCACACTTCACTTGAAATTTAAGTTCCTACCTCATTAATATGACTAAAAATTATTTCAAATCCTATGGTTGAAATAAGGAAATAGTTGTAGACATTGTACATACATAATTCTAGCATAATTTGCTAATAAATTCCCTTTTAATAGTTTAACACAATAGTTCTTGTAGACACTGAAAAATGTCCTAAATGATATCATACACTCAAATTAGGTAACTAACATCATTTCCTCTTTTAACTCGTCCTCTTTTCGTTCAATTAATTGAATTAGTCTAGCTAATTAATTAATTGCCTCATTTTCATCTATTGACCTAACACATTTAAACAAGTTAATTCACCCCCTTTCATGCTAACATTTCATCTCATTAAATTAAATAAATCAAAGTATTTAATTTAGTTCCCTAAGTAATCTTATTTAATTAAATAACCCTAAATTATTTAATTAAATGTCATTCCACCTTTCCCCATTTCATTAAATCATTTAATTTAATGAATATCACTTTATTCCTTCAAAACCCCTAATTGTATGATTAAGCGTTTGTAACAGGTATGTCTTGAGGATCATGATGGGTAAAAGTGGCAATATGATGGGTATGTGGGCGTGACTATTTTTTTGCAGTGATGAAGCGAAATGGGTTTAAAGGAGTTGTATACTTGTGCAAATTATGCTTTACTTTGGGGCTGTAAGAGATGAGTATTATTCATTTTTCTATTTGAATTACAACTAAAGTCTTGATTGATGGCTGATTGAAAAACATCTATAGCTTTGAAAAGGTATCACATTTTTTGAATCCAAAATATGCATCACATTATATGCTTTGCATATATAGGATTAAAAAAGAAAAATTAATTTTCATGAAGTTTGACCTAGTTAAGGTGAGTCGGACATCACGAGTTTTGCTATTTTTAAAAGTTGCAATAAAAATTTATAATTAATTATTTCCACGGAAAAAAATTACAAAAAAATATGCATCACGGTAGGGCATGAGTCCTTACTTTATGTCAAAATCTTGCCAAAATGTTATCATTTTATTGTGGTTAAGTTGGTCAGACCGGACACACCACTTAGTACTTAAATTTGAGTATCACTACGTTGATACAAATTTTCACCAAATATATATATATATATATTTTTAAACAAACAATGGTTTGGCTTACATTCAATTTATTCTGAGGATTCTATTACACATTTTTGAAATAATGTCAAACTTATTCGGTACGTCCGGTTGCCTAACTTCTGATTTTTGAATTTTTACCACTTAAGGGCCTATTTTTTTCCATCATGATCACCTTTTATACCCACAATTAATCTAATTTTCCTCCAAAAGTGGAATATTCCCTCGCCTTTTGCACAATTAAAATTTGTTTTAATTAGCAAAATATCTATTTCCTCACCCATGAATATTCCAAAGAATATTTTTTCTCCTCCAATCATTTGAAAAGGGATATTCTCACTTGGCTTCTTGAGCAAGCTAAACTTGTGACCTCTTGAACAAGTCACTTTGTGACCTGTGTGTGTAGGTAAAAAGTGTGTTTGTTTGGAACAAATGGGAACCCTTGATTAAATCCCATCTTTCATTCTCACCCATTGATGAGAATCCATGATCCATGCCTCCTATTTCCTCAATCCTTGACCGTTGATTAATCTTTTTGATCTCAGCCCTTCATTTCTCATTTTCTCTCCTATAAATAAAACACTATTTGGAGACAAATGGATCCATATTTCAATTGAAAACTTATGCTATTGAATTCACTCACACTCACACTCACACTTTGCTCACATTTAGCATATTTTAGTTCATTTTTAGTTGCATATTAGTTTTAAGCTTCCATTAATGGCTTCCTTGCATCCATCTTAGTTTGTTTATAAATTAGGGTTTAAATCTTTTAGCTTAGAATTAGCTTAGTTTAGCTTAGGTTTTTCATAATTAGATAATTTTTAGCATAAAATCATGTTAATTTAGCTTGAATCATGTTCAAATTAGCATAAATCATGTTCTCATCCATTTATCACAATAGTTTCATCGATTCTCTTCAATAGAATCAATTGAAACAAGATCATTGATTGTCGCTTCACATCAACACAACACCAATTCCAAAATAGAATTAGTTTCAAATGGGATAGAATAAACATTTTGATGTTTTTTTATATTTAGAATGCTTCATTTTACTAAATTTTTAGTTTATCTTTAATTTGAATGATCTTGTTTGCATATTTAGTATTAGTGGCTACGTTATTCTTTGATTCATCATGGATCAAGGGTAATCGGCCCATACTAGTATCCTCGGTTGACATTATGGTGCTAGAAGGAGGGAAAATCATCAAATTAACTAGTTTCTATGTCAAATTTTATGTGTTTTGATTTTTGCAGGAAACATCGACGCCCAAATCAATTATAGTGATGCACTTTAAAGGGTGATGCCATATAGCAATGCTATCTCAATCTAAAATAGTGAAGCCTATTGTTGGTCGTGTTTACTGTGCTGCTGAGACGAGGGAATATGATATATATCTCTCTTGAAGGTAAATCTCTATGACAAGGCTCAAGAGAGATAACCTTAAAGGTCTCTAATCAAGTCTTGGCCGTGCATAAACAACTTCGATGCTTGAAATGTGAAAATCTTTGGTAATGCATGATGGGACCTTTTCTGACAAAGGGTTGAATCAATTTTATGAGATCTAACAGTGATGATGCTTGATCCTAGACTTAGCAATAATCAAAGAAATAGAAAAGAGAGAAGGGTTTGCAAGAGATTTTCTAAACCTAATACTACTCCTAAGACTAACAATAGAAAGCAACCAATGCCGAAATGGGCCAATCCTCTAAAATTAGTTTCCTTGGTAAGATAAATCTACAATCTCATAGAAAATAGTGCAATCTTCTGAGGTGTTAATATTTTCAAATTATGAACACTCATTCAAACAACCCTTTTGCAGTTGAAGTGAATAAACCTTCACAATCAAACTTAAGTACAAGGAATATGATAAGTCCAAGCTAACTTTGCAAAGCAACTAGCAATTAGTTGGTTGCAAAAAGTATGGACTGAGAGATTGCTATAACATTTAAGTACCAAATCACAAATGTTATCAAATCGAATCTAATCTAAATATTGACCAACTCAAAGCAATTTTAAAGATGGAATAGCAAGAACCATGCAAAACAAGAGAGCACAAATATGGTACCAAATCATAATGTCACTATTTGCATTCAAATTGTTCACTGTAGCAACAATTTTAGCTTTCTGTTACAATATTTGCTTGAGGGAAACTTCTTGTTAACTTACTCTATTTCTATATTCTGGTTACAAGTTCTAACTTTCTAGCTATTTTCAACTATCTAATCTTCTAACCCCTTTACAAATGAGGCCACATGCCCAATATATAGAAATCCCTAGGAACTCGTCGACCAGGCAAGGGTTTCACAGCAATAACTCGACACAACCACCTAGCCAGGGGAGTCTTTGAAATGAGTCAAATAATAAATGCGCGTTCCATCGAGGTTGGCCTCAGATCCGTAATGCAGCTCGGAAGACACGCGGGAAGATAATGGGGAAGCACAAATCACACCGTTTCCCATCATTAGCTCCCTTCCCTATTATCCCCACGCCGATCTGACTCTTCATGTAGCTTTAAGAACGCTGCATCTAAGTTGGCCACAGGTAGTACCGGTAGAACCCTAATTCACCTCCCAATGGACGTGATCTCATCCCTTGTGTGTTTGACTGACTTATCCCAATCTACCTTATAGGTCACATGCTTATCAATAACTACCAGGTAGGTGGCTACATCATCTAGTTGGTGCTTAGAAATAGAACCATCATCAAGTGGTGCATACACATCATGCCACCATTCTCTCAACTGTTCCAGGCTCAAGTACTTGGGCACAATCTTCCTTCTTCCTATCATGATTTCAAAGAAGGCAATGGAACCATTGTAAACCCCGGTTAGGGTGTCATCAATCTTCTTCCCTCATTTGTGAATCTTTTTCAATACCTTCTACCTAATTTGCAGTGCCTCAAACCAATCCCAAGGCTCGGGAGCCCTAGAAGAAGGAAGAATTCTGTCACTCACCAATCCACCCTGGGTGTACTCCATCAGAGTCCTAGTTTTTTGCAGAAGGAGGTTCGTATCCTCCTTATCTTGTGCTAACACCTGCTTCAACTAATCAGTCGCCATGACAGCATCCTTTCCTATTGATAGAATTTCCTTAATAGCTTTGTCACCCTTCTCTTGCACCCCTTTCAACCAATTCACAGTGGCAAGGGCGGAAGCCTTCAGTTTTTCTAGCTCAGTTATGGTCTCCTGAGGTAGAGGATTGGTGGAAGAGGAAGAAAGATTAATGGCGTGTAGTGGTTTCATCAATTCCTCCAAGCACTTCTTGAGAATATCATTTTCTTTCTTTAATTCCTGCCTGGCTTTCACTTCCCTTCTCAATCTATCCACCATAACTACACTAGAGACCCCATAGTCCTCAATATCCTTCTCAATTGATGTAGTTCCAAGATTGAAAGTCTGTATATTATAATCACTTCCAGCCACATCATCCTTATTTTTATCTGGAACAGGGGTAGCAATATGAACAACCTTGTTGTGTGCCTCATCTCTCTCAACACGTGAGATCACCCTATCCTTCTTACCTTTATCCTTTCCAATCCTAGCTAGTAGTGCATCCCAGTTCAGTGGACTATCCTCCACAACCACCTATTTTCTCTTTATTTCTCTATCAAGCCATTTAGGGACATTGGACTCCAATTGCATTTCGGATTGTTTTTCCTCCACTTGCTAACCCCTAGGTGCCTCCTCTTCCAAATTCTATTTCTCAAGAGTCTCATCTTTCTTACTTTCTTCTTCTTCAACATGTTCCTCCTCCTGTTCAAGTGATGGATACTCTTCTACCTCTTCTTCCCTTGGAGGAGGTTCAACTGCTTTAGTCCCAATAGGAGAGTTTGCATGTGCAACCATAGGAGACTGCATTATCTTTTCAATTTCTTCCTCTGCATTGTGGATTTCCCCTTCATGGAATTTTGAACCTCCAATATTTGGATGATCCTCAACATTTTCCTCCTCACCTAGTTCACTTTGAGCTTCATGAGTGGGAGACACATCATCATGCTGCATCTTATGAGAGGTCACTAGAGGTAGGTCAACCTTAGGCATACTATCCCTGGGAGAAGGAGTCCTAGACTTCCTTGTATACACTTTGGCCTTCTCCTCTGAGCTTTCAACATTTATTACTGGTGGGGCAACTCCTTCCCCAACCTTGGAGCTATCCTTCTCTAATAGTTTGATAATTCTCTTCCTCTTAGGCATAGGAGCATCAACCTCAGGACTCTGCTCGGGCCTCCTTTTCCTTGTCCTCTTCTTGGCTTTTGGCTGCCTCTATTTTCTATTTCCTGGACCTCTGTTTCTTGTATACCTTTAGATTTAGTTTTGATAGGGGAGTCCAGTTTACCTTTACCTTTGGGATCCTTCTTGGTGGATTCTTTAGAAGTAGAATGGGAATCTAAGTCCCCCATCAGGGCATATGTGCACTACACTCCCTTATTTTCTAGTTCCCATAGTGTGTGTTTGAGCCACATCTTAGTGAATTTGAGAATCGGATCCACTAGTTGCTTTAGTTCTATCTTCTCCTCCTCTGACCAATCCACATCACCAATTGGTCTATCATTTATGGCTTCATAGGCATGGTCCTGTATCAATTTTCCATCATCTTCCAATTGGTCAAGAACTGCCCTTACATTATATAATCAGACTGCATCAACTAGGAGCTGGGATAATTTCTTCTTCCTAAAATCATATTCATCACTACAGTTGGCCCAATAGTCCTCTAAGTTAACCTTATGGTAGTACTCTCTACTAGTCTTCTTTTGAGCTTCTCCTGTGATGTCAAATCTGGATCTCTTGAAGTGGAAAGACAAGCCAAGAGCACTCAATTCTTCTTCTGAAGCTTGGGCAGAACCAATGGAAGGACATACCTCTCCGATTGCCTGCCAATCCTTAGAAAATCCCCGCAAAATCCCTATCTTGTGCTTGTCCTTCTTGACAATGGCATCAAAGTCATAAATTTTTCCTTGTGACTTCCAACAATATGATGTGGTTAGTGGGATACCCTTGAAGTCTTTACGGGGCCTTTTGACAACCATCAACCCAAATGTAGGAGAAAGTAGGGAACTAGATGAACCATGCCCCATATTTCTTGATGAGCTCCTTAGCCAAATCTGAAATCCTGACATGCTCTGCCTTGTGAAGCATTCTGGTGATATGCATGGTGAATGCATCATTTTCCCTCCTATAGTTTGGGCTTCCGACACAACTAAGGAAAACTTCATGATGATATCTTGTCTGAAAATTCCCTTTGTATCTAATCCTCTATAGGGATGGAACCTAGCAAGTGCATAGACCAAATACGAGGTCATGGTGAAGGTCTTTGTCTGCAACACATTGGACAGCTGCTTGTGAATAACTTGGCTAATGATCCCTGCCCAATGGTAGTCAATTTTCTCTTGTTCCATTCTCACAATGGCATGGCACATCCAATTTTCAAATATACCAGTAGTCCTCAATCCAACCACCCTACTAAGAAAGGTGATGGTGTCGCAGTACTCCTTCAACTTTGCTCTGAATAGCTGCTTTGGAAATTTAAGGTAGTGGGACTTGAGCTACTCGGCCAAGAGTTAGTGAGCCCCTCTTTGTGACTTCACGGTCTGCTCATTGTAGAACTCCTGAGCTACCTTTATGTTGAATCCCACCACATGAGACCTGTCTGGCATATCAAATGTTTGGGCAATGGAGATAGGGTTGAGATTTGCTACAACCCTCCCCTGAGGACCAATTATTCTTTGTGTGCCTTGATCATAGTGCCTGGTGCACTCAGGGCCATTTCAGCATTACCCTTTGTAGAAGGGAAATGGCCCGGCCACATGGGACAGGCCTGACTCTTTCATTCTCTTGGCCACCAAAGGAAGATCTTCAGCTGCCATTCTTTCTTTAAATTCCTCATAGTCCTAGAGGCCAACATTCGTATTGGTGACTTCTAACTAGAAAAAAGTGATCTTACTTTCTGGGACCTTGCTCCTAATGTCCAACTTGATCTTCTCTGCATCAGACAATGAGGAACCAGCTACTGCTATGGTTGATTCAGCCTACACTCAACATGAAAACATAGTAAACACCACAGGAAAGCAAGGTTACTCCATCAAAACACCATTAGAATGCATCTCATATAGTCAAGGTGTTATTAAAATTCATATAAAATGATCATAACAAATTTAAAGTTTCAAGACCATCCACAGAATCTGAGCCAGAGAGGAATTTCGGGAAATCCTAGACCGATCGGATTCCAACGAAGAAACAAAGAAACACCTACTTAATCATAAATCCTAATCATTTTAATCAATAAATGGCATGAGGGATTCAAGCATGACATGAAATAACCATCAATATGCATCACAAATTATAAACAAATCTAATCATTTCATGTCCCTTTACATTTCACCAAATTTTGGGGAAATCCATGAGGGACGGATTTCCGCGAAGAACGGGCCAAGGAAGATTTTTGGGAAATCTGGGAGACAGTGGATTTCAGAGAAATCCAGACTCAACGGAAATCTGTAGTTTAGGCACAATTCTGGACCCTTGGAGATTCCCAGAACACAGGTTTCGACAAGAGTTATGAGCTTGCCAAGAAGTCCCGGCGAAGCCATGAAGTTACGTCGAAAGATACTATCAAAAAAGGTCTCACCAAGACATGGTGGTTTCGGTGTGATGTCTCCACAAAAAGGGACATAGCAAACATATCAGTATGAGCCAAGGGTGGTCGGGGTAAGGTCTGGGCAAATTCATCTTGTCTCATCGACCATCAGGGTTTAAATTATCAGTCCAGAAAGACTAAAGTTTATCTATATGATGTCTCAGCGAAGTCACAGAGTCTTTCCAAAAGGCGGTGTATCAAACATCTCGATGTGACCGGCGGGTAGTCAGGGTAGGGTCTCAGCGACAAATGAGAGTTACAGAAAATCGAGTGAATATCGGTATAAGTTCCAAGTTCGACTGGAGGTCCGAGCGTCTAAACAAAGCCTTGCCGACAAAGGAATATCGTTGGTATAATGCCTGGCCGACAAACTGTAGTCTTAGCAAAGGAAGACCCGAGCTCGCCAAGAAAGGAAGGAGTCATCGTAAGGTCTTGGCGATAGCCAGGAGTCTCACTGAAAGGGAAGGTTTTGGCCAGAACAGAGATCTCGCAGAGAAGTCTTAGCGAAAGACGGATGTCTAGGCGAAGCAAAGGGATATTGGTAGAGCTATTAGATCCCACTGTCAGCTCTTGGCGACCAAGGACTGTCCTGCCGAAAGCGAACGAGATTTTATCGATGTGAGGGACAATACTGTCACAGCAAAAAGACACGGACTTAAAAGGGCCTCTTGGTAAAACACAGGGTGATCGAGATAAGGTCTCGCCGATGATGAAAGGTCACAACGAAGAGACTTCGGAAGGGATGGATCATCCCAGACCGTGACGCTAAGGCACGATTTCACCCAGACACTGAACCCACTAAGGATTTCAAAAAGTTAAAACCATGGCAAGCTAGGGATGGGCCCTTTCATGAATTTTCTTTGTATTCCAGGCCTGTTTTAAGATGAAATAACCAAACATGGCCCTGTCCTAGGTTTCAAACCTCACCAGCCACCAATGTGCATAGGAAACTTCAGAATTCAGTTGTTTCGACTACAAGTCATCACTAGGGTTTACTAATCACTCTCAGGTAGGATTCATTAAAATGTAGATGGACACATGAACCCAAAGCTCGCTTGGGAGATGGCAAAAGATGCAATACCAAACAACCCTAGCATGAAATAAACACATGTGCAGGAATTCAAATACCAACGTGCCCTTTTATAATTCAATTCAAAGAAGAGCAATCAAACACATACCATTACAAAGTGAGAAATGGTCACAGAAGTAGTAAACGCAAAGCTCAAGGGTGTTCACAATGAACACAGGCGAAAACACATGAGAAATCACCACCAAATCAGTTAAATCAAAGCTGAATTTCCCAAAATCCCAACCAAATACTCGCAGGAAAGAACTCCTCAGCTCAAATGATGGAAAATAGTGAACATATTGGCACAAAAGATCTCAAAATCAAGTTAAATACATTTCTCAGAGCATGCACAGAGCCATTAATGCAGTCGATAAGTCAGCTAGAGAAGGGATTCGGGAACTCAACAATCAGGGCAGAATTTGGGAAAATCTGGACCATGCGAAAATCTACGAAGACCAAAATTTCTCAACCAACAAGTGTCCAGCTGGAGTCCAAGTAGGATCCAAGAAAATCCAACCAGGGCAGAAAATCCTGAATCCAGGAAAAAGCCCAAAATTCATCCGAAACTCAAGATTTTCAATGAATAACTTGGGGAAAACACCTAGGCATTCAAAATAAACATTTAAGCATTGGCCTATAAGAAAAAAAAAAAAAAAAAAAAAACCCTTGAAAGAAAGGGCCAAAACACCAAAACTGAAGTGAAAGAGGGTCCCTGCTTACAGTGGGGTGTGTGTGTGATAAATTGCACAACAAATGGTGACTTCTGCTGGCAAAATGCTTCAGAGCATTTGATGACAAACAGGAATCGAGAACTCATAATCTCTAGTTTCAATCTCACTATCAAACAAACAAGTCAAAATGCAAGGTTCAAAGAATCAGAACCAAAGGATAGACCAAACCTTCATAAACTAAAAATCCAAGTGTGTGCACATGAGTTTATTTCCCTCCTTAAGTTACTACAGAAACCAAGTTCAGTCAAGTTAGGCTATGTAAGGATTCTAACTTCAAAAGCAACCTGGATAGGGCCTTGCTGCCAGTCAGGCATCCATAGCCCCAGCGAGGTTATTGTTGTGACTCTCCTAAATATAGCTGTACTACCAGCCAGGCGTCTATAACCCCAATAGAGATATTCAGGTATCCTTGATAAGTTGAATTTATTCTTTTGATATTCTTTATATGTCGCTTTCATTTCAACCTGTGGACAATGAAGTTCACACTCAGGGCTGAGAACCATAGTGGTGCTAAAGCATAAATAGGATTTTTTACATGACAATACTTCACAAGGATTCCAATAGTGACATTAGGATTTTTAAGATATATGAAAGAAATAAGATTTATAGAGTACTTTAAGTTCAAATCCACACCAGTGATTCAATCTTTTATAAATTTGACATTAAAATTGTTTGCAATAGCAAAGATTTCAACCATCCTTTCAAGATACAAGACTAAAGTTCACCCAAAGAAATACTTAGAACAATTCCAGAGAAGGCACCTATGCCATGCAGGTGCAACACATCCAGGCAAAAATAGAGAAAAACCAAATCAAAAACAATGCAAAAGCAAAACAAACCAAAAGAAAACCCACACCAACCAAAACAAACAAAAGCAAAGCAGAAAGGGAAACCTTAATCTAACTATATACAAGACCAAAGCTGAAAAAATCTCTAGACTGGAAATAATGCTTCAAATACTGCCCATTAATAGGTAGTGGGATATCCTCTCTAGTGAGAGTTTTCAAACGAAAAGCATTATCTCCCAAGATTTCTGAGATCTGGTAAGGACCAAGCCAAAGTTTATCAAATTTTTCATGCTCTCCCTTACGGTCATGGGCTTTATCCCAGGACAAAACCAAGTCAAAAATCCTAAAAGCTTTAACCTTGGCTCTCTTATCAAGCCATCTCTTGACAACCCCTTAATGCTTAGCAAAGTTCTCTAGGGCTTCATCCCTCTTTTCTTCAAGGTGCAATAGTTCAGGAAGCCTTGCCTCAGATCTGTCTCCCTCATCATAATACTCGTTAATGAACTAAAGGGTAGGAATTTCCAATTGTATAGGGAACACAGGTTCCAACCCATACACCAGGTGGTAGGGTGACATCCCTATGGAGGCTTTATGTCTTGTACAATCTGCCCAAAGAGAAAATATGAGTTGGGTATGCCAGTCTCTAGGGTTCCTTCCTAATAACTTGTGGATGACAGTCATAAGATTCTTATTAGAGGATTCAACCAACCCATTACCCTATAGATAGTAATTGGAGGCAAATTTTATAATGATCCCATGATCAAAAGCCCAGTTAGAAAACTTCAACGATGAAAACATAGGACCATTATCACAAACCAAAGACATGGGGCATCCAAAATGATTAAGAATACCAGATTCAAGGAAGTTAATCACTACCTTAGAAGTACACTGTTTGCATGCAAGAGCTTCTATCCATTGTGTAAAATAATTAGTATTGGTGAGAATATACCTATGACCAGCGGAGGAGGGTGGATTGATGGGACCAATGATGTCCATTCCCCACTAAGCAAAAGGTTTTACCTCGATGACCGATTGAAGTGGGAGTGCTGCATACTTCTCTCTGGTGGCCGCCGTCTGACACACATGGCACGTCCTGACATGACTATGGGTGTCTTTGAACAATGTAGGCTAGTAGTAACCAGCTTTGAGAATCTGGTTTGCTATAGATGGTGTTGACCCATGGCCTGTACCAAATCTATCATTGAATTCCGACATCATTCTTTCAGATTCTGCCCTTCCCAGGCACCTTAAGTACACACCTTTGTGATTTCTTTTGTATAAGACAGTCCCTTTCAACATGAAACTGTCACTTTTTAAGCACAATTCCCTTCTTTGTACTGGATTGAGATGATTAGGGCACCTCTGAGTTAGGAGATAATGAACAACATCATCATACCATTTGCCAGGAGAAACAACCTCTAAAGTATAAGCCTGAGCTGTAAGATCAAGGCATGTCTCTACCATTGTCTTTGTGAGCCCTTGCCCTCTTACCAGCTTCATGGGCTGAATTTCCATATCATCTTCTTGTAGCATAGTTACCCACTTGGCTCTTCGTTCTCCCAGTTCATTCTATATCAAGAGTAGCTTGACTGTAGGATCAAGATCTATAGCAAAGATCTTATTTCTGAGGATGTAATGTCTAAACTTCTTGACTACCCTGACTAAGGCATAAGCCTGCTTCTCCACATTTGGGTATCTCAGTTCTGCATCCTTCAATGGTGTGCTCATGAATGCTATGGGGTGTTCATTGCCTTGGTCAGATTTCTGAGTTAATATAGTAGCACAGGAGTGGTCAGAAGCAAATGAATAGATGTAGAATGGTTTGGCATAATCAAGACTTACTAAAACTGGAGCTTCAGCAATAGCTCTTTTTATTTCAACAAATTCTTCCTTTGCTTATGTATTCCACTCTACCTTGGCCTCCTATTTCAACATCACATTTAGTGGCTTGACTATCTCAGCAAATCCAGTGATGAACTTCCTGACAAAATTAATTTTTCCAAAGAACGACTTCATTTCCTTTTTACTAGCTGGTGGTGGGATCTTGAGAATAGCCTCTATATGTTCTGGATCAATTGAAATTCCCTTCTCAAAGATAATATGCCCTAACAACTTACCTTCTATTACTCCAAAGATGCATTTCTTTGGGTTGAGGGATATCCCAAACTCTCTACATTTCTAGAAAAATTTGCGTAGATTAGAGATATGGTCCCCTCTATTCTTTGAAAATACCGTCAGGTTATCCATATAGATGATTATGGACTTCCCAATTATATCTGTAAAGGCTATGTCCATTACTCTCTGGGATGTAGCTCCAACATTAATCAAGCCAAAAGGAATTCTCCTATAAGAAAAAGTCCCCCACTTAGTGGTGAAAGCAGTCTTATGTCTATCCTCATATTGCACCATGACTTGGTTATATCCTGAGTACCCATCCAGAAAAGACATCATCTGAGATCCATTGACGATCTGGAGTACTTCATCTAGTGAAGGCACTGGATAATTGTCTTTCTCTGATGCTCGGTTCAGGTTCCTAAAATCTACACACAATTTGATTTCGCCATTTTTCTTTCATACAAGAACTAGGTTCGCAACCCAAGTAGAGTGTCTAACTGGGAATATGATTCTTGTAGACAACAGTTTCTGCACTTCCCTTTGTATTACAGGTTCCAGCAGAGCATTAATAGGCCTCTTTCTCTGTCTAAAAGGTTTTACTCCTAGATTGAGAGGGATAGTATGAGTTATGACTGATGTATCATAAGTTTTCAAGTCCTCATAACTCTAGGCTATCACATCTAGATAATTGTGTAATGCATCAATGATTCCCCATCTTTCTTTTGGGGCGCATACCTTACCAATAAGAACATTTTTTACATCCTCCTGGGATCCTACATTATACTTGTCACACTTCCCACTAATGGACTCCTTCCTGGTGTTTTGATCCTAGTCTCTGATCTTGTCAAGATCAAAGATCCTCTCTAGTTGCACCATTCCCCTGGGGATGGTGTTGGTCTTCAGGTTGATTACCCCTTCCAAGTCTATCTCTACCTCTTGAGGCTCAATTTCATCAATGATCTAAGAAGCAAAAACATCTGTGTTTGTGATAAATTTCAAAATATGCTAATCATCTTCAAACACCTAGAACTGGTAACATTATCAGGAACTATGGGTACTGGGGTCAGCTCGACTGTAAACTTCTTCAATCCAGAAAGAGATAGAGGTTGCAGAGTGCTGGCTGCCTGGGCCAAGGAATCAACTGTTTGGTTTTTATTTCATGGAATCAGCTGAATGTTAAAGGCATCAAATCCTTCAACAAGGTCCCATACCCTATGTCTATAGTTAGTCATCCTTCTGTCATGGCAGGAGTACTGCCTTCTAACTTGCTTGACTACTAACTCAGAGTCTCCATATACTTGCAAGATCTTAACCTTCTTCTTCAAGGCCATCAATAATCCATGAACCAGGGCTTCATATTCTGCTACATTATTTGTACAATGAAACTGAAGAAAATGTCTTACCTTTTGGGTTGATTAGCTCAAATCCAGCTCCAGCTCCTTGCTTTGATTTAGACCCATCAAATCTTAAAGTCCAACAACCCACAGATGCAGAGTTCCTTGCTGTATTACTTACACTGTTACTACTGGATAGTTCTTCAGAAGGCAGCATTCCTTTTCCTTTGTGGTCTTCTTGGACATTCATATTATCAATTCTGGCTGTAGGAGTGGGGTTAGTATGCTTTTGTATTTGCTTTATTGCAGCTTGGCATAAGCAATAATCCAATTCTTAATGGGAAGCATTATGTACCCTACACCAATTGGGCAAAAGTAACTCTTCAAAGTTCATTCTTCTTCCTAACTGAATCTGACCTTCAATACATTTTTGAAGGAACTCTTGAAAACTATCTAACAAAGCCAGCTGATTATCCTCTAGATCATCATTACTTTTAGCTGGTTCACCATTATCCTTAACTGGGTCCACTAAGGCTTCAACACCAATAGACTCTATCGTGAGGCCCTGAGAGATTGTATGCAACATGAGAACCTCCTCCGAATCTAGTTTTTCAAGGGGAGCGGAAAGCATGTAACTACCCATACTTACTTCTGACACCAGAATTTCAGCAGAGGTTTTTTGATACTCTGTAATCATGTATTTCATTCTGGGTTCTCGTTCAATCCTAATTTGATTTGGCACCCCTTTCTAGGGGAGCCACATATGGGAATGATCAGTTGACACATCCATTCAAAGCCTTGGTAAAGTCCCTTTGCAATATTAGGCCATAAGCATCAGGAATGTCAGCCACTCGTATATTAATAATTTGCTGAATCCTAGGATCAGAAGCAATCTTCATATGGATCATATTTAATTCTCCTACAACATTGACTTCTATCCTATCCAACTATGTGACTTTCTTTTGACAATCAGCAGGGGTGATACCCATAGCTCTATAGACACCAAGGGGCATAACATTGGTTGAGGCACCCGAATCCAGCAGACAATTATGTAATTTTTTTCTAAATACACGGACAAAAATCAAGAATGGGGGAGTATATGTCTTCCCTTGGAGTAGAGTTAGGGGAGTGTCTACTTGAACAACTTGAGATTTGTCCCTTTCCCTCCTAGTGTCTCCAGGGGGCATATGGACTTGATCATGAGACCGATTTTTCCCTCCTATTGGATGAGAACTAGATACTTTTCTGACACTCTTGCTAATTGATTTATCTTGCAACACGAAATTTGCATCATAAGAACCTAAAACTGTAATCCTAATGGATGGAACTCTTAATAGCTCAAATGTAGACAGACTTACCTTCAATTTGCGGAGTTCTTCAACAACATATGTGGCCAATTGTTCTTCATTTAAATCAATGGGGGTCTCCCTCAGGTACTCCATCACCTTTTCTTTCCCCGCATCAGCATTTCTTCCCTTTAGTACATCGGCAAGTCCTCCTTGAGATAAATACTTCCTAAAAACCAGGGGCAATGAGGGATTGTTACTAGCATTGGGGTCTGGAGGTGTGTTGAAATTATTTGGTGGAATGGAAGTAGTGAAGGGGCCTCCAGCTTGTGGGCGCTTGTGTGGTAACTCCCTCAAATCATACTTCTTGACAGGTCTCTGGAAGGTTTGTACTTCTTCAATGTAAGATTTTTCTTCATCCCTGGGACCATTATCGTTTATTGGATTCTCATCAAATAATTGGGTCATTTCATCCCTATTTCATACCTGGTCTACCTCATCCTTCAACCGGTCAAATTCTTCTTAAGGTATTTTGTCCTTAATTTGCGAAAAAGGAGCATGGTTTAATACCAATACTGGTGAATCATAAGGAATAAAAGGTACTATTTCCTGATAGCTTGAATTGTTCTCCACCTCATATTGGAAGATCGAGGCTGTCGTTTGGAACTCTTGGCAGTCTAGCTCAGAATGCTGACTAGTTTTGTGGAGCCTACACCACCCGGACAACGCAGCCTCAGCCAGGTATACACCACTAGGAGGCTTGTCTTGATTTACTGGTTGGCTGACAGATTGATTGACCGATTGATTAATTGGTTGATCCAATGGGGTGGGATATCCTCCATGGTTGGGACCTATGTTCTAGGTTCTGTTCTATCCTGACTGTTGTCTTCTCTCAAATCCTTGTCTGCCACCTTGGTCAAAGTTCTAGCCTGAGGATTTCCCTTTATCATAATTCTACCTTCTTTCATTATTATATCCCCTATCATTATTGTAGCCTCTGTCCTGGTTATATCCTCTATCATTGTTGTATCATCTATCATTGTTATATCCTCTATCATTGTTGTACCCTCTGTCCTGACGTTGCCCCCTATCAAAGTGTTGCCCTTGTGGATTTTCTCTACTTTGATTGGATTGCATGTTCCTCTAAGCGGCCTGCAACTGACTATTCTAATTTCTTAAGTAGGTTACCTCCATATTCAGTTTCTTTATTTGTTCTAACAATTCATCCAGTCTTTCCTTGTTAGGATTACTGTATGAAGGTTGATTTGAATTATTTTGAGAACACCTAACTACAACATTGGTATTTAGTGACTGGTTTAGGACTTCAAAATTTTGTAGGTATGAAGGATAACTAGCCTGAGCCTGAGTGTGTAGGGGTTGATTCATAGTTTGCTAGGAATAACTCATCATGGATAACATTTGTTCCGTAGGGGGCCCAGGGTGAGGGACCAAAGGCAACTGAGGTTCCTGGTTCATGATAGGAGTATGGTGTGCAAGGGCTTGGTTGATAATTGGAATTTGTCCAGGATGAGCAATGGGTCCTAATGAGGGTAAATGCCCAGATAGATGTTTCCTTAGATTCGTGTTGACTTTTAAAGCCTCTGCATATGCATCCAGTAAACTCTCAGGGGGCTTATTACTCCATTTCATAAAAGTGGCTATCAAACTATCAAGTCCATCATAATAGACTTCTAGGGCAGTGGATTCATCAATAGCATACGGGGTCTGTAATCTAGTGTAGGCATGATGAAACCTATTGTTGAAAGACCCTATGGGCTCACTAACCTCTCTCTTCACATTAGTAAATTGACGCTAAAGCTCATTAGAGCTGATGGGGATTCAATTTTTTTGTAGAAAAGCAGCTTCTAACTCAGTCCAATGTTGGATAGATCCAGCAGGTAAGTGGTTATACCAATAGAATTCATCTTCCCCTAGTGAATAAGGGAATAACCTACATGCTATGTCCTCATGGTTTATCCCTCTATCTTTAAGGCCAGTCTGAAAGATTCTAATATGCTCCTCAACGGTTCTATTAGGATCACTGATATGAAATTTTGAACAAAAATGTTTAGGGTTCTTTGGCATAACATTGTAGATAGCAAAACTCAGGGGAGATGGGTTGGTTGCCAAGAAAACCATTGATGGAGGTGGGGGTGGTAATGGCTGATTTATGGCCGGCTGAGGTTGTGGACTGGGAATGGCCTCAAACTCAGATGAACTTGACGAAGATGGGGATGATGGGAGTGGATGAGATGGACGGGAAAATGATGACTCTCCCCTTCTGTTGTCCCTTCTTGACCTAGTGGGGTCTGGTAACTCTTGAAATTCTTCCTCTCCTAGATTAGATCTTGTTCTTCTACTGAATCTCTCAGGAGAGATGGCATTCAAAAATTGATCCATCTTGCGTGTTCGGGCCCTCCTTCTAGCGCCAGTTCCTATTGATCATTTTTTTGCACAATAACAGCCAAACATAATATGATATCCTATCTCTCTTAAAAGGTAAATCTCTATTGGAAAGCCTCAAGAGATAACCCCAAGGTCTCTAATGTCTGGTCTTGACAGTGAATAAACAACTCAGTAACGAAATGTGAAAGTGCTGGTAATCACAATGGGACCTTACTACGAGCAAAATGCTGAATCAATTTTATCAGATCTAACAATCTAATGGTGCTTCAATCCTAGATTTAACCCAATAATCAAAGAAATAGAAAAAAGAAGGGTTTCAAAGAGATTTTCTAAATCTAATACTACTCCTAGGATTAACAATGAAAGTAACCAATACTCAAAATGGACCAATCTCTCAAAACTGATCTCTACTTGACCAAGATAAATCTAGAATCTCATAGAAAACAATGCAATCTTCTGAGGTGTTAAGATTTTCAAATTATGAACACTCATTCAAACAACCCTTTTGCAGTTGAAGTGAATAAACCTTCACAATCGAACTTAAGTATAAGGAATTTGATAAGTCCAGGCTAACTTTGCAAAGCAACTAACAATTAGTTGGTTGCAAAAAGTATGGACTGAGAGATTGCTGCAACATTTAAGTATCAAATCACAAAAATTATCAAATTGAATCTAATCTAAATATTGACCAAATCAAAGCAATTTTAAAGATGGAATAGCAAAAAAAACCATGCAAGATAAGAGAGCACAAATATGGCACCAAATCACAATGTCACTATTTGCATTCAAATTGTCCACTGTAGCAACAATTTTAGCTTTCTATTACAATATTTGCTTGAGGGAAACTACCTACTAACTTACTCTACTTCTGTATTCTAGTTACAAGTTCTAACTTTCTAGCTATTTTCAACTATCTAACCTTCTAACCCCTTACAAATGAGGCCACATGCCCAATATATAGAAATCCCCATGAACCCATCAGCGAGGCAAGGGTTTCATAGCAATAACTCAGCACAACCACCCATCCAGGGGAGTCTTTGAAATGAGTCAAATAATAAATGCGTGTTCCATCAAGGTCGGCCCAGGATCCACAATGCAGCTCGGATGATGCGTGGGAAGATAATGGGGAAGCACAAATCGCGTCGCCGCCCATCATTAGCTCCCTTCCCTATTATCCACATGCCGATCTGACTCTTCATGTGGCTTCAAGAATGCCACATATAAGTCGACCACAGGTAGTACCAGGAGAACCCTAAGTCACCTCTCAATGGATGTAATCTCATCCCTTGAGTGTTTCAATAACCTATCCCAATCTACCTTATAAGTCGCATGCTTATCAATAACTGCAAGGTAGGTGGCTGCATCATCCAGTTGGTCCTCAGAAATAGAACCATCATCAAGTGGTGCATACACATCATGCCACCATTCTCTCAATTGTTTCAGGCTCAAGTACTTGTGCGCGATCTTCCTTCTTCCCGTCATGATTTCGAAGAAGGAAATCGAACCATTGTAAACCCCGGTTAGGGTGTCATCAATCTACTTCCCTTATTTGTGAATATTTTCAATACCTTCTGCCTAATTTGTAGTGCCTCGAACCAATCCCAAGGCTCGACAGCCCTAGAAGAAGGAAGAATTCTGCCAATCACCAATCTGCCCTAGGTGTACTCGATCAAAGTCCTAGTTTTCTGTAGAAGGGGGTCTGTATCCTCTTTATCATGTGCTAACACCTACTTCAACCACTCAGTCGCCATGATAGCATCCTTTCCTGTTGATAGAATTTCTTTAATAGCTTCATCACCCTTCTCTTGCACCCCTTTCAATCAATTCACAGTGGCAAGGGAGGAAGCCTTCATTTTCTCTAGCTCTGTTATGGTCTCCTGAGGAAGAGGATTAGTAGCAGAGGAAGAAGGATTAATGACCTACAGTGGTTTCATCAATTACTCCAAGCACTTCTTGAGATTTTCATTTTCTTTCTTTAATTCCTGCCTGGCTTTCACTTCCCTTCTCAATATATCCACCATAACTACACTGGAGACCCCATAGTCCTCAATATACTACTCAACTAAGGTATGCCAAAGATTGAAAGTCTATATATTATAATCACTTCCAGCCACATCATCCCTATTTTTACCTAGAACAGGGGTAGCAATATGAATGACCTTGTTATGTGCCTCATCTTTCTCGACCCGTGAGATCACCCTAGCCTTCTTCTTACCTTTATCCTTTCCAATCCTAGCTAGTAGTGCATCCCAGTTTAGTCGACCATCCTCCACAACCACCTATTTTCTCTTTATTTCTTTGTCAAGCCATTCAAGGACACTGGACTCCAATTGCCCTTCGTCTTTTTTTACCTCCACTTGTTGACCACTAGGTGCCTCCTCTTCCAAATTCTGTTTCTTAGGAGTCTTATCTTTCTTACTTTCTTCTTCTCCAACATGTTCCTCCTCCTGTTCAAGTGATGGATCCTCTTTTTCCTCTTCTTCCCTTGGAGGAGGTTCAACTGCTTCAGTCCCAATAGGAGAGTCTACATGTGCAACCATAGGAGACTACGTTATCTTTTTAATTTCTGCCTCTGCATTATGGAGTTCCCCTTCATGGAATTTTGAACCTCCAGTACCTAGCTGATCCTCAAAATTTTCCTCCTCATCTAGTGCACTTTGAGCTTCATGAGTGGGAGGCACATAATCATGCTACATCTTACGAGAGGCCACTGGAGGTAGGTCAGCCTTAGGCATATTGTCCCTGGGAGAAGGAGTCCTAGACTTCCTTGTATACACTTTGGCCTTCTCTGAGCTTTCAACATTTATTACTGGTGGGGTAACTCCTTCCCCAACCTTGGAGCTAGCCTTCTCTAATTGTTTGATAATTCTCTTCCTCTTAGGCATAGGAGCATCAACCTCAGGACTCTACTCAGACTTCCTAGTCCTTGTCCTCTTCTTGGCTTTTGGCCGCCTCTGTTTTTCTATTTTCTAGACCTCTATTTCTTGTATACTTTTAGATTTAGTTTTGATAGGGGAGTCCAGTTTACCTTTACCTTTGGGATCCTACCCGGTGGATTCTTCAAAAGTAGAATTGGAATCTAAGTCCCCCATCAGGGCATATGTGCACTGCACTCCCTTGTTTTCTAGTTCCCACAACGTGTGCTTAAGCCACATCTTAGTGAATTTGAGAACCGGATCTACTAGTTGTTTCAGTTTTGTCTTCTCCTCTTCTGACCAATCCACATCACCAATTGGTCTATCCTTTATGGCTTCATAGGCATTGTCCTGGATCAATTTTCCATCATCCTCCAATTGGTCAGGAACTTCCCTCACATTATATAATCGGACTGAATCAATTGGGAGCCAGGATAATTTCTTCTTCCTAACATCATATTCATCACTACAGTTGGCCCAATAGTCCGCTAAGTTAACCTTATGGTAGTACTCTCTATTGGCCTTCTTTTGAGCTTCTCTTGTGATGTCAAATCTGGATCTCTTGGAGTGGAAAGACAAGCCAAGAGCACTCAATTCTTCTTCTGAAGCTTGGGCAGAACCAATGGAAGGACATATCTCTCCAGTGCCAATCCTTAGGGAAAATCCCCACCAAATCCCATCTTGTGCTTGTCCTTCTTGACAATGGCATCGAAGTCACAAATTTCCTAGTGAAATGATGTGGTCAGTGGGATACCTTGGAAGTCTAGGGGCCTTCTGACATCAACCCGAATGTAGGAGAAAGTAGGGAATTGGATGAACCACGCACCATATTTCTTGATGAGCTCCTTAGCCAGATTGGAAATCCTGACATGCTCTGCCTCCTGAAGCATTCTAGTGATATGCATGGTGAATGCATCATTTTCCCTCCTATAGTTTGGGCTTCCCAAATACAACTAAGGGAAAACTTCATAGATGATATCTTGTCCGAAAATTCCCTTTGTATCTAATCCTCTGTAGGGATGGAACCTAGCAAGTGTATAGACCAAATACGAGGTCATGGTGAAGGTCTTTGTTTGCAACACATTGGACAGCTGCTTGTGAATAACTTGGCTAATGATCCCTTCCCAATGGTAGTCAATTTTCTCTTGTTCCATTCTCACAATGGCATGGCACATCCAATTTTCAAATGTACCAGTACTCCTCAATCTAACCACCCTGCTAAGAAAGGTGATGGCATCGTAGTATTCCTTCTTTAACTTTTCTCTAAACAACTACTTTGGAAATTTGGAGTAGTGGGACTTTGGCTTCTCCAGCCAAGATTTAATGAGCTATTGTGACTTCACATTCTTGTCATCGTAGTACTCTTGAGCTGCCTCAATGGTAAATCCCACCACATGGAACTGTCCGGCATGTCGAAGGTCTGGGCAATGGAGACCGGGTTGAGATTGGCAATAACTCTCCCTTGGGGCCCAATAATCCTCTATGTACCCTAGTCATAGTGTCTGGCGCACTCAAGGACCAGCTCATAGCATTGCACTATAGAAGGGAAACCGGCTACGTGGGACAAACCTGACTCTTTCATTCTCTTGGCCACCAAAGGAAGATCTTCAGCTGCCATTCTTTCTTTAAATTCCTCATAGTCCCAAAGGCCAACATTCATATCGGTGACTTTTGACCAGACATAAGTGATCTTACTCTTAGGGACCTTTCTCTTAATGTCCAGTTTGATCCTCTCTGCATTAGACAATGAGGAACAAGCTACTGCTTTGCTTGATTCAACCTACACTCAACTTGAAAACATAGTAAACACCATAGGAAAGCAAGGTTACTCCATCAAAACACCATTAGAATGCATCTCATATAGTCAAGGTGTTATTAAAATTCATATAAAATGATCATAACAAATTTCGGGTTTCAAGACCATCTGCAGAATTTGAGCGAGAGAGGAATTTTGGGAAATCCTAGACTGATCAGATTCCAACGAAGAAACTGACAAACACCTACTTAATCATCAAACCTGATCATTTTAATCAATAAATCACATGAGGGATTCAAGCATGACATGAAATAACCATCAATATGAATCACAAATTATAAACAAATCTAATCATTTCATGTCCCTTTACATTTCACCAAATTTTGGGGAAATCCATGAGGGACGGATTTCTGCGAAGAATGGGCCAAGGAAGAATTTTGGGAAATCTAGGAGACTGCAGATTTCGGAGAAATCTAGACTCAACAAAAATTCACGGTTTAGGCACAATTCCAGACCACTAGAGATTCTCGGAACGTAGGTTTCGGCAAGAGTTACGAGCTCGTCGAGAAGTCTCATCGAAGCCATGAAGTTACACCGAAAGATGCTATTAGAAGAGGTCTCACCAAGACATGGTTGTTTCGATGTGATGTCTCAGTGAGAAGGGACATAGCAAACATATTGGTATGAGCCAAGGGTGGTTGGGGTAAGGTCTGGGCGAATTCATCTTGTCCCACCAACTATTAGGGTTTAAATAATCACTCTGGCAAGACTAAAGTTTATCTATATGATGTCTCAGCGAAGTCACAGAGTCTTGTCGAAAGGTGGTGTATCAAACATCTCGATGTGACCAGTGGGTAGTCAGGGTAGGGTCTTAGCGACAAAGGAGAGTTATGGCGAATTAGGAAAATATCAGTATAAGTTCTAAGTTCAGCTGCAGGTCCGAGCAACTACACAAAGCTTCACTGACAAAGGAATCTCGTTGGTATAACGTTTGGCCGACAAACTGTAATCTTAGTGAAGGAAGACCCGAGCTCACCGAGAAAGGAAGGAGTTGCCGAAAGGTCTTGGCGACAACCAGGAGTCTCACCGAAAGGGAAGGTTTTGGCCAGAACAGAGATCTCGCGGAGAAGTCCTAGCAAAAGACGAATGTCTGGGTGAAGCAAAGGGATATCGGTAGAGCTATTAGATCCCACAGTGAGCTCTTGGTGACCAAGGACTGTCCTGCCGAAAGCGAAGGAGATTTAATCGGTGTGAGGAACAATACTGTCACAATGACAAGACACAGACTTAAGAGGGCCTCTCGGTAAAACACAAGGCAATTGACATAAGGTCTCGCTGATGATGAAAGGTCACAACAAAGAGACTTCAGAAGGGATGGATCATCCCAGACCATGATGCTAAGGCATGATTTCACCTAGACACTGAACCCACTAAGGATTCTTAAAAGTTAAAACCAGGGCAACCTAGGGATGGGCCCTTTCATGAATTTTCTTTGTATTTTGGGCCCATTTTAAGATGAAATAACCATACATGGCCCTGCTCTAGGTTTCAAAGCTCGCCATCCACCAAAGTGGACAGGCAACTTCATAATTCAGTTGTTTTGACTATTAAGTCATCACTAGGCTTTACTAATCACTCTCAAGTAGGATTCATTAAAATGCAGATGGACACATGAACCCAAAGCTCGACTAGGAGATGACAAAGGATGCAATACCGAATAACCCTAGCACAGAATAAACACATGCGCAGGAATTTAAATACCAATGTGCCTTTCATAATTCAATTCAAAGCAGAGCAATTAGACACACCATTACAAAGTGGAAATTTGTCGCAGAAGTAGCAAACACGAAGCTCAAGGGTGTTCACAATGAACACAGGTGAAAACGCATGAGAAATCACCACCAAATCAGTCAAATCAAAGCCAAATGTCCCAAAATCCCAACCAAATACTTGCAAGAAAGCACTCCTCAGCGCAAATGATGGAAAATAGTGAATATAATGGCACAAAATATATCAAAATCAAGTTAAATACATTTCTTAGAGCATGCACGAAGCCATTAATGTTGTCGATAAGATAGCGAGAGAAGGGATTCAAGAACTCGACAATTAGGGCATAATTCGGGAAAATCTGGACCACGTGGAAATCCACGAAGACCAAAATTTCCCGAGCAACAAGTGTCCAGCCGTAGTCCAAGTAGGATCCGGGAAAATCTGACCAGGGTGGAAAATCCCAAATCCGAGCAAAAGCCTGAAATTCATCCAGAACTCAATATTTTCAATGAATAACCTGGGGGAAACACAGGCATTCAAAATAAACATTAAGCATGGTTCTAAGCAAGACAAAACCTTGAAAAGAAAGGGCCAAAACACCAAAACCGAAGCGAAAGAGGGTCCCTGCTTACAATAGGGCGTGTGTGCAAAAAATTGCACAACAGATTTCCCTTCAGCAAAAGATGTCAGATCAATTTTTGAATGATGAATCTTTTGATACAATAGACTAATTTCCACAATCTTCCTTTTTCTCCAATTTATGGTGCTTTTCTTGAATTCACCCGATTTTCCCTAATTTTGCATTTATTGCCTTTAAGTTGCCAACAACTTTATGAGAAATACTGTAAGCCAAGAAGTGCTTTGCAAATTTCCTGATTTGCATCTTTTCTACTAGAATTTTCTCCAATGCCTTCTAAATAGATATTCACATCATATATCCATGTGTCATTGCATGACACCACATATATAGGGGGTTTGTTAGATTTTTCTGACTGCTCCCCCTAAAACCATTACTGGGTTTAGTTCTTAGAAGAGGTATCTACACTAGATGTAGATTCAAAGTTATTTGATTTAGTTTTGTTCTCAAGTTCTTCCTTTTTCCTCCAAATTTTTGACATCTCTCTCCTTACTTCTTCTGGATCTACCTTGTTCACAGGCATGTTTTTCTATTTCGAATTAGGTTTCTTTCCAACTTTGCTCCTACAAAATTTTAAGATATGTCCTGGTTTGTTCCAAGTGTGGCACACAACATATCCTTGATCAAAAGAGTTTGTATTTATTTTTGACTTGCACTAATTAGCCTTATGTCTAAATATATTGCATGTGTAATAGTAGCCTTGAAAAGATTGAATCATTCTACTAGTATTAAATTTGTTCATCATCATTTGGCTTCTACATTCTATTGCTCTATGTCCAAACTTGTTGCAAACATAGCATTGTCTAGCAAAGAATCCAACATTCTAACTCATTCTATTCTGATTCAACCTATTTCTACATTTTGTTGCTCTATGATAGAATTTATTACATGAGAAACAAAAGCCATTAAAATATGGGTACCTTTGAGCATTAGGTTGTCGGATGGGTATCCTTCTGGTGTTGTTCCTTTGATTCTTGCCTTGGAATTTCCTTTAATTTTTCCTCTTGTTGAAAGTTGTTTTAGTCTTTGAGCTTTGTCCTTCTTCAAGTCCTAGACCACTTTTGCATTTTGTAGGTTTCTAGGATGAAATCAATTCAACATTATAGAGCTTGTCTTGAACCTTTCTTCACAATCTTTCGCTATTTCCAAATCAACTTTTAGGGTCACTACTTCTTGTTCAAGCTTATCACATTCTTTTGTCTTCTGATTGATAATTTCTTTCAAGCATCCTTCCTTTATCTTGCCTTGTTCAATTTCTGATTTCATATTCTCTTCCACTCTTTTGCTTTCTTCAAGTTTCATTCTTAGATTTTCTGTAGTCTCCTTTGCTTCCTTTAGTTCTTGGTTTACTACTTTATGTTTCAACTTGAATTTTTGGATCTGATTCCTTAGTTTCTGAACATATTCATCTGCTTCCTTTGAATTTTCTTTCAATTCTTCACTTTTAGACTTTGCATCCTATGTTCTTGCTTCCTCATCCAAGTCAAATTCCTTCATCATTTTGTTCAGCCTACCAAGATCTCCTTCAAGTTGTTAAACTCATTTCAAAGGACCAGGCTACCAACCATCCTGGACCTTCCTCAAGCAGTTAAGCTCTTTACCAAGGAACCAAGTTATGATACCAATTGTTGAATAGGACAACTAAGAGGGGGGGTGAATTAGTTGTCACAAATTTTAACCTTTAATTCAATCACCAAAACTAATACTTAAAACTACCTAAATGATTAATCATCAAATGCCAATGCAGAAACTCAAATCCAACACATAAACACAATAACACCAAATTTACATGGAAAACCATGGTGAGGATTAAATCATACTATAGAGAATATCAAAATTGATTACAAAAGGCTCACTACCTGAGATAAGGCTCACTACCTGAAATAAGGACTCATTGTACGGAACAAGGACTTACTGTCCAATATGGATACAACCCAGAGATACAAAAGATGGCTAACTACCAAGATATAATAATAGTGGCTCACTTCCAAAGGATTGAACTGATGGGATACACCTTTGATGTGTAGGCTTTAGTTCCAGTGAAGCTCAGAATATGAAGGACCACCTCGCACAGTAGTCACTTAACAAAACTGCACTAATCCACTAGTGATAAAGTATTTAGGCTCATATCTTCACACACCTCTTAATCCTTTTCACACTCACAATTTACTTCTCATTTCACCTTCATTTCTCATGTGTGTCCTTCTTATGCCATTCCTAAAAACATCCTATATATATACAAGTATATCTTAATCATCAATTAGGTTGGCCTAATTAGATGAACACAAAATAATCAAAACTTCCTTTGTCGGCACCATATATGATTTAAACATTTTATCCATGTAGTGTACTATACCAATTCAACTAAGCTTGATACAAAACATCCCCAAGTTAAATTTAATCTTCTTAAATCATAACATGTGTTAGGTCAGCAAAGACCTAAGAAACTTTGTCATTGATAACTTACTGCTCCCAACAAAAAACTTCTCAAGATTTTGAATATAGCTATTTGAGTGAATCATAATGGCATAGTTAATATGTCAAATTCATAACTAGTCTTGTAGTAGAATCCGGACCTAAAAACCAACACACCGGATCACAAATAAAAAATATATTCGATAGAGAATAGCTTTTGGTAAACATCTCATACATTTGATATTGTGTTGACATCAATGACAACGTGTTTACATTCATGAAAAACATTTGATGCAATCCAATTTTCAATAGGTGGGACTGGCATATTTAACCTATGGATGAATATTGGTACAAGTGCAAACCCATTTTGAAGATGGCATACTACAAAATATTTTGGATGGAAATCTTATATGTTAAGCGAAACTATTACATACTAAAGGGAAATCCAATAAGAATTGAAGGCTTTCAAATGGAAATAAGCATGTTGAATAGTTTCATGACATAACATATCTAAAGTAAGGGAAAATATTTTAGAATCTTGAAAATAGGAAAATGTAAATGTCAAAAGATTACTGGAATCAATGCCCTTTCTTAAGGAATAAAATAGGATAGATATATCAAGTATAAATTTATTAATGTAGAGTATAGTAATGTCAAGGACTTCTAAGACATTAAGAAAACCAACAGCTCCTCAAAAACCTTTGAATAAGGACTTTAGAGAAATCCAACAACAGAAATACATCTTAAAATACCTTATAATTAAGGGCATTCCCTAGAATGAAAACAAATATATAATGTAATTCAATGCTTGCCTTAAAGAATTAGATGAATGGAATTCAAGGCTAACATATGCCCCTAAATATACAAACATTGTTACAAGCTTGGTAGAAGTATGATATCAATATTTAGCTCAGTTTTAGCTCAACTTAATAATAGTGTTTTCTCTACACACTGACATCAATAGATAGAATAGAACTTTATTACTAGTCCTGGTCTAGTAGTTACTACTTAATTACTTGTTGGCTGCTACTTTGATTGTTCTTTGAACTTTTCCTCTACTGCTCATGACGTCATCCTATTCAAGGTTAAAATTTGCATAGAATATTGTTATCTCAAATTATATCATGACTAACCCAAGAGATGAGTTCACCAACAAACATAGAAGGTGGCATTGAGAGGAAAAGAATGAGATCTACCAACAAAACTGTATATAGGTCCCTTGGTGTAGTCTTCACTCCATAAATAAGAAAATTTTAAATGACTAATGACTACCAAAAATGATAGTGAAAATGACTCTAGCAATACATGCTCCCCATCTTGATATTGCCCTATACAATGATCAAAATAGTGTATATATAGACTTTTCCCTTGAGATGCAATATAGTTAAAGGCCACAATAGTAAGTGACAATAGATTTTTTCTAGGTGGTAATGAATTTGATTTTTATTATGAAGACAGTTCACAATGGGACATAATGAAGAATTCAAATCTATTAATAGTGATCAAACCATTCCAAGACAAGTGAGGACAATCACCTTTAATGAAGGACAGTGTGACAGTGTCAAGATATCAAGGAAGGCATTTGACACACAATTTTGGTGCTGATATTAAAAACATTGGTTGTATTTATGTTTCACAAATATGATTCATCCTTTCTCAAAGGATTTTTGGATAACTCACATGGAGAAGATACAATGGAAATCACAATCTAAGAGGATAGTTTCTTAAATTACCAAAACAATCTTGTAAAGGATAATCATAATAGTCCTATTATAATGCTAAAGTTCTTAAGAAAGGTAGTTTTCATGAAGCAAAAATAGAATAATTCATAAATATTCATCTGCTTATGAAGGAATTGTTGGCTTTCTCTTTGTGGTATATTGTCCTTGATGACAAAACTGATTGGGGATTGAACTGATTGGTGATTGGTCTAATGACTAATGATACTTGGTGATCTTTGTGTTTAGTTTGGCATATTCAATATTTTGGTGATCATGCTTTGGGTTGATGCATTTGGGTGCATTTGTTCATCACATATTACAGTATTGATCATGTTGATATTTATGTGCAGATAAAAGTTATTCAGGTGGTATTAGTTTTCAAGTGATACCATTATTGACAAGATTATTATTGACAAGATTATTATTATTTTCAAGTGGTATTTATGTTGATATCATTTCAGTTGTTCATTATCAATTTGATCATGGCATTATTGACAAGATTCATTATGTCTTCATGGAAATTATATTGGTTATCTTCATGGCTGCCTCACAATTCTTTGGTTAGTTTGGTGCATATGTTACCATGCTATACATATATTTCACAAGGTTTATTGCATTATACATGAGGTGGAGATGTTTGTATTGTTACACAGTCAATCTTGTATCCTTGAGTTGGCTACTATAGATTCATAAGCAATGGTATTGCTTAGTCTTTTCATACCATTTCTTATAAAAAGTATTTCAACATTCTTTGTCCTTCACAAGTTATATGGATTCACATTTCATATTCATTTATATCTTGGCATGTTTTTACTTGTTATATAAGTTGGTCGGCATTAAGATATTTCTATTTTTTTTAAAATTGCTTTAGCACTTAAAATCCAACAATATACATTATGGTTATCACTTATAAAGTGATTGGCAAGGTGGCATGTCTTTGAATGTTGATCATGTTTCGGGCTTACTCATTGCACAACAGTTAATACTTATTTTTTTGGAGACTTGGGTTGTCAACATGTGTATTATACTTTGTTTGCTTACTTGGCAGTGACAATATTATTGTTTAATGAGTATGTTGGCTATGTTGAATTGGATAACATGCATGGCTTATAATTTGGCACTCATTTAATGTTTCACTGTGTTGATGACATGGATTTAAAAATGATTGTAATATATATATTTTTTTGGATTTCAAGTTTCATTCATTTTGTTTTGGAGTTTTGATGAAGGGAGAAATAGGGTAAACAAAAAGAACTGAACCCTAGTGCCGCCATGCTAGAATTTCAGTTGCATATTGAGCAAGGTTGTTGTGGTATTTTGACGTGGTTTTTAGTTATGTTGGTATTTGATGGATGGCAAGATAGTTGGTGGTTTTCACTTGAGCTGGAAGTGGTAGTTTGGGTAGTTTTCATGAAGAACTTCAGGGATTTTGTTTGCAAGTTAAATCCACCATGACATAGGTAATATCTATGCATTATTTTGATCTTTCAAAGGTAAATCTATTAAATGAGAAGTAAAAGAGGAAAACTTTGTTTTAGTTTCGAATAAATTTCTTAACTAATCTGAAACTACCTTGAACCCGAGTGTAAACTTAAGGGTTTCATCTCACAGTGGCATTTCATCTTCATATCATTGATATTTTCCTAAAAATCCTTGATTGGCATCATGATCAAATATTATGTTTCTTACCAGTTCATAAACTTTGGTTATTGAATATGGGTTTTTTCTTGACAAAGATGTATAACCATTTCACAAACATTGTATATATGTATCTCTGCAAAAACACATAAAAAAAGGTGATGTGAAGAGAGGAGTCTAGATAGAGTATTGCTTTAATCATTTTTTAAAAAGAGAAAAGTGGGCTCATATTGTTTTCATCTCTGATTGTATTACAAAGATTATTTTTTTGAGTTGAGCATTATTGCAAAATCATTTTGTATCCTATTGTAATTTTATGACTGCAAAGAATGATTATAGTTATAAGGTTCTTATGGGTTGTAATATCTTAAATGATTGATGAACTTGGTGCTTCAGAAAGATTATGGGAGCTGGTGCTCCACATTGTTATAGAGTTGGTGCTCTTTGATTAATAAAAAGAAAATTTTAGCGAGTGGTTTTTTATACCCCAAGAGGGTTTTTCCACTCAAGAAATATTTGTGTTATGTGGTTTTATTTGTCTCTCATTTTGTTTCATGTTAATGTGCTCATTCAGTCAATGCTCTAATACTTTTAGTATGCTCAAAAATTTCTTATTTCAAAAGTTTGTAATGCAAAGTTAAAAATCCTTATGTTAAGCAAATTAAAAGTGTATTGGGAAAATTTGTTCTATTTCAAAAGCATGTACAAGATTGTTCACACTCTAATTGACCAATATCATATGATTATTTTAACATGAGTTTCACATCAATCTGATTTTAAGTGTTAATGTACACTTGCATAAACAAGTTTGCCACATTGAGTTTAAATTAGTAAGAAAAATTGTTGTGCCTTCAGAGTCAAAAATTTAAAATTATATCACTCTAATTCACCCCCCCTCTCAAAGTGAATCCACTTCCAATAGGAACTAGTGATACTATCCCAATGGAGTAGTCCACACAAAGGAACACTCCATAGTAAGAAGTCAAATGAGTATCACTATGTGTGGAAAGAGGGAGTAGTGCTACTCTAGGTAATATAACATTCAAAAAGAGTAACATTCATTTCCTTTGTAAAATCTTAAGGGATAGTCCTAGAAAAAGTTAGAATGAAGTGATAATAAAGTTATCATTTTAAAAGATAGTCATGGATTTGAATTAGGAAACAATGATAATCACACTTATCATCCTCATAGAAGATAGTGAGCTATTGAAAAAGATACTAATGGAAAAGGGGTAGTGATCCCGGTAAGGTTTGTGTGAAGTTATAAGACAATAACTTTGTTATTTATGAGTGATAATTTCAAATGAATAAGAATCATTCCTATGAAAATGAATATGCACAAAGAAGACTAAAGAATGATAAGAAGAGCTATTCATGATTCTAAGTATTGATGAGCTTTTATAAAAATAAATCATTGTGATAGTATGATAAGGTATGTGAAGATGAGTGACTACTTGTGCCAAAGTCATGGAAATGATAGTCACTATTGTAGAGTGACAGTGCCACCAATACAATAAATAATGTTAAGAAATCATAACATTGAGTTCAAAAAGATAACAAAAATATGTAGATGAGAGGGACTATAGAATATCCTTGAAAGATAGTTTGCAAAGTTGGGGACATCAAAGTACAAGGACAGTCATATTACAAAGTCCAAATATTGAATAAAGACCAAAGGGTAGTCAAACTCAATAGGGCAGTAGCAGGGTTTGTGAGAGGAAAATATTTGTGCACATCAAATGTGGTGAAAAACAAAGGCTAAAGGAGAAATGACAGTCATAGACCCTAATCATTGAATGGTGTTCATTGTCTCTCACGAGAACATAGATAGACCCTCATTTTCTTTTGTTGGTTCAGATTTTGACACTAACATTTGTTAGTGATTCTTGACTACACCCTGAGACTAATCATCATTATTATAGCATGATATCCATTCATAAAATCTAGCCTTTCATGACATCAAACTAATAAGACTAATATTGCCAAGAAGATTAGTGAATCAAAAGCTCCAATGCTCAAGTCTAATATATCACAAGTTTCCCCAACTAGTGTTGATGAGGAGAATGCTCCAAGAAACCTTAATGGATTATTCTCATGAACAGTCTTCATAAAATTATGAATTTTTTCATGAGATATCTCTTGATATTCACACCTCTGGTAGTGCTTTCCTTGAACTTTATTTCTCACTACCTCATTGAGTCCATGTAGTCCCTTAGCACTATCACTCTACTTGTAGGTTGCCTCTTCCCTTTAATCTTTTCCATTCTCAATCTAGTGCCTATACTGTCCACTGGCTTTACTTTCTACTAGATTTTATCTTGGTAGAGACCTTCTGACTATCATCAACTTGTGCCTAAAGTCTCATGTTCACTGCTTTGGATATGAACTGCTCTCTTTGCTTGAAACTGTTAGTCCTTCATTTACTCTTTAAAAGTGGGATGAGAATCAACTCCTTCATTTACTCTTTAAAAGTGGGATGATGACCATCAACTCATTGTCTTCTAATACTTGATAGTGAACAATGAATCCATTATTCAGCTATCAAGACAAGACTAATATGAATTGAATGTGTGAAACAAAACTTTGAGAGTCACTTTGTGTGCCACTGCTGAGAAGTTCTTATACCCTACCTTTGATGACTGACATCCAAGTATGATGTAAAGGGATTTATAAATCATGTGAAAAAGGTGCAAATATACATAAATAAGATGAGAAGGTTAAACCTTCATAGATTCTCACCTAAGCCTTCATTTCTCCATGAATTAAAGCTTTATCTATAACTCAAACAAAAGCAGATCAACTTTGTTTAACTAGATATTGGGTCAATTCTACAACCTGACAGATAGCTGCTTTGTAGTAGCATAGAAACTTGTCTTACCATTAATATGTAATCAAAAAATTTAATATGAAATATGATATTATGTCTAACAATGAAAATATAAAATCTTTATCATGGGAGATGATTATTAACAGAACAAAGACCTCCACCAATTAAGAAGAAAACTAAAAGAACAAAGGTAAACTCACAAGGTGTCAAGTATTTACCTCATTAACTTATCTGTTAGATTATTTCTAATGGTAAATCCCACACATTACGACATTCCCTGCTACTAGAATTGTGGACTACATTATCTTTGTAGATACTAGAAACCATTGAATTGATATTGAACTTACAAGCACTGCTTAACAGTTGACAGTACCTCTATATCTTTAAGTTGTCTTATTCTTTAGGAGAAGGGCTCAATTAACTTGGATATGATGTGTTATAGTCATTACAAGACAAAAAAATGGGCATTGAGTTAATAACCACTGACTACAAGCTGACAATTCTTCTTAAAGGCATATAGATGCAAAGAAACTCATAATTGAAGTCATGTTTCTAAAAAACCATACAATTATGTTTCTACCGAAAAGAATAGACTTGGATACATGATATGAGAGCTTCCATTCAATGTTGAAAGTGGGAAGATGTTAAAGGAAAACTTGTGTCTCTATTTAGACATATCAAATAAAGAATAAAGGGAAATATTATAGACAATCAGATGAATAGGAATTGATAGGAACTCAAATTCAAGAAATGGTATAAAGCGATCAGATGAAGAGGGAAAGTAAAAGTAGAAGAGAAGACATGGGGAAATAGTTATTGGAACACCATTTCAAATCAACGTAGAGGAGTAAATAAATATAGATACATAAATTTTACATAAATCTAATCACTAGAAAATGAGGCTATGGAGATGGGAATGGTGTCCTTGTCCCTATACTAGAGTTTCCACATGACTATGATTAAGACTATAAATTTAATCTCATTGGAAAAAAGAAAAACCTTATCTAAAACAACATTCATTTCTATAGGCTTAAATAAAAAAATTGTTCTTTTTGAATAACCTTGGTCTACCCAAATCACAAGAGTTCACAACTCCCTTAGAGTAAGTAGAGTGGCTTAAAAAACAACTAGATTTGTATGACACAAACAACATTCTATTGGAATTGGCATATCAACCACATGAAATTTTAACAAACAAAGAAACACTAGTGTGCTGAGACCCAAGAATAAAAAAAATGAAAGCTAGTAGTACTACAGTTCATTAGAACAATACAGTAAAATCATAACAATGTGGCTAATTATACGAACATGTAATTTTAGTGCAATTTTTTTTATCAAGAGAAGAATTAAAATCCTCACCAACTCTATTTAGCCAAGAACTTCCACCCTCGATGTAGACTACTTTTCACTCTCATATAGATTGGTGCTCTCTAAAAGCTAGAAATCTTCTATAAAAAATCAATTAGGATGCTCAAAATACTTAAAATCCAAAAGAATGAGAAACACTTAATCTACTATAAATTAGTTCAAAAAGTAAAAATTCATTAGACCTAGAAACTAAATTACATTTCTGTCAACAAAAATGGCTAGCAGTAGCACACACATATTCCCCAGACTAAAAGAGGTAGATGACCTTAAATAAGTTCAAAGATTAGAAAATTCCCCAAGGTTGTGATATAATTGTAAAGTGGGTCATAAACCATAGAATGTCTAAATGAGATTTTGGGCCGCCATAACTTAGAGGATGTGTAAATAATTAAATTCATAGTGAGGTGACTGTTGACACCAAAATCTGATGAAGTAATAGAGTCTTATGGGAAACTCAGTTTAAGGGGGACTTTTTGCGCTAAACTGAGTAACCTCTGAATTTTTAGAGAAGCTGACTTATTCTATAATGGGGTTTGAAAAGGGAAAATGAAGTAGATATAATAAAGTAAAGTCTAACCTAAGGTGATGCGTCAAGATTTAATCATAGGCATGATAAATCATAGATTTAAGGGCCTGAATGGTGTTGTTGTGTTCCAAAACATCAAAGACTTGAGATTATAGCATAGACAATTCATTTATTGATATAAATTAACATTGCATACATTCTCACTGCCAAGAAGAGTCATTAGACATGATCTAAGTAAACAAACTTGCATCTAACATATATAGAAGTTCTCAAATGAAGTGTCAAGACAATATAAAGCACAGTTCACAGTTTGATCAAATAGCATGAAAAATAGAAAGGCCGAACAATTGGCACAGTCTGAGGGTTTTGCAATTAAATAAAACAGTAATAAAGGCCTAGTGTCTTTTTACTAAAAACCAACATGTTTTTCCAAGTTTCAGTCCCTTTGTCATCAACAGAGAAAGTATATATAGCAGGAAAACCTCCCACTGCTTCGGAGAGCAGTAACAAAAAATATCTTGCAATCCCCTGCAATGATGCCATAAAAAGAATATTCCCCAAAGTTGTTGCAAAATAAATAATCAGGAACCGAGCATCTAGTCATTCTAGGCTCAAGTGCATCTTCTATAATGATGGTGGTGCTCCCAGCTAGGCTTGATTAGACAAGTGTCATCCCTTGCTACGAATGATTATGACAACTAGCAACCAATAGCATTATTTGGTTCATCTGGTTCATCACCCGCATAATAGATCTGTTGCTTAGGCACATGGCAGCCTTTCGTTGCCTGCATGAACCTTTCTCCCATCACTGCAAAGGGTTTGTGAAAATGCAACACGTGTTGAATGGGCCGAGTACCTTATCACAACGGAGGAAACGTTCAGCAGCCAAGCGTAAAAGACGTGTGGCAGCATTTCGCTGCCCACGGTTGCTATTTCATCCCCACGTTGAAAGATTTGCAAACAGTTACCACATAGCAAGAGTCCACTGCAACCAGCAACAATGGGGCCTGCCAGCAGCTTTTAGGAACAAGGGCTTTGTGGCAACATTTCATAGCCTAATGAGGCCTCAAGGAAACAAGAAACAAAAGCATCCTACATCCACGACACATGGAAGCATAGTGGAGTTTCTTGGGATTCGAAGGGAATGCTGATACTTGAAGTTTTGAAGAGTAGACGTGTGGAGCAACAGATCAAATCTTTGATAAAAAGGCTGAGCAGACTTGCTAATGCATAGTCAGCGCATAGAAAAATAAATCTGAAGGGAACTGGTTAAATATTTATTAACAACTTTTGGCAACTATTAGGGTCGTTTTGACTAAGGAACGAAGAATCCAAAATTTCTCTAGTTCTACAGACCAGAGCCTTATCTATTGGGATAATGGAGTTAGAGATTGGAAAGAGCCACCTGCAAAAGTGACCATTCATCCTCGGATGGCTTCACTACATTGCACAAATTCTCCTGTGCTCCACTTAGATCAATAGTTTCTTTGTGAGGTAGTATATTGGGTAAACTGACCCCTACTTGTATATGTAATAGTAGCTGTGAGAGCAGATGAATGACTCCCTCAATGTCAGTTGCCGTGAGAGGATGGATGAACTCCCTAAAAGCCTCCAAGTCATTTTCCTTCTCTTCTATAATTTCTGCAATCTGCACAGTCGTGGCAATAGAGCCATCCTCGAGGAACGGGGATGATATTCGCATCTTGCCTAACTCAGAGAAACTTTCCCGTATGCTATCTAGTGTCTTGCTTAGAATAGTTGTGGCTGCCTTAGTGCGCTGGAAGGCAGAGTGGCAATGGATGAATTTTTTTTCTATTTGAACAGCAGCATCCCGATCCTTAATACCCACACCGACCAGGCTCTCATCAAAGACTGAGTATAGCTTGGTGAGTAGATCTTTTTCCTCAAGAACCCTCTCCAAGATGAACTATGGAAACTGCTCAATTGTATCATGGGCCTCTTGGCTAAGCCTTGACATCTTGGCAATAAATCAGAGGGTAGGCTATAGTATTAGGCAAAAGGTTTTAATTTTTTCCTAGTGAGAAAATATATAATTTCCTAACCAGCGGAATGATATCAAGCTATGTAGAGTGAGGCAGGAGAGAGGATTTAAGCAAATTAATCTTTGCGTCTCTTGAAATAAGGGCCTTAGCCAATTCTATCTTTTTTTCTTTTCTCAGACACCAACTACTTCGCAGAGCTGTTCATTTCTTTATTCTAATTCTTCTCGGCTTGGGAGTGATTTGTTAAGTGCTCTTCTAGAGAATCCTTTGTCTCTCAGAGATCTTCCTCTATTTGAGCCTTTAGGCCTTTAAATTCGGCCTCTTTCTCTTGTATTCTTTGCTCATATTGAGCCTATTGGCATTCCAACTCTTCCTTTTTCTGTGCCATCCCCTCATTATGCTCAAGGTGGAGGCACTCCAGCTCTTCATCTTTTAGTTGTATATTTTTCTCCACCTCCTAGTTCTTGCTTTATAGCTCTTTTATTATGCTAGGGTCGACAATGTGAGTCTTCACAATTTCACCCCGAAGTTTGTTCCTTTCATCCTCTGCTGCCAACACTCTTTCAGTCATACAAGCAATATCTACTTCTAAGGATTTTTCCTTCCTCTCCAGAAAACTAACCCTTTCCCTAACTTCTTTGAGCTGCTCATCCTTCTTCTTTAGCTAGCGACCAGTTTTAAGGAAGTCAGAAGTGACTACCCATTGCGTTTCTTCCATGATTTCAACTTTATCTTGTGGTCGGGCTACCTTCATATCGAGTCCTACAACATATATCTCATAGTCTTCTAGTTTCATTTCTCCCTGAGGCTTGCTTACCCTCAGGTACATGGTTGTGAACTTCAATTCTTATCGGGCCTCATCAAAAAGAGCCTATACTCTTAGCTCAGCAGAAACACTATCATCTTTTGCCTTGCATTTCCTCATTCTATTCACGCGTGCCTCCTTTCCACAATCTATCTGTGCTATGAATTCAGCTGGTGATGAAACTAGTCTACCTGTAAAAGGAGCACCAAAAGGCAAGGCATAGGGATAGGTAATCTTCATAGGTGTAGACATTTTTTTCTTCTAGAGAGTGACAGTTTGTGGGGCGAAGTGGGGCATGTTCCATAGTTTGGTTTGATAACCAACAACAGGGCTATTCATTTGTAATGAATGAACTGGGGAATCAGCCGTAAGGCTCATTGGCTAAGACTGTGGAGGGGTTGTCAATGGGGTGTTAGCCTGTTGCAATGGAAGAGGATCTACAACTATAGCAGAAAAAGAATAGGCACTCACAGGAGCAATGCTTTCCGAAAGCGAGGCGAGGAAGGTCTGAGCGGAAGTGGCAGGCATAAGCATACGCAGAGGAGTAATTATGAGTGGGGGGGCCTATGAAAACTGGGTGAAGCCTACCGAATATGTCAGACTAAAATAAAAAGGGAGAGGGCTAGTACATATGGTAGGGATCGCTAGTGGGGTACGGGCAGATACCAAGGACTAAGATGCAAAAGAAGAATGAGTGAATTTTACCTATTGACTGGTTGATGGTGGCTCCAAAATTGTGAGCGACTCTTCCTTAGACTCAGGTTCCTGGCTAGGAATGAGTACTCCTCTAGCAGGTTCTTGTGAACCCTCTCCAATAATACTCTCCATGCACTGCCATTTCACAGGTGGGGTCTCTCTAGCTTCGGCAGTCATCTTCGTTTGCTACAGTAATAGCCTGGTTGGTTTAGTAGACCAAGTGAGTGTATGTGAGCCTCTTGATATATTAAAGCACAAATTTGTGGCCACATAGGTAGGCTATCCAGGGACTTTCTCCTTTTGCATAGAAGAAGCTGACGTCGCCGCTTCCTCTTCCTGCCCCTCAGATTCTTCCTCCGGGTCCCCACTCCTATTAATGCTAGAGCTTGGGCTAGGATGGCCTTCCTTCCAAAACCTTTCAAATTTTTGGTCATCCTTCAGTTTATTGTAAGGAGCATCCAACTGTGCTATTTCCTGGTGATACTTCCAAAAAGTCGATATTTTTTCCTCACTCCATTCCTCATCTTTCTTTAACCTATTATACATGTTGCGCTCCATGGAGACGTTATCTTGGGTCACTGCCACAACAAAGTAGAACTTGTTCCATGGACCTCTAGTGTCTTGTGTAGGGATACACACCAATTGAACAAAATTCTCATCTTTTTCCATCCGCGGGTTACGCCGCTTCTTCTAATATGGTCGAGGAATATGGGTAACCCTTATATGTGGCTCTAGCAAGTTGTTGAAAGGGTTGTATTCCCGCTTATCATCTACCAGTACCAACCCTAGATAGCCCAGCTTGTCCTCTAACAACTGTTCTGATTGTTTCTTTATCAGAGTCACCGACTTGAAATTCTTCAGACAAGAGAAAAATCCCTTCTTGACCCTTTCAGTGCTATAGAAATTAAAATCAATGATACATACCTATCAAAACATTTTCAGCATGAGCACTCTATCTGTGATGTAGGCTGAGAGTAGGAAAGGTTTTCCAGTAAAGCCTCGCATTCGAAGGATCATAAAATATTTGCCTAATAACTAGTCACAAGCAGGGATGAAACTCTGCATAAATCCGGTCTACTCCTTATCGAGCCGAATTATATCACCTTTTCTGATCAAATCATGCAAGACCAGAGCTATAAAATAGTCTAAAAATGCATAATAGTCATATGATGTGGAAAGAAAAAGCGGACACTGGCTTCCTTTTATTCTACTCATCAAAAATTGATAGTCAAAAATACCAGGTTCTGATGCAGAAACATGTGGACTAGGAAAAAAAGAAACCTAAATTTTTTCTCCACCTGGTAATTCTCAATTTGTCGTATCATTTCTTCTACCATAAACTCAACAAAATCATACCTGAAGAGTTCATGCTACTTGTGAAATTGCATTGCCGGTCCCAGTTGAAAGGTCTTTATCTTCTCATCAGAGTCTCGACCATACACAAAGGCTAGCATGGACATGGCATCCTGGAGATCGTCATGAAACGCACTGCACAACAACAGAATACTTGGCACTTTAGCAGCTAGGATTCCTTTCCTACTAGTCTCCTCCAATAAGAACTCTGAGTTCTTTCTCATCTTCTTCCATATTTTCTCTCTTTTGCTTGAGTGAAAAGGCTCGATATTCTCTTTTCTCTTACTTGGGTCTGAGATGCATAATATGTGCTAGATGGCCAGTGGAGTGATGTGTACCCTTAAGCTGCGACCTTCAATGTAGTGGGTATCAGGATTATAACATTGGATAGCAACATCAACTACCTTTGGGCAATAGTGCACTAGTGGGACCATATATTGAGGGAAACCACTGTACCAAACTCTCTATGCCATAGATTGGTTTTCCTTTGGTGCCGATAACCTTGCACAGGCTGTCTCTCTAAGGGACTTAGGGTTTTTCGCAAGCCTTGGGTTATAGATATTATCCAATTTTTCTTCAACCCTTTTTTGGTTTATGCAATTCTTGGGCCTATTCAATTCTTCTATATAGGATCTCCTTGGCCTGCTGGGTATACCAGGCATAGCGTACGCCACATTTTAATAGACATATACCTCTTTTGAAGAATGTATAGCTATAAAAAACTCCTGGCTAATTTCTTCCTGCATTGGCTGAGATGAAGTTTCTGACATTTTTATTTCTCTATAGATTTCTGCAAGTTCCTAGTTTTGTAGTTCCCCTTAGTTTTGGATACGCAGAAGAAGAAAAAACTCTGCACTTTAGCTCTTTGGCATTTGTGAAAAGAATTTGAAACATTAGACCTTTTCACGCAATATTTGGCAATCTTTCCTTAAGGTAGTAGGCAAAAGCAAGCCTCTTGCATTTAATTTGGCATGTACCGTTAATTTTGCAGTTCGTATAAAATGAACTGCTTGCTATTTTGAGGTGGTTGGAGTTCATTATTGCGTTTAGCGATCATGTGATACACTGTGATCCCATTGGAACTTGAGCCAACAATTTACTTGGTAACCTTGCGTTAGTATGCGCTAACAATTAATATCCCAACTGAAATGATTACACCAAACAAACAATCACAGCCTGAAAAGATATGAATCTCGCCTTGGGCTCTGGGACACACTTGAGAGATGACACAATAGCCTACAGCCATATGTCTCACTTCCAATGAGTGCCACCTTTATAGAGCTAAACAATTAGCTCCTATTAATCAAGCATGCATTGAGCCATAAACATAGATGCAACTGGCCTAAAAATGTGAGCAAATGAAGGCACGCCTTTCAAGTTAGCAACTAGCTTAATATCACTTTTTTTAAAAATGGATTAGCATGCGTCTTGTTAGTTTTTCTATAAATAGGTCAGTAAGTAGTGAGGAAAACATACTTAGCATTTGAGTAGTGATAGGTTAGTAGCAAAGTCTTAAGCAAGCCTTCTCATAGGTTAGGTGATAGATAAATTTTTGCATTAGCTCAAAAGCCTAGGAATAGTGTCAGAGCTATGGATAATCCAGTTCGCTTAACCTCGTATAAGTCACAGACGACATTCCTAGGGGAGGTTTCAACTAGGAGACTGAAAAGGAAAACCAAGAATAAGCATTCTCTAGTCCTGGTAGCCATAAAGTGGGTTTTAGGTAAAGACTGTATAGAATATGAGGACAAGTATTAGGTGAACACCGACATATGCTCCCACTTCGTAGCATCCATGCTAGAAATCAACATCCCCTGGCCACTTATCCTGAAGCTTGTTAAAGAAATATTCCCCAAAAAGTACCTAAATGGTCTTGGCGAGGTTGTTGCTCATGTTTCCTATCGGGTAGGTCTGTCATCAGCCAGTGACCTACGTCGCTTTATTGAAGAAGAAGATGTCATTTGGTTGCTATTCCTCAGTGGATTTCACCTACAGACTCGTGACCAGCACCAGCAGAGGGTTACTCAGGCCCTACATTTCCTGTTCCATAGCTACAATGTGATACCTTTCTACGATGTAGGTTGGTATATTGACTTTAGGAACCTAGTATTCCCCCTGCCAATTACGATTGTGCCGACTGATGCTGCCAATGCTACCGAAGAACCCAGGGATGAGGAAGAAGTGGACACTGTAGTTAATGCATCAATTTCTGCCAACCATGCCTTTGGATGAAAACCCCCTAACTACTCAACAAATGTCTCCCTACCCATAGCTGTATATAAGCTTGAAAAGAGACCATCATATATATAATAGCTCGGATAATTGTTAAATTTTGGATTATGGCTTCCCAACCACTTTTATAATGTAAAGAACATATATGAATAGATATATATCTTTTAAAGAAAATCCATGCTCTTTCCTTCATTTTATAATTTAGTTTTATAGGTTTTCAATTTTCATTCTGTTATTTCTCTGCACATGGGTGTGTTATGTGTAAAGAAATTTTGGTATTCCACCTACCAATAATAATGGGTTAATCTCGCTGAAGCACAAACTAATTCGCAAAAGACGGGCCAAAGAAACAAAAATAAAATAAAAGCACTATTCACGTATGTACAAAAATAGAGCTCAGTGCCTAATGGAATAGCTTAAGATGAATCCCATTAACTGGGATTCTTAAGGGTTCCTGTTCCATATTTTTCAACTCAAAAGCATTGTGTTCTTTGCACCGAATGATTTTAAAGGGACCCTCCTATAGGCTATCAAATTTACTGTGATGACCTAGCTTAGCAGCCCTTTTATCATACTTTAGCACTAAGTCTCTGCATTTTAGACCTTGGTCAGAAGCCTTCTTGTGAAACCATCACTTGACCACCTATTGATGGCTTGTCATAGCTATTAGAGAATTCTCCATTTTTTCTTGTACTTCCAATAGTTTGGTGAGCCACACCTCCATGGCTTCATTTTGTTCTATCTCAAGATATTTCAACAAGTATATTACCAGAATCTCCATGGAGATAGGTAACAGCGCCTCTTTCCCATATACCAACTCATAGGGTGAAGTCTTAAAGACTTGCTTAGGAGTTATACGGTTTGCCCAGAGTGTTGTTCAGAGGTTTTAATGCCATTCTCTCTGGTGTGTTGAGCCAATCCTTTTAAGGAGTCGAACTAAACTCTTATTCATTGAATCTGCTAGACCATTTCCCTGTGGGTAATAGTTTGATGATGTTTTAAGGAATATGTCATTCTTTAATGCAAAGTGGCATACCTTTGCACCTAGGAAGGCTATGGAATTATCTAAAATGATAGTTTTTGGAGGGCCTAACCTTGTCACTAGTTTCTCAAGGAAATCTACAATCTCTATTTTTGTTGCGCTTTTAAGGGGAACAACCTCCGTCCACCTTGTGAAGTAATCTGTGGTGGTCAGAATCCACTTGTGTCTGGTGGCTAGAAACCGGGTTGATCATTCCGATGAAGTCCAGACCCCATTGTGCAAATGGTTCGTCTGCCACTATGGGTTTGAGGGGCATAGCAAGAATTCTTCCTTCTGTCAGTAAAGAACTGGCATTTTTTGCAAGCCTTCACCAAGGAGTGGGAGTCATTAAAAAGTGTAGGCCAATAATAGCCAACACGCATGATTTTAATGGCGGTGGTTTTGGTAGAGAAATGTTCCACCCGCAGTGCTATTGTGGAATGCGTCGAGGATCCTCTTTGCTTGCTTTAAAGTGACACATCGCAGGAGAACACCATTGAAATTCCTTTTAAAAAGGACTCCTATTAGCGTATATCCACAATTTTGTAGCCGGTAATACCTCATTTTTTGGGATGAGAGACCTGGTGGATACTTTCCAATTTGCATAAACCTCATTCTATCAGTCATCCAACTGGCTTCTGATTCCAATTCATTTATCAAGATGAGCTCTGGCTGCTCCTCTGTGATAGGTACCTCCTCATTTTGTGCCATGTACTCACACAATCCTCTTCCTTTAATAGTCTTAGTAGGCTTGACTTCAATGTCATATTCAAGGATCTTAGTGATCCAATTAGCCCTTTTCTGTGTGATCTCTCCTTCCATGATATATTCACACACACTGGATTGTATGACATACACCAACACCTTGTTGTAGGAAATTAGATGGCGGAACTTTTTAAGTCCTTTTACTATTGAAAAGGCCTATCTTTTGACAAAATTATAATTCGCCTCATATTCCTTTAAGGTTTGGGAGTATAATGCCACTGGATGTTCCCCCTTTTGGGTTAGGACAGTAGCAATACTAGATTTGCTACTGAAAGCATACATTATAAAATCCTTGGATTGATCCAGATTAACTAGCACCAGAGCTGTGGAAATATCTTCCCGAGCTTCATTTGTCCACTTGAATGTTTGATCTTTCTTCAGCATTAGGGTGATCAGCCTAATCATTCCCGCGAAATAGGAAATAAACTTGCTGAAAAAATTTACTTTGCCTAGGAAGACTGAACACCTTTCTTATTTACTGAAAGGGGAAGTTCTTTGATATATTTTACTCGTTCGGGGTCGATTGAAACACCTTCTCTAGACACAACATGCCCCAATAGCTTACCTTGCGGTACTCTGAATACACATTTCTTCGAGTTTAGGGAAACTCTAAACTCTTGGCACTTTTGAAAAACTAATTCTAAATTATCAAAATGATCATCCTTAGATTTAGAGAACATAGTAAGGTCTTCCAAATAAACTAGAATAAACTTATTGATTAGTTCACTGAATACGATGTCCATCACCCGCTAGAATGTTGCCCCTACATTGGATAAACCAAAAGGAATTTTAGAATATGCAAATGTTCCCCACTTTATGGTGAACGTAGTCTTGTGCTGATCCTCTTCTTTAACTTGTATCTGATTGTAGCCAGAGAAGCCATCCAGCAAAGAAAACATTTATGATCCTATGACCATTTGTAGGATTGACTCGATAGAAGGCAACAGATAGTGGTCTTTTAGAGATGCTCTATTTAGGTCTCAGAAGTCCACACACAAGCGGATATCTCCATTCTTCTTTCGGATTGAGACCAGATTCGATACCCAAGTACTATGTTTGATTAGGAAGAAAATGCGTGACTCAATAAGCTTAGTTAGCTCTTGTGCCATTAAGGCTTCAATTTTAGGGTTGACGAGCCTCTATTTCTATCGGATTGGTTTTGCACCTTCTATTAGCTCAATAGTGTGCTAAATGATGTCAGAATCATATCCCTCTAGGTCATCATAGGACTAGGCCACTACTCCATATTTCTCATAGAAATTAATGAGCCTTTCTTTATCATGGTGTGGGACATTTTTTCTGACTCGGAGACTCCTACCATCAGAGACCCGAAGGTTCACATAATCACTTTTGTCCGCCATGAACTTCCGCTTATCATTTTGGGCATCATCACAATCGAAAAAGTTTTCAAGAGTAACCAATCCTTTCAGAAGTTTATTAGATTTGAGTTGCATAATTTGTCCTTCATAAGCCTTGGTGATCTTTGGTTGAAGCTGATCAATGAACTCCCCTGAGTGTTGGATAAATGAGGTGATGTGTTCATCACTTTCAAAAACCTACCAACTCTGATCATTGTCAGGGATTGTTGGTTGGACTAGTACTCATAGTGAATGTTCATTGTGAAGCAGGTTAGAGACAGGATCAAACAGAGCACCAATCATAGCCATGCGATCTGCATCACTATTTCATCTTTGGGGAATGGTCTAGATGTTGAAAGATTCAAAACCATCATCAAGTCCCAGACTCGGTGTCGATAGGATCTCATGTAGGCATTCTTCACTGCAGAAATTCCTCGGACTTGGTTAACTACTAGTTCAGAATCTCTTAACACAATTAATTGCTTAATGCCCATTCATTCCGCAAGGCTTAGGCCTTGTACTAACCCTTCATATTTAGCCTCATTGTTTGAATAGGTGAAATGAAAGTGGAAATACCTCAACTATTTTTTATTTTGCAGGGATATTAGATATACCACTACTCCAGCACCTACTTTGCTTCTTGCTCCATCAAAGTATAGTGTCCATAACTCATTTGCTTGGCTACGTTCAGATTCTTTGGTGACCCTCAAAAACACCTAATCTTCATCATAAATTACATATGTGCCCAATCCTGTAGCATTATAATTACCGAAAGGATCATTGTTTATGTGTTCACTCAACAGAGCATCTTCTTTATCATTCCAATCTTCACTCACCTTCTCTTCCTCTGAAAGTTTAACGCAATACATTTCTTGCTTGGTGATAGAGGTATGCATGGCTTCAAAATTGATCAAGGCTTCATCTGCCACATGTTCAGAATGTAGAGCCTCTAATTATATCTTCATTTTTATGCCATGTTTGGTCCTAAATATTATATGTGACCAATCCAAGGACAGGTATCCCCCCACCTTTGAAGTAAATTCTCAGGATAGATAGAGACCAAACATATGAGGAACATCTATGATCACCATGTCCTGCGGGACCGTGATGCTAGGGAAAGGAAAATAGAGTTAAAGAAAGTGCTTTGATGACACCTACGGTCTCAAGTTTATTCCCATCAAGCTGCATTACCCCTCTTTTCATAGGTTCATAGCTGAGTCCCAAATCTTTGACTATCTGCTTAGGCATAACCATGGTACTAGCACCAGAATCAATCATAGTGTTGTGTAATAACTTTTCTCCTATAATGAGAGTTAAGAAGAAGGGTTGAGGTTTCAACCTACTTCTATCATTGGCAAGATATTCCTTTATATTGTTTGCAAGGACTTTAGCTGGTGATATTTGATAAACCTCCTATGTTCTGGAAAATGACCCTGTTGGTGCCAGGTTGACCTCTTCTTGAAGTGCCTTCTATAATAGTGTCTTTTGTTCTAGGATGGCTAGAATGTCCCATAGAGACACATTAGCGGATGATTTCTTCAATTGCTCTACCACATTAAAAGGTGACAAACTCAAAGATTTTTGCTCCTTAGTTCTTGTTATAATAATTTTCTTTCGTGGTTGAGGAGCTAAAAGGATGGTTGAAGCACTAGGAATCTGATCAGAAACACCTTTGGGTTGCAGGTTGTCCAGATATGAAACAACTAACTCACCAATGAATCTCCTCTTTGAGCGTGTGTTATAATCAAACTACATTTGTGGTGTTTTGGATATGAATGCGTCATTAGCAAACACCATCTCTTCTTCCTCCATCTAGGAGAAGAGCGCATGATTAGGAGCAATATCAGATTCTTGTTCTAAAGATATTCCTTGCATTTGCGCAGTATGGACCGCACTCTCCATTTGTGGTGAAGCATATACATAACCTCTTTTTTCTATTGTTGTGCCTTAGCTACGCTGCTCTGCCACCTTTTGTTGTAGGTTGCCATGCAGACAGTTCTAGGACATATGCGCATCACTGCAGGGGAAGCACCATGAATTGATATCATCAACAAGATTGTTCTGCCTTGTGGTTAATTCCCTACTTGAACTTAGCAACATGCTCGTCAGTGGAGTAGGCACTGACACTATTTGATTTGCTGTCAGGGCTGGTGGATTAGTGTGAGGCACACTTTGATATTGATTTTGCTGATAAGAAGACTGCCCGCCTTGATGGTTTTGATATGTAAGTCTTAGAGGCGTTGCTTGGTTCCACTTAAGAGTGGTTATATCATTTTCCATGGTTAGCAACATCTCTTAAGGTTGCTCATCTCATCTTTGGAAGAACTTGATGTATAAGCCACATTTTTAGGGGTGGCCGCATATGTGTACATTGACTGGGCAGTTGTGGGTGCACTAGTTGACGTGACCTCTTGCGTGGGGATCAATATTTCAGGAAATATCAGCATAATAGTTCAAGGAGGAAATTTTTTGCAATCTATCAAATGATTCTCGACTTTGATAGCGGTACCATAAGCATCTGGTAGAGTAGCTCCTCCCAAAGACTTGATCATCATAGAAATGTCAAAATTGATGTACTTCAAATAAAATATAAATGCCAACTCGGGAGTCAGGCATATGGTAATAGGGATCCTCTGCCAATTTGTGTGGAATCGAGCATTAAAGTCTGTCAGAGCCTCTTGAGGGGCTCGTTTTATGACAAAAAGTTGATAATGCAATGAAGAACAATCTCCGTCATTCGAGAACCTCTCATAGAATGGATCCCCGAGTTCATCCCAGGTGCAAATTGAATTAGGAGTCAGTGTTCAGTACCAATCTAGAGCCTTGCCTTTAAAAGATGCAGTGAGGAGCCTTAGGGCTACATTTTGCACTGTAATACCATGTACCAGACATACGTTTTCCACATCTTGCAAATGTTCTGTGGGTGTTCTTGAGCTGTCTCTGGTAAACTTTAGTATAGCTGTCATGGCTGAAACCGGGATAGCGCCCTAAATAGCAGGGGCTACCGGGGCTACCAGGGAACTTCTGGCATCCCATGCTACATAGTTTCTATTAGCATCTGACAACATGGTGAGAGGAAAGGGTGGCGAGAATGGAACAGTTACCAGCTGATTTGCGACCTAGATTATCCCTAGTGAAGGTACCAGTAAACTGGGATTACCTGTGGTTTGGGATCTAGTTACAGGCCGATGGTTTATACACTCTTCTAAAATATGATTTCATTAAGTTCAGTCCCACTGGGCGTGTTGGAAAAGAACAAACTGTTGATGCCAAAATTTGACGAGGTAATAGAAGTCTTATGGGAAACTCAGTTTAAGGGGGACCTTTTGCGCTAAACTGAGTAACCTCCAGATTTTTAGAGAAGCCAAATTCTTCTATAATGGGGTTTGGAAAGGGAAAAGGAAGTGGATATAATAAAGTAAAGTCTAACCTAAGGCGATGCACCAAGATTTAATGATGGGCATGATAAATCATAGATTTAAGGGCCTGAATGGTGTTTGTGTTCCAAAACATCAGAGACTTGAGATTATAGCATAGACAATTCATTTATTGACATAAAATAATGTTGCATACATTCTCACTGCCAAGAAGAGTCATTAGACATGATCTAGGTAAGAAAACTTGCATCCAACATATATAGAAGTTCTCAAATGAAGTGTCAAGACAATATAAAGTATAGTTCACAGTTTGATCAAATAGCATGAAAAATAGAAAGGCCGAACAATTGGCACAGTTTGAGAGTTTTGCAATTAAATAAAATAGTAATAAAGGTCTGGCATCTTTTTACTAAAACCAGTGCATTTTTTCAAGTTCTAGTCCCTTTTTCTGAATAGAGAAAGTATATATAGCAGGAAAACCTCCCACCGCTTCGGAGAGCAGTAACAAAAAATCTTGCAATTCCCTACAATGATGCCATAAAAAGAATATTCCCCAAAGCCGTTGCAAAAGAAATAATCAGGAACCGAGCATCTAGTCATTCTAGGCTCAAGTGCATCTTCTATAATGATGGTGGTGGTCCTAGCTAGGCTCAATCAGACAAGTGTCATCCCTTGTTGTGAATGATTATGACAAGTAGCAACCAATAGCATTATTTGGTTCATCTGGTTCATCGCCCACATAACAAATCTGTTGCTTAGGCACATGGCAGCCTTTCGCTACCTGAATGAACCTTTCTCCCATCATTGCAAAGGTTTTTCAAAAATGCAAAACGTGTCGAATGGGCCGAGTACCTTATCACAGCAGAGGGAACACTCATCAGCCAGGCATAAAAGACGTGTGGCAGCATTTCGCTACCCGCGGTTGCTATTTCATCCTCGAGTTGAAAGATTTGTGAATGGTTGCCACATAGCAAGATTCCACTACAACCATCAACTATGGGGCCCACCAGTACCTTTTAGGAAGGATGGCTTCGTGGCAGCATTTTGTAGCCCAATGAGGCCTCAAGGAAATAAGAAACAAAAGCATTCCGCAGCCGCGACACGTGGAAGCACAGCTAAGTTTCCTGAGATCCAAAGGGAATGCCGATACTCAAAGTTGTGAAGAGTAGACGCATGGAGCAATAGATGAAAACTTTGATAAAAAGGCTAAGCAGACTTGGTGATGCATAGGCCGGCGCATAGAAAAATAAACCCAGAGGGAGCTAGTTAAATATTTATTAACAGTGACCTAGGTTCAAACCCACACACCATACCAAGGTTGGCTAAACCTCATAGGATGTGTAAAGGAAATTCTAGATTGTTTAAATATAAGCATAAGAGAATTTGGAATTTTTCCAGTAGAAACAAAGATAATATTTCTGGCCACAAACCTTTAGTATACCCAATCAGGGAGAAGATAAAAGTTGTCACCTTCATGAACATAATTATGAACAAGTGACAACTAAAATTGAATCTAAGGCTTTTGATAAATTATCCTTTAGCTGAGGTTTGGATAAATTGGAATCCCTTAACAAGAGAGTACGTTTGATCAAATAGTTTCTACTCCTCCACACAAAATAGATCCTTATCAGCCAGGTCAAATGCCACCCTTGGAAAATGTAGAGCACACTATATAAACCAAAAGCTAACTGAAAAACCACTATATAGTAGCTAATAAACTAAAGATGATTACATGGTGCAACCAAAAAGAGCATTAAATAATAGTGGTTTATTTATCACATCTATATGTTTTCAAAGATCATCCAGCAAAGCAAATTTATAGATTAAAAATGTTGGAAAGAAGTAGGATTTGAATGCTTATTCAACAACCCTCATTTTTCAAGAGAAGAAGATAGATTTGGCTTTGGAAAAATTAAAAGGGCTTGATAGCGGAAAGGTAGCAGAAGTTGGGCAGCTAATTAGATGGTTGCATGGCATTTTAATTCATCTTGAAAAAATTATTGCATGTTACTAACTTATACACACAAGGTAATAGTTTAAACCTCCAGATTGATGAACTATACAACACCGATTATCAACCATTTCACCTCTTCTCATTTTCAACAATATGAGCATTGTTGTTCCTATTGCAAACCACCAAATTGTTGAACTATACAACATTGACTATCAACCATTTTACCTCATCTCATTTTCAACACAATGGGTGTTTTCGAAACTTGAAATTTTTCAAAAAATATTGGATACAATGAAAAATTATAGGAATCTAACCCTTGACAAGATCGTCTATTTTTTAAGGAAATAGCGCATCCAATTCAACAATTTCTTGAGCATAGAGGTGGTCTTCTTCATCCAAAAAATCTTCCAAGTCTTTGAGAGTATCAGGAATTACAAAACAAGGAGCCATGACTATTCTCTATCAATTCTTGATCAATTCAAGATGATATAGGGTTTTTTTTGTTTGAATTATTTTTCATCGAAAAAATTTCCCTCTCTATCGACTTCAAAATATTTTCCATTCCTGCCAATGATATATTTATTTGTGTGACTAATTATTTTGTTGTGTTTTTTACTTGATGATCAAATTAGTCATTTATTAGTCATTTATAGTTGTGTTGTAGAAAAGGACTAGAATTTGGTCATTTTTTAGTTATCATGACTAAAAATATTAATCACATAGTCATTTATTTTCCAAATTCTACTAGTGCCATGAGAGATAAACATGCATAAAAGTAACAATAATGAATAGATTAAATAGAAAATCCACAAGATAACATAGGATATACCCTAGGAAAACCCTCAAGAGGGAAAAACCTAGCCTCCAAAGCATCCATACTCCATTATATTATTCAACAATAAAGCAATACAAGAGTTACAATGAATACCTCTAAAGCATCAAGCCTCCCAATGCATCCTCATGTGTCCAAGCATGAATCCACACATCCCATGCCATGCTTCACATATGCACTCCTCAAAACAACTCAATAATGACAACCAACCTACTCAGCCCAACCTAAACCACTACACATGTGTTTTCTTTTATAGACACAAGCTCACACAAAATACAACTAGTGGTAAGGTAAAACCACATACCACAAAGCCATATGAATACAAAACCACTAACCTCTTATTTAATATTAGGTACTAAGACTTCACTTTATTTATTATTTCCCCAATATTAAATTATTATCACATGTCTCCCTCACATTAAATAATAATACAATGTTACAATACAACATAAAGTGATCCCCAAATAATTATCTAGTGTGATTAACCACACCACCAAGGTGTATCACAACTAAATAATAACATAATTACAACATTATAATAAAATATTTTATGCAATGTTGTACAACACCATATCCCAACATTCTCCCACTTGTTGTATACATTGCATAAGAGATTAGTACATGAAATACATCATCATAGCCATACATGAAACCGCATGAATCTCCTCAATGCTCCCATGCTTCATCAAGATACCTAAAATAAGAACAAAGTGACCACCATCTCAAGCAAGAACTCCTCTCATCCTCCAGCATGCCACCTATGAAAGAAAAGGAACATGCTAAGGTGAATATGCGCCAATCCATGAGCACAAGCATCAAATCTAAGTGATAACAAAGGCTCTAAGCAAGTTGTTGTCAATTGTAAAAACCCATATGATTGGAAATAGAATCCACAACACATGTTGATACATCCAACTAGATCCATACCTCCAAGGTATCAATACAGTGGCAAACTCATCCCAAGAACATATGCAACCCATAAATTGCAACCAAGCTCCCTATATCAAACCTGTCAATGAAGAACATACATATTTAGGAACTCCCACTACATAGGTAATGTCAAAGCATATAAATTCTACCAATCAACACTAAATAAAGGTGTGATAAGTAAATCCAAGCATGAAGTACAAAGAATAATAACAATGATCCACACATGCAACCAAAATAGTTGCATAATCTCTCACAACATGTTTCCACCATCCTCCCAAAAACATGAACATCTAGGAAGGAACTATGAAGAGAGAAACCTGTAAACCATAATGTCCTTCTACAAAAACCTAAAAAATTATACTATTGCTTCAAGTATGATCTCCTAATAACCCCAAATGAAAAGCCTCAACAAAATCCATAATGCTCAATCTAATAGACCAAGTACAACATATGAATCAATGTAACAATGCCAACATGGATGTAAGCCTCTCTAATCAAGAAGATAAAACTCAAAGTAACCATCCCCAAAACTGGAAATCAGCCCATAAACCATATCCTAACAATCCTCATCAAGAATGATATCATAAACTCAAAAGCACAAGGAGATAACCATGCCATAAAATCACTCAAGATGAATCCTCTAGAACTATCTATCCATAGCTTATGATCCATATCTATGAAAGATAAAGTATATAAACTCATGCTAAATAATCCTCAAATGATTCTCTATAACCAATCACCATGAATCAACCCAATCCCATGAGAAACCAAAGAACAAAACATAACACATCTAAAAGATATAATTGGAAAATACCTCTCAAATAATAAAGTACTAAGTAGACCAAGAGTGGGGAATGAGAATGCTCCTCCAGGATAACCAAGCCATCATGACTCACTCCAAGAACAACCTTCTCTATCAGTCCATAATGAACTCACGTCCATTATCAAGTGAAAGCTCCTCGGCCTTCCTATTGAAACCTCTAAAGAGTAAATATCTCAAGCAAATATCTCTAGTAATAAGAGAACTCCAACTATCACCTAAGTTTCCAAGTATCCATGAGTACCTATAACCAACCAATCCATGCCAAAATCCAAATGCAACATGGCACCATAATGAAGTAATCAAGCAAATGATCAATGTACCCAATATAAAGAGAAATCCACACATGATCAATGTCTAAGCTCCAACCATAGAATCAGGAACCTATCATGAGAACATGATCTAACCATTTCTTCCTAGGAGATCTCATGCACCAATGCAAACATCATGGTCTCAAGAGAACATGTAAAATGAAAAAATATAATCTAGAATCAAGAGTATATCATGACATCATAACGAACATAATATAAACCAAGAAATCATATCTCTAATCACATGAAGATAACCATCACCAATGATGCATCCATGTCACTACCAACAATTCCCACTGAATAGTGATATGAGCTACACATGGCATCATGACAACCATCCTCTCCATGAAGACCATCCAAGTCTACACACTAAACTACAATGCCAATAACATACAAGTAAAACAAGATCTCCAAGCCAAGAACATATATACAACCACCATCAAAACATCACAAACCAATTTCCAATCCAACACCGCCAAGTCATCACTATCAAAAGCTCCCATTGAAAGTGTATAACCAATAAAATGTAACAAGATATCATGAAATCATGATCAAACCACATGCTACAAGTCCCATGAACCAAATAATCAAGTACTCAAATCATCCATCCTCTCAATCCCAAAATAACATACCAATGCACAAATGACCACAAACAAGGCCAACTAATGAAACCTGGAACAACAATGAATCAAACCTGGTGGATATAGATAGTCCACATCCAAGTCATCCCACTGCAACCCAATAGGCTATACACACCTACAAGCTACATAGCTCATAGATCCAAACCACTGAAACATGCAAACTCATCAACATATTAGTAACCTGCAAACTAGGATATCAAAGAAGATAATCCTGTAGACACCAAGACTCAAACACCAAATCAACCACAAATCTAATTTTCCAACCATGTCCACAAATGAGAAATCATAGTCAAAGAACAAAATAAGCATCAATAAGATAAGAAAAATCTCCTAACATCAAACCATATCACCACCAAACAACCACACACATGATCATGTCATGTGGATGCATCAAATGTACCTACATACCCATGACACCATAATCATATCCAATGTTTTACATGCACTCAACTATCACCAATACAAGATTCTAAGTCTCAAACCATGTCCAACAATGTCATCAAAACCAAAGACAACCTATGTACATGTCATTATCAATGTCCAACTCTTGAAAACACCTATAAACATGTACTAGGAAGCACCAAATTGATAATAAGCTATACCATCATAAATATCATATAAAAATAGGTATTCCCTCAAGGTTTTGACTTTTGACTCATCTATATGCTCACATAATCATACTTTGAATCTCAGGCTCCTACAATTGATCAAATAAGTACCAAACTCATCCTACTCCTCAAACTAATAAAATTTTTGAACCACTATGTAGTATACTACAAATGATCTCCAATGCCTCTTCAAAAATGAAAATTTGATTCCTTATGCAAAAGTTATGACCAAAACCATGCAAATGAGGACATCTAACTTCCAGGCCCCAAAAACATGTCAAAATAGAAAAATCAGGGAACCAAACTTGTACCATTACATAGTGCTTGGAACCAGCTTTCCAACAACTACAAGAAGTCAAAAAACATACATTCTTAGCAAAAGTTATGTGTTTCATAAAAAATTCTATAAAATGCACAATTTGACCCCCTCGTGGTTCTCTGGTGGCCCACTAGAGGCAGTGGTCGGCCAGTGGCACCCTTGGTCACAAATTTGAAATGGCATTACAATCGATTTATTTTCTCAATATTAAAAATTTATACTCCCCCCTTATCGGACTCGACCAACTATTAATTTTGGCTCATAAACTTTTCAAGTCTTAGAGTTGAGTTTTATTTCAATGGAAATTATTAAAAATTAAAATTTGTTTTAATTAAAATATCAACAGTTTAAAAATTGCTGCTTCATCCAACCCCTGTCAGATGAGAGTCACAACCAAGAGCCTGACAACCCTACTAGTCAGGGACTTGTTGGCTGGCAATAGCAGCAAGGCCTACCGACTGGCAGTACCTTGTTGGTACTATTAGAGCGGAAGGGGCCATGCTGTGATGGGACATGGGAGGGGTTGGTCTGGACCCCCCCCCACTCCCCACAATTTTTTTATTCATTTTATTTTATTCAAATAAATTTCTAACATTTTTTGTTTTTTTGCAGGTAATAAAAATTTTGACTGAGTTTTTTAATTTATTATTTTTAATTATTTTTTGAAACATGCATAATTGTGTGGCCGAAAATGATGTACAATTAAAAAAAATTGCATTTTTTCAACTTTTTCAAAATAGGTCAAATTTTATATAAATCTTGATCTCTTGGCCAACCTACATCCAAAAATGAGGTCCATTTGGTCTCAAGAGGTCATCTATGAAATTGCACCTATAAAACCCTCATATGAAAACTCAAACCAAGAAACCCTCTTTCACCCAAATTTGGAAAACTTCATATCTACAATAAACCCAACACATATTGACAACCCAAAAGCCCAAATATGCATACAAAAACTTGCAACATGTGTTTCATATCTTGTAATTCCTCAAACCCTACATGCATTTCCATGGCTTCAACTTTGCAAAAACTCTCAAACTAGAGTTGTAACAAAAATGCTTCAACCATGAAAGCTTTGATACTAGACTTGTTAGGAAGTATTGCATTCAACCCAAAAACTTATTCCATTTCCTACATAACCCATGAGAAGATAAACATTCATACAAGTAACCACAATACATAGATTAAATAGACAAGCCACAAGATAACACAAGATATACCCTAGGAAAACCCTCAAGAGGGAAAAACCCATCCTCCAAAAGCATCCATACTCCATCATATTATTCAACAATAAAACAATACAAGAGTTACGATGAATACCTCTAAAGCATCAAGCCTCTCAATGCATCCTCATGTGTCCAAGCATGAATCCACACATCCCATTCCATGCTTCACATATGCACTCCTCAAAAAGACTCAATGATGACATCCAACCCACACATCCCAACCTAAACCACTACACATACAAAACCAATAACCCCTTATTTAATATTGGGTACTAAGACTTCAATTTGTTTAATATTTTTCCCATTATTAAATTATTATCACATGTCTCCCACACATTAAATAATAGTATAATTGATGTAGCCATAATAGGAGGGTCCTCAAGGAGAACTATCTGGACCATGCAGCAAGAGTAACACAACAAAAGAAACACTAAATATGGAGGAAAATGTAGATGTAAATATGTTCATTAACATAAATCTCAATTACATTTTTCCAAAAATATCCGGGTTTACAGATTCAGCTCACAGGCCTGATATAACATGTTCAATACTACAACATTTCAATATGCTCCTATATGCAAGCTGAACTCTACAATTCAAATCAACCTTAATCTACTCAATCAACTACCAAATCAACTCCCATTTTCTAATGATCATTTACAAGATTTATACTATATCCATGATTCTAGAAACATCCATGTTGGCCAAAGATCATCACATTATCCAAGGAAAGAAAATGCAACTTGTGCATGAATAGTCAGCCTCAAATTTGAATAACTCTATCAATAGGTGCATTGAATGAAGTGTGGACCTATAAGGAAGGTTGGGGAAACTCCATGGAACACTTAGAATCACACCGTCGAGATCCACAAGTCACGGGGATGATCCACGAACGATTAGATTAGCCGATATGCTTGAGAACTATTTTGGTGTTGGTTCAAGAAACTACCATGAAATTCTAGAAGTGATAACTTGCCAGAAAAGGATCCAATCATGCCCAAATCTTGGAATCAAGAAAATGAACATGCCCATGATGTACACAAAGATGTGTAGGGTCTAGTGAGCAAATATGATGAATCCACCAACATGAACTGTGCAAGAACAAAATAAGAACAAAATTGAAAAAAAATATTTTTGGTTGATGTAAGATTGCCAAGAACCAAGGATGCTCCTGCATCAATAATATTACAATACAACATCAATTGGTCCTCAAATAATTACCCAGTGTGATTAACCAAACCACCAAGGTACATCACAAATAAATAATTATTTAATTACAACATTATAATAAAACATTTTATGCAATGGTGTATAAGACCATATCCCAATAGAGGCACCCATGTTTGGGGAAGTTAAAATAATATTTTTAGAAAGAAGTGGTAGAGGGGGCTGCAATAAATAAATAGGAATAGAAGCAAGAAAAGAGGAAGTTGAAGCACAAAAGAAAGGTGGAAAAAGAGAGAAGGTGATGTGGGAAGGAAGAGGTAAAACAACCCATTAACAATGTTGTTTTAAATAGTCATAAAATATATTTTAGAATAGCAATAAGAACCTTCAAAAGGTTGTGTTGAAGAAACGGTGGGATTTGTAGGTGTTTGAATAAGTTAGCAAGAGAGAAATAGATGGATAAGGCCATTGAGAGGGAAAACATTGTAATTAATTTGTTGTAGATGTATAGTTTGATTGTGAAGTGAAATTAAATAAAATTGAGTAGTTTTGTTGCAATCTTCAAGTGTCATTGATATTTGAGTGTGTGGGCAGCGAATTTCTTGTTGTGTGAATATGTATTTTGGAAGCAAGAGGAGTCATCTTGCATTAAATAACCAAATGAAAAATAAATCTAAAACAAGATAAAGACAAGGAAAACCTAACATTCCATTATAAAAGCTTGATGAATTGGTGTGCTGTATTGCTCAAACCCTAGAACCCAATTCTTGCAAAAGCTTTAATTGTTGAAGATGTGATCCACCAAATGCTTAAATTGCTCAAAATGCCTGATAATCATGAATCTAAATTCTTGTGAATGAATTTGAGTGAGGAGGATGGCTTAGTTTATAGATTTGCAAAATTTTGATCAATGGTGAAGATTGAAGGGTGAAATCAGTGCATGAGATTAGATCAAGAAGATCAAGGGTGGAAAATTAATAAGAGATTTAGATAATTTAAAATATCTCCTTATTTTAAGGAAATTAATTTGGGATATTTTGAAAAGAGAATATTACATTTTTCAGAACAAAATATTCCTTGAGAGGGAAATTGGGGAATTAAATAAATTTAAAATTTATTTAATTATGAGAGGAATAGAATATTCTATTCTAGAAATAGAATAGTCTATGTGCAAGTGGGGGGGAAATTGGTTAATTAAATAATAAAAAAATATTTAATTATGGGAGATGGAGCAAAATTATATTTTTCTAATTAAATAATAAAAAATTATTTAATTAGGTGGGATGGAAGAAAAAATGATGAATTAATCAAATAATTAAAAAATATTTAATTAATAGACAAAAATGGTGAGTTAGAGGGAAAATGACAAAAAATGATAAAATGATGAAAATGATGAAAATGTGATGAAAGTGATGAAAAATGCATAGAGAGTGATGAAAATGATGAAAAACTAATGAAGATGATGAAAATGAAGAGTTATGAATGTGTGATACATTCATACAGTTTTAGATGTCTACACATTGACCTCAATTATGGATCCTTTTGTGATCTCACACATATTACCATTTGGGTTTTTCTTCACACTAATAATATCAAGATTGGAAGTGCATTGTAAACCCATTAGAACAAATGGTTCATCCTTGGGATGTTTTCTTATAAATTTAGGTCCCATAAATATAATATTTACAAAAAAAATTTAGATAAAAGTGGCTAAGCCACTGTAAAAGGATTTATATTAATGCTTGAAACTTAGAAAATTTCAAAAATAGATGATTCCAAAAATATGCCTGAATATACATAGTTTCTAGAGGGAACACAACAACATTACATGAATTGTAATTACAAAAAGATAGTAGCATAATTGAGCATTTCCAAGGACCTCCTGAGCTAAAATGCTTAGAGGCTAAAGCCAATTATCTAGAAAAGAGGTTGAAGACCAAAGAATAGCTATATACTAGAACCAAAAAGTACAGAACTAACCAAGCTTAGAGAGAAAACTAAGAAGCATCAAATATACAAAAAGGATCCCACCATCAGAATATGATATAAAAACAAGTTATCCACCCCACACACACATAGAATAACAAGACCCATTAAACCCCACTCTTAGCAAAGGAGGCCATGTCTACAAGAGGGTAAAAATATGGTTCATAGTATGGGTCATTCAGAGCATGTTTGAAGAGAAAATGAATTGGATGGAATAGGGTTAGTAAATTATTCATAAGACAACACCCCAAGATTGGCCTGAGGTCATGAAGGCTAACATGAAATGAAGAGTGAGGTACCACCAAATCCTGGACTATGACATAGTAGGGATTGCAAGGAATATGAGGATAGGAGATGCACTATGCAAATGGAACCTCCAAGTAGATTTTTGTCGGCATGAAGATAATAGCTTTCAAGGGTTGATTCTAAAGCATATATCATACAGACATGTGGCAGCAAGAAGCTTCCTATGATAAACCTTATTGTCTCATTGCACCATAATACATCCATCAAGTTTGAAACAAAAAGAGAGGATAACTCATTTAGAAGAGCCATGGGATACATTTCAAGCCACTCACAATCTAACACATTTAAAATTGCCACTTCCACCTCCGGGCAATGAATTGCAACAAAGTAGTTTGTATCAAGTCAACCGGGGAATTATGATGAACATGCACCTCATGAAATATGGGAAGAATGAGAACTCTGAATAAGCTATCCATGACAAACCAAATGTTGTAGACAACCAACATACCAAAATTCAAAATAAACTGAAAATGAACTAATAGGGATTTAAAGATGGCCTTCATTAAAATCACACTTGTGGGATCATAAATCATACTAAATATCATAAGTTGGCATGAACACCATCAAGAGTACTAGTGGTAGGTGAAAAAACATGTGGAACATAAGATAGTTTCCAAACAACCATGAAGCCACCTCAAAAATGATATCATTGAAAGGACTTTGAGATAGACACTCGAATTAAAAGGTTGTCATCAAAAAATCAATCACCATGATCAAGCAAATATTTGAGGTGTCAAGCACCAAGATATTTTTTAATGAGAGCTCTAATTAATAGCTTAGAGTACCCTTCAATCACAATGTGGGAGATTTTATTTCTTAATTCCAACTCCAAACCAACAATTAACACTAAAAAATTTACCATATTATTTGTGTCATTGTTCAAGGATTTACATGCAACCTTTACAACAATACCACTACTATCTCATAGAACCTCACCAGCCCCAGATAAACCGAGATGGCCATGTGAGGCCCCATCAAAATTCAATTTAATCCAACCATCCAATGGGGGAGACCACTTAGCCATTTTTCTCAGATTGACTGATTTACAATTTTGTATTGAGTCTTTTGAAGGTAGAGCCTTAACTAAAGGAAAATATTTAAGAAACAAATCATCCTAGGAAGAAAAATATTTTAGATTATGTAGTTCCTTAAGGACATAGGACATAACCAATTTTGAGATGGAAGACTCGGTCCTTAAGATTGTTTGATTTACATCACTAGCTTTCTTCCTGAAGATCATGTTCTTTCTCTCAAGCCAAATGGACCATATAACTATTGATGAACTGAGAGACCAAATACAAGCATAAAAGGAAGATTTATAGAGATAAGGACAACTCTGCAAATGTTTCAATAGGGTACAATGTAAAGGACCCACCCAACCAATCTTTTTTAGAATCCAAGTCCAATAAGCATGTGCATATTCACAAGAGAGAAACATGTGATCTAAACTCTCATAATCCTTCCCACAAAGAGCATATGGAAAGAGAGGAGTGGTGCCTAAATGATCCAACTCAATCCCATTAAAATTATATCTTTTAGTGCCAACTACGAGAAGGCTCTAGCTTGTGGGAGCACTGTAGGGCCCCAACAAAGGCTATGAGGCCAATCCAAATAAATTTCTACCTCTACAAGAGACATGTAGCTATCCCTGATAGAATAGGAGACCAACTTTGATTTGATCTAGATTATTTCATCATCATTTTTTATTACAATATTTTCCTCTTTTCTAGTTCCATATAGAGAGAGTCCTTCAGGTTATTAGGAACAATTTGGAAGTCAAGAGACCTCCACTTGACTATGGGAAAAAATGAAGATTGATCAATGGTCTAGTAGTCCCTCACTCTGCAGCCCCATAACCTTTTTAATACACATGCAATTTCTTCCCAATTCCCCATAGACTAAATTGGATGATGTCCATGTGATGAATTATCCTTGAATGAAGATTCCCTTCCATTATGAACCACCTAGGATAAGTGAGGAAGAATAATATGCCTGCAAGAGATAATGAAATTCCCTATCTTAGATCCAAGAGGGGGATTTTTTAGAGTAAAGATGTGTTCCCTTTCTAGAGAATCCAAGTACTTGTTCCACATGATTTGGCATCATTTAGCATTGGGATCTTGATAAATTCACCATAGGATCTTAGCTCCTAGAAATTTGGTTTGAAGGACCATATCCCTCAACCCTACACCACCAAATTTTTAAGGGATACAGACCTTATCCTAGGAAACCAACGGTAATTTTTTCTTCTCCTTCACATTCTCTTCCCATAGGAAATCCATAAACACATTCTACAACTCATCTAATTTACCTTTTGGAATCTTGAAAACTAAAATTAGGTAAATTAGTAAAGCCTGAAGCACAAACTTGATCATTACTAATTTTCTTGCCAAAGAAAACCATTTTGATTTCCATGTTGAAATTCTACCTAAGACCAATGTTATGACCTTATCCTAGAATACATGCTTCTCCCTTCCAGAGAAGAAAGGAACCCCCAAGTATTTGTAGGGGAGTGATTCAAATTTGAAACTCCAAAACCTCATGAACCTACCTTGATCCATGAGGAAAACATTGAGAAAGAAAAATTTTAATTTAAACTTGTTGACAATTTGACCCAAAAACATAGAATAAATTGACAAGACATTTTGCATGGATTTTTCCTCTACCAAGATGGTCTTTCCAAAAGGTGGCATATCATCTAGAAAAATGGAGTGGGTGACTGGCCATGGAACATGTTGCAACTACACCCCTTTCCACAAATTCAATCCATTTGTAGGAGAAATTGCACAAATAAGGACCTCTACCATAAAAAATAAAAAGAATGGAGAGAGGGGATTCCCATGCTGTACACCCTGAGTCACATTAAAATAGACACAAGGAGAACCATTTACAAGAACTAAAAAAATTTCCCCTAATATGCACAAGAAAACCCACTTACACAATTTTTGGGAGAAACCAATTTTTTTGAGCACTTCCAGCAAAAAGTACCAATTTACTCTATCATATGCTTTTAGCATGTCTAATTTCAAAATGATAGCAAGAGTATTTTCTTCCTTAAGGGAATGTAGCACTTCATGAGAAAAGATAGCCCCATCTATTGCTTCTCTTCCCAAGACAAAGCCCCCTTGCTCCTTAGAGATGATCACAAGAATCAAAGTGGCAAGTTTGATGGTGATATCTTTTGTGAAAATATTGTATAAGGTACTGCAAAGAGAAATGGGTTTGAAATCAATAAAATAAACTGGACATATTTCTTTGGGATGTGTTGATGGTGATTTTGGCACCACAACAATGCAAGCAGAATATTGCTACTCTACTTCTCCTGAAAGAGAAAGGCAACACATGGATTCCTTAGCTCCCAAGGTCTTGGTAGTTCGGTCTCAACTATGCTGATGTTACTCAGTGGCCAATGTGACAGTAATATTCAAGGGACTTGCTAGCGTTGGGCTTCTGGATTTTTCTAAGATCAAGCATGAAATAAAACCTATTCTAACCAGGGGTTTTAAAGAAATACAAAAAGATGGATCAGGGTTTTGAAATAGAAAAGAACAATAGTTCATCCAATTTAACCAGACTTATTGCCTTTCAAGGAATTTGTAAACTAAAATTGAAGAACAAATTAACTTCTAATTAACACATAGTATCATTCATTCACAATACAAATTTTTAACAACTGATTATAAACTACCATTTAAGCAAAACACACAATGAAATTTCATTCCTTGAAATCTTTAAAAATTAGATGATTAATTTTAGATAAATACCATTCTAGAACACAATATGAAGCAGATTTCAATCTGGTTGCTTCTACTATGGGTTAGACAGATAAGCAACATTTACAAATCTGGCACAATCACTAGTGTACAAAAAACTTGTGTTTTCAGACTGCTTCCATCTACATTATAAGAACTTTGAAAATACATTACAACTTATACAGAAATCTAACTATTAACCAAGAAGGCAAGAGAAGCTCTCATTACTAAGAATCAAGATGCAACTCAATCTCCTTCTACTAGCTGACTAACTTCTAATAGTTCTAACTCTAAAATAGTACTCTAAACCTAGAAGTTCTGATCTAGAATTCTATAACACTAAAATTCTGGAAAAACCTCTACAAAGAGGCCAGAATGCCATATATACATCTCCTTGAGAAGAATGTCAGCGCCTATTTTTTTAGGGTTTACAAAATATCCCATTGTGTCAAGAAGTTGACACCCAGATCTTTAACAAAAGTCAATTCCGCAATAAATCCTAATCCTGGCTATCTTATGTCAGTGAAGATAGTCCCCTAAGGTGCTCTACAGATCTTTTGCAGCTACCATCATAACTCCCATGCCTCTGTGTCCATTTTTGACCTATAGCAGAGCTGCTTTGAGTGCCCTAAAATATCACTATTAAAGCTGAGCTACCCCTGTCAGCAAATCTCACAGCTGTCCCTGTGAGTCATGGTTTCTTTCATCTTTCTTTCAGCTTCCCTTCTGTTCTAGACTCTCTGCATATTCGTTAACTATTTTCTAAAAACACTATATGGTCTCCCTATGGATCTTTGCATTTCAGCTGAGCAGACCATCACCACCTATTCTTAGAAAGAATCCATCTGTTCACACTCTGTTAGTCCCCTCCACAAGGGCAATCAATTAGTCAAAGGCCCCTCTTAGCTCCCCCTGATTGGACAGTCACTTGCTATGCAGAATCTCAAGCGGTCAAAAGGTGGTTTGCTTGGAAATCACATATTGGTGAGACACCCCTGGTGTCTCCCCGATGCTATTTCATATCGCAACAGTTATCTTCCTCAGGCTTCATATTTCCCACCTCATTGTGACTTACTTTCTTCACTAAGACCTCTTAGCAAAGACATGATCCTTCACCGAGCTCCACTTCTTTCTTTTCGTGTGACCCTCACTCATCGCCAAGACCTTATGGTGAAAGTATAACCCTTCACTGATTCCGCTTCATTCTATGTTGGGGAGACTTACTTTCTTTGCTGGGACCCTACACTGACATCACAACCTTTTGTCAATCCTTGTCATCGGCATGACCTCTCGCTGAATTCATTTCCTTTCTTCGAATTCCGGTGTCGCCAAGACCCTTTTGCAGTCACACCAAAATGAAATCTTTCATTATATGTGTTTTGCTGTAACCTCCCCTTATCGGGAAGATGTCCTATAAACACCCCTTTTCCTTGGTGAAAGCCTTACTAGCTCATCCCTTGTCATTGTAACATACTGATTCTCTCACCGAAGACACCCGATAGACCCCCCTCCCTTTTGCACTATGTCGATGAGACATCAGGGTCTTGGCAAGACTTCATCATGAATTCAATATCTCCCGCCAAAGTGTTTGAAATTTTTTGCTAGTCGGTGAGACTTTCTTTCCTCGCCGAGACTTCTTAGCAGGGACAGAACATTATGGTGATATAAGAACCCATCTGAAGGTGGTCAGAAAGACCTATTAATTCTCACCAAAGACATCTTTGTTGGTGGGAGAATTCATAGTCACTGGCTTCTTTTTGTTTTGGTGTGACTTCCCATGGTCGGGGATATATCATGGAAAACTCCCCTCTTTCGCCAAACTCTATCATCGCCAAGACCTTCTCGAGTCGGCAGGACATCTGCCTTCGGCAAGACCAACATTATTCGGGGATACGTTATGTCATGCTCAACATGTTATACCAAGGGCACAAAATATGTCAGCAAGACCCCATCAGGTCGGCAAGACCTCATGGTGAGAACACAAACCTTCCCTGAAAACCTTCTTTGGTGTGACCTCCCTCAGTCAACGTGACTTCCCATGGTCGGGGAGATATTACAATGACCCAATGTTTTCTCGGTGATGAACCCATTCTGTATCAATATAGCTCTCTGTGGTCACCTAGACCCTATGGTAAAGCCACTCTGCTTTGGTGAAAGCCCATTTTCCTTCGGGAAGACTTTACTTAGTCGGTGAGACCTTCCACCGAACTCAAAATTCTGGTCGACTCCCTAAGACAGATCACCACGCACAGAAGTTGATCTTGCAAAGCAAGGTCCTCATTAGAATACATTAATATCATGCCTTTTACCAAAAAGAAACCTAACTCTGGTGGAGGCGGAGCCAACACGGGAATGGGAAGCAATATTCAAACAAGTCCTGGCAGAAGCGGGATTGGGACAAAACTTGATCCATAAATGACATCCCCCACATTCAAAACTGGTGGGGGCGGGGCCAAAAGAAAACTGGCACTAGGACCGGAGTCGGGGCGAGAACGAGCCAGGGAAATAATCAACATTCCTGAGTTCATACCCCGTCCCAGATTCGCATCCACGAGAATACCGAAAACAAAAAAAAGATGGGAACAAAACATCCGTAGAGTCAGAGCAGAGCAACCAACAAGGCAGAACCAAGGTTGGAACCAAAATTTGAACCAGAAACTTCTCCAAGTTTCAGGTTTAGATTTTGTTCCGAACCCACCTCCGACACCATCCAAAAGAGAGGAGGAAAAAAGGAATAGAAAGAGAACAAGGAAAGGGGAGGACAACCCCACGACAAAGCAAAAAGAAATTAAATGAAAAGAAACAGGACAAGCGAAACAACGCGAATAGACACACAAGGGAGAGAAGACCAAAGCGGTGGGACCGGGGCTGGGGAAGGAACAAAAATAGAGCTTGGAAGAAGTTCCAAGTTCAGAATCAGTTTCGGGTCCGGGTCCGCCAAAACACATGAAACAAAAAGAAAATTCCCAAGGCCAAAAAGAAAACACCTAAGGTAAAGGACACAAACTGAGAAAGACCAGGGGAGAGCCAATAAAAGGTGGGGTCAGACCCAGGACGGGACCAAAATGAGGAACTTGAGAAAGTTCAACATTCTGAACTTTATCCCAGACCCGACTCTAACAAAGAACAAAAGAAATGAAATCCAAGGACTGTCAAAACCAGAACTGGGGTTGGAATCGAAACCCAAACCAGAAGAAATTTCCAAGTCCGGTATTGGTCCTAGTTTTGCCTCCGACAAAACTTGAAAGGAAAATGCCTAAGGCAGAAAACCAAATGCCAAATGGAAAAGACAAAGGGGGATCCATTTTGATCCAGAATAAAATGGAGTGGTTATGCAAGGCATAGCAAATGGCGACTAGGCTGGGAAAATGGTTTAACAATTTTCATGAATCTGAAGGATTCATCTACCCAGAACTCTTGGTTCATGAATATCACAACTCCAATTAGGTCAGTTAAAACAAGCAAGGTAGAGCTAGAATCTCAAATGTAAGTCAATCAATGGCTACCCCTAAATCTATGTGTGTGCTTGATTGTGCATCACTCTTTTATAAAGTTTTCCTCATCCCTTGGATAACAATGTGTAAGATTTGAGCTACATGAGTTGATCCCTTTTTGTGCAATGATATCCCAGGCATTGCTCCACTGCCAGTTAGGTGTCCATAGCCCTGACAGAGATACCTCTAGTTTTCTCACAACATTGCTCTACTACCAGACAAGCATCCATAGCCCCAATAGAGATACTGGAATCACCCATTCATATTGACTCCTATTCTTTTGATAATTCTTTTATCTTCTTTTAGAGTTTCAGATATTTCATTTAGTTCTCTTTTCCTTTCAATATGTCAAATGTTTAACATCTGATCTGGGTTGAAAACTACCATGGACCTCATATCAGCACTTGGAAACTTGGATTTTTCACTCAAGTCTTACAACATTGCCATCCTAGGACAAATTTACCATCATAAGAGGAGATGATCTTATTGATTTGTGACAGATTCAAAGGGAGTTGATGAAGGTTACTCACTTTGCACCTTGTTTCAAAACTTTCCACAACTTTTATTGATAACAAGCATGAAGCAATGAATTGAGGATAAAATCATCCAATCAGGAAACCTGAAAACCTAAACCAGTTCTCTCCTAATGATCAAAGCATGCTTCAGATAACAACCCCCCACTTTGAAAATGGAAAGAAACAAATCAACCCCAAAGAACAAAACAAAAACAAAGAACAAAGAACAAAGGAAACAGAAGGAAAGAATAGGAAGAAAAGAAAATAAACAACAAACTATTTACAAACAAGAGCCACATTATTTACACAAAGAGCAGGAGATTATACATAGGGATTATGTACAAGCAAAAATTATTTATACAAATACACTACCTATCAAAATTCCGACTTCATGATTCAAAATAATGTTTAAGAAACTGTCCATTGACAGGCAAGGGGACAGGTTCTCTAGTTAAACTACTCAATCAAAAAGAATTTTCTCCTAAAATCTCAACAATCTGATAAGGACCTAGCCAAAGTTTGTCAAACTTTTGGTGGCTTCCCTTCTTTTCACTAGCTTTGTCCCACAACAGCACTAGGTCAGATATCCTAAAAGCCTTTATCTTGGATCTTTTTTCAAACCATCGTTTGACAATAGCCTGATGCCTAAAGAATTGTTGTAAGGCCATGTCTCTCTGCTCTTCCAATTTTAACAAAGCAGCTAACCTAACCTCTATCCTATTATCACTGGAGTAGAATTTCTGCATGAACTCTAGGATAGGTATTTGCAGATGGATAGGAAAGACAGGCTCTTGGCCATATACCAGCTTGAATGGTGAGGTGTTTAAGGCAGCCTTAATCCTAGTCCTATCTGCCCATAATGTGAATCTCAGCTGGGTATGCCAGTCTCTAGGGTTATGTTCTAACAGTTTCTTAATCACCCCTAAGAGATTCTTATTGGTAGACTCTGCAACTCCATTACCTTGTGGGTAATAATTGGAAGAATATTTCAAGACAATCTTATGATTATATGCCCAAGAAATAAATTCAGCAGAAGAAAAGGCAGAACCATTATCACATACCAGAGCGAAAGGTACACCAAACCTTGTAGTGATGCATTCGGTGAGGAACTTGATCACTACCTCTGTGGTGCTATTCTTGCAGGGTATGACCTCTATCCATCTTGTGTAATAGTCAGTGGTAGTCAAAATGAATTTATGTCCTACAGAAGAGTTTGGGTTAATCACTCCAATAAAATCTAATGCCCACTGGGAAAATGGCCTCACCTCGTAGATGGGCTGCAATGGCATGGCTACATGATGTTTCCTTGGTGTAGTAACTTGACATGTGTGGCATGTTCTCACATGCTGATGGGAATATTTGAATACACAAGGCCAGTAATAACCAGACCAAAGGATCTGGTGTGCTAGTGAATCTATAGACCCATGACCTGTGCCATGTTTCCCATGAAATTCAAAAATCACCTGCTTGGCCTCTTGATGATCAAGGCATCTTAAGTATATCCCTTCAAAATCCTCCTGTATAACAACCCTCCCTAGAAAATGTAATGAGAACTCTTTAGTCTCAGTTCTCTACTCCAAGTGGCATTCATTCCCTCTGGACAATGATTGTTGTGCATGAAACAAATAAGATCCACATACCATGGGTCATTTGAGAAGGACTGAGTAGTATATTGTTGACAAATAACATTGTTACTAGCATCAACCATAGATTGAGATAAACCCATGCCCCTAACTAATTTCATGGGACATATTTCTAAATCAAATTCTTACAAGATGGCCATCCATTTTCCTCTTCTTTCTCCTAGTTCACTCTACATTAGTAGAGACTTAACAACAACATTAGGAACTACAACAATAATTTGGCTTTGGAGGATGTAATGCCTGAATTTTTTAACAGCTCGAACCAGCACAAAAGCTTTCTTCTCAAGGGGTGGGTACTTTATTTCAGCATTTTTGAAGGGAGAACTCATGAAAGCAATCGGCCTCTCCTCTAACTCTTCTCCCCATTGAGTTAATACAGCTGCACATGAGTGTTTAGAGGCAAAAGAATAAATATAAAATGGCCTCAAATAGGCAGGGCTAGTGAGGACTAGAGCTTCTGAAATGGATCACTTGACGTGAGAAAATGCAGCCTTTGCCTCATCATTCCACTCTATTTTGGCATCCTTCCTCATCATTTCATTCAAGGGCTTCACAATTTCTGCAAAGCCTGTGATAAACTTCCTCACGAAGTTGATCTTTCCAAAGAAGGATCTCATCTCCTTCTTGCTTCCTGGCATGGCTATCTTGAGGATGGACTCAACTCAATCTAGGTCGATGGATATTCCTCTTTTTGAAATTATGTGTCCCAAGAGCTTCCCTTCGGAAACTCCGAACATGCACTTTTTGGAATTTAAAGAGACTCCATATTGGATGCATCTTTGAAGAACTTGGGCTAAATCTACAACATGATTCAGTTAGTCCTTGGAGAACACTGTTAGGTCATCCATGTAAACAATAATGCATTTTCCAATTAGATCCTTGAAAGCTATGTCCATGGCCCATTGGAAAGTTGCTCCAGCATTTATCAGGCCGAATGGCATCCTTCTATATGCAAACATCCCCCACTTGGTAGTGAAAGTTATCTTCATCCTATCTTCAAAATTGACCATTACCTGATTATAACCAGAGTAACCGTCTAAAAATGACATCATTTGTGCTCCATTAACAATTTGCAATACCTCATCCAGGGAAGGGAGTGGGTAGTTATCATTTTTTGACGCTCTATTCAGGTTCCTAAAGTCAATGCATAGTCTAATCTCCCTATTTTTCTTACGAACTAGTACTAAGTTAGCCACCCAGGTTGAATGGCACATAGGGAAGATTATCCTTCCAAACAACAGCTTCAGGACTTCTTTGTAGATCAATGGTTCAAGTAGAGCATTGACAGGGCACTGCTTCTGTCGGAAGGGTTTAGCTTTGGGCTTTAAGGGAATGGTGTGAGTCATAACCGAAGCATCAAATGTCTGGAGGTCCTCATACCCCCAAGCTATCACAGCAATGTCCCTTTTTAGTGCCATCAATATGTCTTCTCTAATTGCTTGAGGGTAGGCCTTCCCTATGTAGACATTCCTTTCAGGTCCAGAATCAGCCAAGTTGACTGTCTCATATTCGCCTCCCTTTTCTTCAACTGATATCTTCTCTCGAGCCCTTGGGTCTGAGTCAAAGATTCTCTCCAAAGCCACCATTCCCTTGGGAATGCTATTGCTTTTTAAATTAAGGACCCCTTCTGTATCACATTCCTCAGGGCTCCAATCTCCCTGATCCCTATTGGATTCATCTATAATCTATCCCTCAAAGACATCTGAGCTTTCCAAGAAAGCCAGAATGTGCCAATCATCCTCAAAGACTTGGAAATTTTTGATATTGTCAGGCACAGCTGGGGTGGACATCAATTCTACTAAAAATATTTTGAATTTGGAGCCTTGCATAGGCTCCAAGGTGCTTGCAGCAATAGCCAGTGAATCAGCTACTTGATTTTCTTCTCTGGGGATGAGACTAATCCCGAAGGCATCAAAATCTTTGATCAGGTTCCATACCCTGTTTCTATATGTAGCCAGCCTTCTGTTGTGACATCTATACTAGCTACGAACATGCTTGACTATAATTTCTGAATCTCCCTTGACCACCAAGGCAGTGACCTTCTTCTTGTGTGCAAACATTAATCCTCGGGCTAGGGCTTCATATTCAGCTATGTTATTAGTGCACCCGAATTGCAGCCTGTAAGAAGAAAAAAAAACTTTCCCTTTCAGACTAGTTAGCACAATTCCCACACCACAACTAGTCTTGGATTTAGATCCATCAAAGGTAAGGGTCCATAATTGATCACAAGTCAGAGTTGATTCTTTTGAATTAAATATAGGGAATGGTTGTTTATTAGGTTTCTCAGGAATAATTCCCAATCCCTTTTCAGATTCATCATGTGGCCCAAGGTTGTCCTTTTGACATTTACTTATCTCTTGGGTTAACCCCTTGGATTTTAGTATATCTATGGGTGTAGGGGTATCGAGCAAACCTTGGGGCTGCTCCTCATCAGTATGCTAATTTGGAAGTGCGTCTGGGGTAGGTTTAATTTGGGCAAGGATTTCTTTTAAAGGTATTGTATCCCTAGTTAACATGGTTGCTTCCTTGGCCTCAAATGGGAAGCAGTTTGTAATGGCCTTAGGGCAACTTGAGCTAGCTTCCTCAACTCTAACAACATGTTTTAAAATGTCAATGTAGGGTTAGCAAGTCAATTCATAATGGTTTTGATAATGTACCCTACACCAGTTGGGGATCGGGAGACTTTGTAGATCTATATCTTCTCCCAAGACTAGCCGATCTTGCTGCAATTTTCTAACCAATCCGTGTTGGCTTTCATTAATTACAGGATCAAGAATGGAGAAGGTTAAAATTTCATCTCTTTTATACACACCTATTTTAGTTTCGAAATAGGCTACCTCATTGTGGCAATCATATTCAGTAATGATATGCTTGAGGCGAGGCTCACTCTAAATCCTGATCTGATTAGGAATCCCCTTCCATGATAGCCACATATCTGAGAAGTCAAGGGAAAGGTACCCCCCAAAATTCTTCATCAGATCTCGGCTTAGTAGCATACCATAGGTCTTGGGAATATCAACCACTTGGATGTCTATGTTTGTTAGGATCATAGGGTCAGATCCTACTTGAACATGTATGTTTCTTAATTCCCCTACCACATTTACCTCTGTTTTGTCAAGTTGAATGACCTTTTTATTTGTCTGAATGGTGTCCAATCCCAACTTCTTGCATACAGAAAATGGCATGACATTTCCCAAAGCCCCAGAATCTAACAGATAGTTGTGAAGGTTCTTGCCTGAAATTCTTGAACTCAAAAGGAAAGGTGGAGTACCGACCTTATTTCTGTATAAGGCTACATTTTCGTCCCCAGCAGGTGCCACCTTGGTCTTTCCTTTTGACTTATCAGCTTGTTCTAGAGCCTTCAGCACTATCTCCCTTTGAGCAGGGCACCACTTCAGAATGTCAAAATATGACAAGGAAGTTTTCTATTTCTGCATCTCAGAAACAATGTCAAATTCTGCATTATAACTTGAATTACTTTTGAAAACAGTAGAGGAATTACCCTTGTTATGAAAATCAGGTGGGCCTTGTGGTGGAGGAGGATTATTATTAGTGCCTTGATTTGGGGGCACCATGTGGTTAGGAGGTGCTGATGTAGTGAATGGCCCCTTACTTTGATTTATCAAGAAGTGTCCTCCCTTCATTTGAAAAGTTTGGGCATCATATGAATCCTCCTCTGGTTCATTCTCTTCTTGTCTTGGGAATGAGGGTTCCTCTTCAAAAATGTCATAGGTCATTGCAGTATCCACTGAGTCACCTCCTTTGTGTGAATTCCCCTAGAATGTGTGGGCATCTTCATGTGCCATCTTAACAATTTTCCCCATCTGAAGGCAATTTACCTCAGAATGGGTTGCAGTATCATGCAATCTACACCAATTGGTCATGAAGTTGAGGTCGGCCACGTTTGCAGTATGTGCTCTTTCTTCATTTGCTTGATAGTTGTGAGGAACTCCATCATTGTTAGGCTCTGTATTCCATTGCCTGTTGTTGTTTGGCCTCTGGTTGTACCCTCTATTTTGGTTTTGGTAACCTCTTTGGTTGTAGTTATTGCTGTTTTGATAGGTACCCTGGTTGTGGTTGTTTTGGTTAGGGTAATTACCCTAGTTTTGGGAAGGGTTCAACCAAAGTTGATCCATGTCATTAGTGACTTGAGACAACATTTTCTTCAAGGTTTCTACTTCATTGGTAAGTTGCATAGTCTTTTCACTTTCAACAGCCTTAGCAATAAGTGGCTGATCAACATGGCTAGTGGTTCCAACTTGGTTATGAAGGCTTTGGGGACCTTGAGGAACATGTGGTTGTTGAAAGAGATTAGAAGTTCCAGTAGCAAAGAATGGGACAGGTGGTTGGGTTTGTAATTCAAACATAGGACCATAGTGGGAAGGAGACATCCCTAGGACAGTGTTGAATAAAGGAGTTGAGCTATGCATCTAATAACCCATTGAAGGGAAACCTCCTCCCAGACTTCCTTGTTGAGAACTAACTTGCTGCTATAGCTTAATAGCCAAATGATAGACTTTGGATAGAGAATCAATATCAACTGGTAGGTAAGTTATTTGCAAGAACAAGCCAAGCAGGGGTCTATAACTCTAAAGTAAGCTAGAATGGCACTGTCCTCAGTGACTAGATAGGGATCTTGCAATATCCTATACATTCGCTGGAATCTGGTATTGAACAAGGGAAAGGACTCACTTGGCTCCTTCCTGATAGTAGCAAATTGATGATATAAAAGAGTCAGGTCCACATAGATTCTGAATTGATTAATGAAAGAATTTTCCAAATCTTTCCAAGACAGAATAGAGCCTTGGGGAAGATTAAGATACCAGTTATAAGCCATATCCCCTAAGGAATAAGGAAACAACCTACATACTACATCGTGGTGAGCTATTTGAGCTTAGGTACACACATCCTTGAAAGCATGTATGTGCTCCTCAGCACTCTGTGATTCACCATGAATGTACTTAGGACAAAATTTCCCAGGGTTCTTAAGTAGGTCATGAAAACCTCCAGAAATAGTCCCTAATGGAGAGGGATTATTCTGGAAGAATGCCATTGGGGGCGGTGGTTGAGCTAGCTGTTGTATGGGTTGAATCAGTTGTGATGATAATTGAGATGAATTGGTGGATGGATTAATGGGTATCCGCTAAGGTATTGGTGTAAATCTTGGTGGAGTGACTAGAGCTGATAAGGGTGGTATGATGGTTGCCCCAAATCTGTGATACTTATGTCTTGTTGGGGTCTTGAGTTCTATGAAGGATGATGGATTCCCAGTTGACCAAAGAACTCTATAGGGCCTTTCTGGGGAAGATGACCCAGCTTTATCTAGTTTTCCCCTCGGCCCTCCTTCTAGCACCAGTTCCTATTGATGGTGATTTTCACACCACAACAATGCAAGTAGAATATTGCTACTCTGCTTCTCTTGAAAGAGAAAGGCAACACATGGATGCATTAGCTCCCAAGGTCTTGGTAGTTGGGTCTCAACTATGCTAATGTTACTCAATGGCCAAAGAGACAGTAATATTCAAGGGGCCTGCTAGTGTTGGGCTTCTGGATTGTTCTAAGATCAATCATGAAATATAACCTATTCTAACCAGGGTTGAAATAGAAAAAAATAATAGTTCATCAAATTTAACTAGACTTATTGCCTTTCAAGGAATTTGTAAATTAAAACTGAAGAGCAAATTAACTTCTGATTAACACATAGTATCATTCATTCACAGTACTGATTTTTAAAAAATGATTATAAACTACCATTTAAGCAAAACACAAAATTAAATTTCATTCCTTGAAAGATTTAAAAATCAGATGATTAATTTTGGATAAATACTGTTCTAGAACACAATATGAAGTAGATTCAAATTTGGTTGCTTCTACTGTGGGTTAGATAGATAAGCAACATTTACAAATCTGGCACAATCACCAGTGTACAAAAAACCTATTTCTTCAAACTGCTTCCATCTACACTAGAACTTTGAAAATACATTACAACTTATACAGAAATCTAACTGTTAAACAAGAAGGCAAGAGAAGCTCTCATTACTGAAAATCAAGATGCAACTTGATCTCCTTCTGCTAGCTAACTAACTTCTAATAGTTCTAACTCTAAAACAGTACTCTAAACCTACAAGTTCTGATCTAGAAGTCTGTAACACTAAAATTCTAGAAAAACCTCTACAAAGAGGCCAGAATGCCATATATACATCTCCTTGAGAAGAATGTCAGCGCCCATTTTTTTAGGGTTTACAAAATATCCTGTTGTGTTAGGAAGTCAATGCCTAGATCTTTAACAAAAGTAGATTCCGCAATAAATCCTAATCCTGGCTATCTTTTGTTGATGAAGATAGTCCCCTTAGGTGCTCTGTAGATCTTTTGCAGCTACTGTCATAACTCCCATGCCTCCGTGTCCATTTTTGACCTCCAGTAGAGCTACTTTGAGTGCCTTAAAATATCACCATTAAAGCCAAGCTACCCCTGTCAGCAGATCTCATAGTTATCCCTGTGAGTCATGGATTCTTTCATCTTTCTTTTGGCTTCCCTTCTGTTCTGGACTCTCTGCATATTCCTTAACTATTTTTTGAAAACACTATCGGGTCTCCCTGTGGATCTTTGCATTTCGGCCGAGTAGACCATCGCCACCTATTCTTAGAAAGAATCCATCTGGTCACACTCTGTTAGTCCCCTCCATAGGGGTGGTCAATCAATCAAAGGCCCCTCTTAGCTCCCCCTGATTGGATGGTCACTTGCTATGCAGAATCTCGAGCAGTCAAAAGGTGGTTTGCTTGGCAATCGCATATCGGCTAGACACACCTGGTGTCTCCCCGATGTGATTTCATATCACAACAGTTATCTTCCTCAGGATTTAGATTTCCCACCTCATTGTGACTTACTTTCTTCGCTAAGACCTCTTAGCAAAGACATGATCCTTTGTTGAGCTCCACTTCTTTCTTTCAGTGTGACCCTCACTCATCACCAAGACCCTATGGTGAAAGTATAACCCTTTGCCGATGCTGATTTTTTCTATGTCAAGGAGACTTACTTTCTTTGCTGGGACCCTACACCGACATCACAACCTTCTGTCGATCCTTGTCGTCGACATGACCTGCCGAATTCATTTCCTTTCACTGAATTTCAGTGTCACCAAGACCCTTTTGCAGTCACACCAAAATGAAATCTTTCGTTATATGTGTTTCACTGTAACCTCCCCTTATCGAGAAGATGTCCTATAGACACCCCTTTTCCTTGGCAAAAGCCTTACTAGCTCATCCCTTATCGCTATAACATACCATTCTCTCACTGAAGACACTCGATAGACCCCCCTCCCTTTTGCACTATGTCAGTGAGACATCAGGGTCTCGACAAGACTTCATCATGAATTCAATATCTCCTGCTGAAGTGTTTGATCTTTTTTGCTAGTCGGTGAGACTTTCTTTCCTCGCCGAGACTTCTTAGCGGGGTGAGAACCTTATGGTGATACAAGAACCCATCTGAAGGTGGTCGGCAAGACCTATTAATTCTCCCACCAAAGACATCTTTGTCGGTGGGAGAATTCATAGTCGTTGGCTTCTTCTTTTTTTGGCGTGACTTCCCATGGTCGGGGAGACATCATGGTGAACTCCCCTCTTTTTCCGAACTCTGCCTTCACCAAGACCTCGAGTTGGTAGGACATCCGCATTCGGCAAGACCAACATTAGTCGGGGAGATGCTATGTCATGCCCAACATGTTATACCGAGGGCACAAAATATGTTGGCAAGACCTCATGGTGAGAACGCAAACCTTCTTTGGCGCGACCTCCCTCAGTCAGTGTGAGCGACCCAATGTTTTCTCGGTGATGAACCCATTCTATATCAGTATAGCTCTCCATGGTCACCTAGACCCTATGGTCAAGCCACTCTACTTTGGAAAAAGCCCATTTTCTTTTGGGAAGACTTTACTTAGTCAATGAGACCTTCCACCGAACTCAAAATTTTGGCTGACATCCTGAGACAAATCACCATGCACAGAAGATGATCCTGCAAAGTAAGGTCTTCATTAGAACAACACATTAATATCATGCCTTTTACCAAAAAGAAACCTAACTTGGGCGGAGGCGGAGCCAACACGGGAATGGGAAGCAATATTCAAACAAGTCCTGACGGAAGCGGGATCAGGACAAAACTTGACCCAGAAATGAAATCCCCCACCTTCAAAATTGGCGGGGGTGGGGCCAAAAGACAACCGGCACCAGGACCAGAGTCGGGGTGAGAACGAGCCAAGGAAATAATCAACATTCTCGAGTTCATACCCCATTCTGGATCTGCATCCATGAGAATACTAAAAACAAAAAAAAGACAGGAACAAAACACTGGCAGAGCCGGAGCAGAGTGACCAACAAGGCGGAACCGAGGTTGGAACCAAAATCTGAACCAGAAACTTCTCCAAGTTTCAGGTTTAGATTGCGTTCTGAACCCACCTCCGATGCCGTCCAAAAAAGGAACAGAAAGAGAATACGGAAAGGGGGGAAAACCCCACGAGAAAGAAAAAAGAAACAAAATGAAAAGAAATAGGACAAGCAGAACAATGCGAATAGACACGCAAGGGAGAGAAGACAAAGCGGCGGGACCGGGGATGGGGAAGGAACAAAAACAGAGCTTGGAAGAAGTTCCAAGTTCAGATCAGTTCTAGGTCCGGGTCTGCCAAAACACAAGAAAAAAAATACCCAAGGCCGAAAAGAAAACACCTAAGGCAAAGGACACAAATCGACAAAGACCAGTGGAGAGCAAAGAAAAGGCGGGGTCAGACCCAGGATGGGACCAAAATGAGGAACTTGAGAAAGTTCAACATTCTAAACTTGGTCCCGGACCCGACTCCGACAAAGAACAAAACAAATGAAAACCAAGGTTTTTCAGAACCGGAACTGAGGTTGGAACCGAAACTCGAACCAGAAGAAATTTCTAAGTCCGGTATTGGTCCTAGTTCTGCCTTTGACAGAACTTGAAAGGAAAATGCCTAAGACAGAAAACCAAAGGCCAAAGGTAAAAGACAAAGGGGGACCCATTTTGATCCAGATTAAAATGGGGTGGTTATGCAAGGCATAACAGGATGATTGTAATAAAAGTGTTACTAATTTCCTCCAAGATATTGCCACATTTTCTAGATTCTTCCAAAGTAAGGAGAATATCATTCCCTATCAAGTCCCAACACTTTTGGAAAAAAAGAGTTGTATATCCATCAAGGCCTCGGGCTTTATCTAGAGCCATTGAGAAAACCACTTTCTAAACCTCCTCAAGAGTGAACTCACTCATAAGAATCCTATTATGCTCAGATAAAACTAAGCTAGGAATGTAATCCAAACATACCAAATCCATTGAAGGGGTCCCTTGAGCAGGAGCTAAGAGGCCCTTGAAAAATCTAATCATGTGACCTTCAATTTAATTAGGAGTGGAGAGAGTGACACCTCCCTCACCCTAAATTGACAAGATGTTATTAGCTTTCCACCTAATATTTGATTAAACATGAAAATACTTAGTATTCCTATCATTGTCCTTTAGCTAAAGTTCTCTAGATTTCTGGTGCTAGTAAATCTCTTCTTTGCAGAGGAATTCCTCCAACTCAACCTTTGAGAGTTTCACTTTATCAAAGGAAGAGGCATCCATTCCATTTTTTATAACAAAATCATATAGGACAGATAACTCTTTTTCAATCCTACTTTTTTCCACAAAAACATTCTTAAAGTGGTTGATTTTTTTGTCTTATCTTTTCTTTCAACAATTTTAGCTTTATGAAAAGCTAGTACATTCTAGAGCTCACAACAAAGGGGCTGAAGACCACTAATCCTTGAGGAGGGAGAGTAATTGAGCATCCCTAAACCAAAGTTCCTCAAACTGAAAATGCCTCATGGTCTTGGGTCTCTCCCAAAAAATAAAAAGAGAGATTGGAAAGTGGTCAAAACCCATGTATGGATGAATTAAAGAAAAGAAATCATAAGGTGAAGTTAGCCAAATATTAGATAACAATAATCTATCTAGCCTCTCTACAATTTGATAAAAGTATCATCTTTTATTTCTCCATGTAAAAACTCCATTTTTTGGAACACAATCAAACAACTTATTTGAGCCCACAAAGTCTTAAATTCCTCCAACACTCTAGCAGGCGGGACTATTCCATCCCTTTTTTCTAACAAGTTTAGCACTGCATTAAAATCTCCTTCAAATCTTCCTTCATAATAAGAGAGTATTCCATTGACAACTCATCCCATAGCCTTTTTTTCATGGGGGGAGAGTAAGGACCATACAAATTGAATAACCATATATTGTTTCCAATTAATAAATAGGACACCTGAACCCCCATCCAATTATCAGTAGAATGAAAAGAAGCAACATCAACACTCCTAGAGTCCTATAGAATTGCAAGACCACCAAAGGCCCCACTTGTATCCACAAAAAAAAAAAATCCATTTAACCCAAGAACTAAATATAGCATTACCCTGAGAATATGAAAGCTTTGTTTCTTGCAACAACACTAAGTCTAGTTGCAAACCTTCTATTTGATGTTTGATCAAGCATCATTTGTTAGGGGTGTTTAAGCCGCTAACATTCTAGGATAATAACTTCATGCTTTTTGAGGGGAGAAATCCTCTCCCATCTTCCTTGGGTTAGTTTCTAGGCCTTTTGCAGGCCTGATAGCTTCCTCAAGCTGAGAATTCTTCCCAATATCATTAAAAATAAACCTTTTAGTAGTATACCTTAGTGTTCTTTCCAAGGTAGTTTGAATGCCCGCATCAATTTCCACCTATGTTTTATGGCTATTTGGCTTCCTCCCCCTAGTTTTATCTTCTAGTGAGACTAACTTGGACTTATTAACCACTTCTATTTGGGAGATGGGAAAAGTGGACGAAACAATTAAAGCATCCTCTTCACAAGCCACCTCATCCACAATTTGATTCAATATATCATTCTCAACTTTCTCTACTATTGCATTCACCATACCCATTAGTTTCTCTTCAGATACTCCTTTCATTGGAGAAGGAAATTATAGAACCTTATGGATTGATGAAGCATCCTCCAAATGGGGTATCTCAAGATCCAAGACCTGATCATTGACCAGTGACACAAGGGCCTTCAATGGTGTGTGCACAAGAGATGAAGAAAGATCCCCAATTTCATATCTAGGGACCAAAGTGATATTATTTGGGAGATTAGAGGGCATCCCACCAATATCGTAATTAGGTGAGGACACAAATAATTTGTGAATTAAAGTCAATTATAATCCAACCTCAATATATTTATTACAGTTGAGATCTTGTCTAAGAGACAAAGGTTGATTAAAAACCCCAAACTTGGATTGAATGCACACCTCTGACGGGATGGATTTAGGGTCATTCAGGAAGACCCAAATCACAGAAGTTGGATGGCCCATTTCCAAAAAAATCCACTCTAAAAAAACCTTCCAAAGCATTACCCATTTCCCTCAGTGCATCTATATCAGAAAACTCAAAGGGAGGGTTTGGTAGGATTAAAAAAAATGGTTTTATAACCTCCAAAAAAGCCACCTTAGAGAAATTTGGTTGCCAACAATGCAAAACAAAGAAGGATTTTCCAAACCAAAAACGGCCCTCTCTGAGAAATTTTTCCTTCACCTCTTTATTATCAAACAAAATGAGGAAAGAATCCTTCGACAACAAATACAAATCAAAAGAGACAAACCAATTTACAACAATCCATTGATTAATCTAAAAGAGTGACAATTTGTGCCCCCAAACTTAGCCAACTAATGCATTATATTCTAGATCTAAGAATATTTTAACCAGTCAGTCATTAGTGAGACTTACCATTGGTGTAGGGTCTACCCACGAAGCCTTTTCCCCAAATACCCCATTTTGGCCAATCAATGAGGGCTTAGCATTTCCCTCATGTTCATTCTTCTTGTCCTATAATGGCTCATGATGAGTGCCCTAGATATCCTTGGAAAGTATAGAATACCCTTCCCATCTCCATGGGCTAGGATGATGCCAGCTTACATTCTCCTTTTTTGGCCAAAAGGGTTGAGATCCCTAGTTCCTTCTATCCCTTCTAGCCGACACAAAAATATTTCGTAGAGGAGAATCATGGGAGCGATTCTACCAATTTTCACCATAGTCATTATTCCTCTGTCTTTGATTTCCATTGTTTGTAAAATGATGATCTTGACCACCATTGTTAACAAATGGGCAGCCCCGATGAGGAAAACTAGGATCAAAGTTAAGGCTTCTGCAAACCCAAGATTGTTGAGGCTTGTGGCAAAATTTAGCATTAGGGTTTCATCCTTCTCTTCTTTGGTTAATGAATGTGTTTCTATCTCTCCTATTTAATGTGATACAACTTTTGTCCACCCATCATTTCCATTTCAACGTGGATCTAACATGCTATGTCTAGAAGATACAAGTGGTCATTCTCCATCTGCAATATCTACCTAGGTTTTTCCATTTCTTCTCTCATGATGCACCATCATTTCCATAAAATTCTAGTTAATTTATTTTTTACTCTAGATTGGTAGTTCATGAAAGAAGATGTTGTCCATTCAGATCATAATAATAATTGGTAAAAAACTTAGAGTATGGCTATGATTTTTATTCAAATCTTTGCAAAAATTTTGTTGCATTTCTTGATTGTGTTGATTAGCATCTTGGTATGAGTTGTTGAATCCCAGTACAACAAGTAAGTAGACATTGATCCAACCTAAATATTATCATTCATTTTGCATCTACTTTATGAGTGCATAAAATGACACTCTAATTAAACCTTTTCATGCTTTAAAAGACTTCAAATTATATGCTAATTAACTATGTTGGTGGTAGTCTTTATGTTTGAATTAATGATTAATAACTTAGATTCACGAAATATCAATTTTGAACAAGAACAAGAAGTTCATAAATTTTACATTATAAATCAACAAGTGAATTAGGAATAACATCAAGAAGAAATGGGTGATCAACCAGGTAATGATCCTCCACCAAACAATATGACCTTTTCTTATCCTATTAATTTGAATGTATGGAATAATGAGCCTCCCATGAAAAAAAATTCACCTTTTTTATTACCTACCTTTAGAGGAAAAAATTCTAAGAATCTTGATTAGTTTCTCTTTGAGTTCAAGGTTTTATGTTAAACATATGATTATACAACCGATAACCAGAAGTTAAAACTATTTCCCTCTACTTTGAAAGAGTCAACTTTATGTTGGTTCATTGGTTTAGGTGCAAGAACAATCTCAACTTGGCAAGAAATGGAAACTAAATTTTTGGACAAATATCAAGATTACTGTCAAGTAAGAGATAGGAAAGAGGAATTGTTTCAAATGAGATAGTTAGAGGATGAAATCCTTAAGGATTATGTTGATAGATTTCAGTTTGTGCATAACAAATGTCATAATGGTTTAGATAATGAGATTAGTAAAATAATTTTTCTGAAGGGAATTGATGATGAATCAAGAGAATATTTGAATCTTATGGGAAAAGGGGACATCAATAAATTTTATTTTGAAGAAATTATTGAGATATGTAGAAAATACTCTAGAACTAGAGTAGGGACTAGAAACACCCGAAGAAACAAAGTTCTTACTCCTAATGTATCTCAAGTCATGGAAGAACTTGCAAATTTTAAAATTGATTTACTCCTTCATTTTAATATGCAAGGAGATAAACATACAATTGAGCCTTTATCCATTTATTGTTCCAAATGTAGAGGTAAACATATTTTGAGTGTTCATTAAATCAAGTTGATTTCTGTGAAATCTATGAAAAACATGATGCAACAAGTTCTTGTAACCTTCTACTTGGAATTAAGAATCATTTAAGAAACAACCTGAAGTAGAGGAAGAACTTAATTATGTTTGATAGAGATCTTAGAATCCAGGATATAATGTGAATCAAGGGCAATATGGTCCTAGAGCCAATTTGAATCAAAATCCTTGGTCAAATTCAAATCAATGGGCTCCTCCTTACCAATCACAACCACCACCTACATTTTGGGGTCAACCTGAATGGATGAATCCTCAATGGAATCAACCACAATGGAAACCAAAGTAGCTTCAGTGGAAACAAAATCAACCTCAGTGGTAGCAAAATCAAACACAATTTCAACCTTGGCAAAATCAAGGACCGAGACATCCTTTGGTACAATCACCTCCATTGGTCACTTGTCCTAATCATCCTAATGAACAAGTAAACCAACCTCAGTTACCATCACAACCTATTTCAAACTTGAAAAATAATCATAATGATGCCAATCCTCCTAGTTTGAATGTGATAGATGCAAATGATATTTGGCTGAGAAATCAAAATGTCTCATTCATACCAAATGATAGAGCTCAAGAAAGTGAGAAAGAAAAAGATAATTCAAAGGAAGATCAAACTTCTAGTGATGAACAAAAGGTTAGGCAAGCACCTTTTCCTGAATGTTTAAAAATAGAACAAGTAGCTCCTAAAAAATCTCAACCAATTACATGAATGTGGTAGATTCTCAACTTCTTCATGAGCTGAAAAAGATCAATATTGAAATACCATTGTTACAAGCCATTAAGGATATACCAAAAATAAACCAGTTGGTTAAATCTATTTGTATTCAAATGCCAAGTAGGAAGAAGAAATTACCTCCTACATTTCAAATAGGGACTAAAATTACTAATATTTTATCAGGAAAATTACTACCTCAGAAATATAATGATCCTGGTAGTCCTGTGATAACCTTAAGTATAGGAGGAGTTGAGATAACCAATGTACTAATTGATCTAGGAGAAGCTATCAATGTCATTACACCAAACACTATTGAATTATTAGGCATGACAACTGTTCAGCCCACAACAACTATTTTACAGTTGGCTAATCAATCTACTACTAAGCTTGAAGGTGTCATAGAAGATATTATGGTTACTATTGATACATGGGATTACCCAGTTGACTTTTTAGTTCTCAAATCTAGGAAGAAAAACTCTAGTTATCCAATTATCTTAGGTAGACCATGGTTGGCTACTGCAACAACATTGATAGACTATAGATCAGGAAGTATGATCATTTCTAATGGTGAAAAATAGGAGTTATCACTTTTTCCTCCTGCTCAACCATCATTTCATCCAAACACTCAACTCTAGGTTGATGAGGATATGGATTCAAAGGGAGATGGTGTTCTAGAATTAGCTATGGTTACCTTGGTAGAACATATTGAAGAATATGAGGAACAAGATCTTAATTTTGAAAAGATCTATCAAGGAGAAGAGAAAAACTATCAAGTACATCAGAAAAATTCACACACTTTCCCTTTAAATAAACTTGTTGGAGATCCATATGCTTCTAAGAATAAAACCAAAGAGATAATAGAAGCAGGGGATAAGCCTCTCTTCATCAATTCATCCTTGTCTTCTTCCCAAGAAAAAGAATTGAAATAGACTTTAGAAAATCATTCTAAAGCATTTTCTTGGGAGTACAAGCACATGAGAGGAATTCACCCTTCTATTTGTACTCATCATATTTACAGTGAGGATGTAAAACCAATAAGACAAGGCCAAAGAGGATTAATCCTGCTCTACGGGATATTGTAAAACAAGAGATAGAAAAACTATTGACAGTAGGATTTATTTATCCAATATCTGATAGTCAATGGGTTTCTCCATTGGTTATCATTCCTAAGAAAAATGGTAAATGGAATGTATGTGTGGACTATAGGGAATTAAATAAAGCCACTAAAAAGGACCACTTTCCTTTTCCATTTATTGATCAAGTATTGGATAACCTATGTGGAAGTAGTTATTTCTCTTTCTTAGATGGCTTTAGTGGATACAATCAGATTCAAGCGGCTCTTAAAGACCAAGATAAAACTATCTTTACATGTCGTTGGGGAACATATTCTTATATAGTATTTCCATTTGGACTGTGCAATGCACCAACAACTTTTCAAAGAGTTGTCTTGGAAATTTTGTAGATTTAACTACCTCATGTGTAAAAGTTTATATGGATGATTTCACGGTTCATGCACAAAAATTTGAAGAGGCACTTGAGAGCTTGAATAAAGTATTGCAAAGATGTAAGGATCTTAGGTTATCCTTGAATCATGAAAAGAGTTCCCTTATGATGACAAATGGTATTGTGATGGGACATCACATCTCAAAAGAGGGGATAAAAGTTGATCCCAAGAAAATTGAAATTATCCAAAGTATTGAAATCCTTACAAATCAAACTAAAGTTCATAGTTTTCTTGGGCATGTTGGTTATTATAGAAGTTTTTTGAAGGATTTAGTAAGAATGTTGAACCTTTATTTACATTGCTCAAGAAAGATGTAGAGTTTCTTTGGACAAATGATTGTCAAAAATCATTTGATGTAATTAAATATGCCTTAACTACTACTCCAATTATCAAGGAACCTATTTGGGGAGTTCCATTTCACATACATGTTGATGCATCTAACTTTGATATTGGTGCAGTATTGGGACAAGAAGATGAAAATGAAGCAATGCATGCAATTTACTATATCAGAAAAAAATTTGAATCCTGTTGAAAGGAACTACACAACAACCGAGAAAGAGTTCTTAGCAGTAGTATATGCAATCAATAAATTTAGGCATTAGATTACTGGGTACAAGGTATTTTTTCATACAGATCATGATGCTCTTAAATATTTGATGAATAAGTTGTTGTAGGAGGATGAATCATAAGATGGTTATTGTTGTTGCAAGAATTTTATATAACAATTATTGATAAGCCTGGTAAAGACAACGTTGTTGCTGATTTCCTCTCTAGAATTGTTTTGTAGGGTAATCAAGAACCAATGGATGATACATTTCCAGATGAATACTTATCGCAATATCAATTTATCCACCATTGTTTTCTGATCTTGAAAATTATTTGGTAACAAGGAAGCGCCCAAATTATTTGAATCCTAAATAGAAGAAAAGGTTAATTCATGAAAGCTCTATATTTTAGTGGATAAATGGTGTATTATTTAAAATGTGTCCCGACCATATTGTTTGTAGATGTGTAGTTGAATTAGACATTTATGATGTCATACATGCTTTCCATCATGAGATAGAAGGAGGACATTACTCAGTAGTCAGAACCATTCACAAAATCTTGGGAGCTAGTTATTTTTTGTTGTCTATTTCAAAGGATGTTTCATTCTTTTCGAAGCATTGTGATGAATGTCAATGCATGGGAAGACCTACACCAAAAATGGAGATGCCATTACAACCTCAAGTAGCCTTGGAACCATTCAAAAAATGGGGAATTGATTTTGAGGGACCTGTTATACACCTTCCAGAGGACAACAATATATCTTAGTTTGCATAGTTTATGTCATGAACTGGGCTGAAGTGAAAGCTTTACCAACAACAAGGTAGTTGATTTCCTGTACAAGCATATTTTGCATAGATTTGGTGCACCTAGATAAATAGTTTCAGATCAAGGGTCATAGTTTGTGTCTACCATGATGGGAGCATTTATGCAAAGGTACCAAATGACACATAGAAAATCAACACCATATCATCCTTAAGCGAATGGATAGGTGGAGGTTACTAGCCAAGAATTGGAGAAAATCTTAACAAAAATTGTTTCATTAAGGAAGATAGATTGGGAAAAAAGGTTGGATGAGGTAGTGTGGGCATATAATACAACCTGGAAAACAACTATTGGGTTCTCTCCATATGAACTAGTATTTGGAAAAACTCTATTCATGCTAATTGAGTTTGAATTACAGACATTGAAGACAACATTAGAGACTGGTATTGACTTACCTGAAGCAGAATAGAGTGAAATTTTACAGTTGAATCAACTTGATGAGATGAGAATGGAAGCTCTTCAGTATATAGAGATGATTCAGAAGTAGAGAAAGGAGTGGCATGACAAAAATATTGTGACAAAACAATTTAAAAAGGGAGATTGGGAACTATTATTTGACTCAAGATTTCAAGAGTTCCAGAGGAAAATTTCATACAAGATGGTTGGGACCTTATGAAATTGATGAATTTTTTCATAATGGAGTAGCTCAATTGATACCAATTGATGGAGAAAGAAGGTTCATGATAGTTAACGGTCATCATTTGAAAGTGTATCACAAACCCACATCAAAAGAGGAATTTGTAGCAGAATTGCATAACAAAATTGAACATTTTATGGTGGAAGATATTCCTTCCATAAGAGAATGTACTACTAGATAATATTTTCAAGAGGTGAATAAAGGAGGTAAATTGAAAACCATAAATGTTAGTTTACCTTCTCAATAAAGGAGATAGATTGAAAATCAGAAATGGAAGTTTATCTCTTAGAAGAAAAAAAAAGAGTATGGCTAAAAACCAGAAATGGCAGTCTCCTGATGACTCTTGATGACTCCTGACAACTCCTAATGGATCTTGACGCTTCCAAGATTCTCTATAATAAATGATTTAGTTAATTTCAAGCTATTTTTGATTGGATCATTGGAATTATTTCCAGCTGAGTTAATTCATGCTTCGATTGACTCTTGCATTTAGTGGAAAAAAGGTACGCATTTATTATGAATGTCATTTTCAAAGTATTACTTCTAATTTAGTTAATCTAATGTGACATTGAATGAATGTTTTGAGCATAGATACCGCCATCATAGTTATTAATGTTATAATAAATGACTTTTAATCATTTCAAAATCTGATAGAGATATAAGGATGTGATATTGAAATGACTTCTACAATAAATGAAAGAAAATAGAAATATTTCCTATCAGTTCAGAATGTGTGTTGGTGTCATCATCGTCACCAAATTCTCCAACCATCTAAGTCATAATTCAAAAGGTACTAGTTGAAACATGCAAAAGGAATGAGATTGAATAAATTCTTAACATCTTGACACGACGTGCATTTTGGTAATTGAAAAATGTTGTGTCTGTGAAAAGAGATGTTTATTTTCATTTCATTCAAAGAGTTGCATCCTCCATTGTTTTTGATAAAAAATGTAGAAGTGAGAAAAATGGGGCAGAAATAGAACTCAAAACTAGAAAACTTCATTCTTCATCCTAAAATGGAAAGATTACTGAGAGAGGTAGGGTGGTTGGAGTTCATTTAGATGTATGAAGGATTTGAGCTCGATTTAGTTGAGTAATTTATGATGAATTTCCATGTAAATGTCACCAGAGTAAGAGGAGAAGTAATTGAAGTTACCCTTGCTATTACTAGCGAGCTCTCTAAAATTCTAGCTAAAGGAGAGTCGGTGAACAAGGGACAAGTGGGTTTTGAAGAATTAGTGGTTGCATTCCATGAGGAACCAGAAAATAAACTAAAAATCTAGTGGCATAAAGCAAGTCAAAAGGGAATTTCACACAATAGTCTGCATGAACCATAGAGGATGACTATGACCTAGTTATTGAAATTATTCACTTGCGAAGGCTAGTATGGCACAATTCTTGGGCCAGGAATGTAGATGCTTACACATTTAAGGTATGGAAATACAAGGCCTTCTACAAGAATCAATATTCCTACCTTTTTGTTTACACAAATATCATCTATGGTAGCTAGGGTAAAGTCTAGAGGAGTTTCTTCCATTAGATACCATTGTTTAATTCATCTAATTATCAAACATCATTTTCTGAAGAAAGAATCTAGGAAAGCTCAGGTTGGTTGGAATTTTTGTCAACCCCTATTGCCAAAATTGGGAAAAAATCTAAGAGAGGACCCACTGTGAAAAAGTTAAAAATTGAAAAAGGGGAAGTGTCTGAAAAGGTGCAAAAAAAGGGAAAATAAAGTTATAGGAAATTAAAAGAGAAACACAAAGTACTGTGAAAAGGAAAAGGCATGCGTCACCACAACTTAGCCTTGATATTGTTGACGTTGACATCAATGTCTCGACTGCCCTTGAAAAATCAGCTGAAACCCCTATGCCCACTCAAGATACCTTGAGAAATGATGAGGAAATCCAAGTGCATGTTCATTCTCCTGAATGACCCAAGAATACTCTTGAAACCTTAATTCCATCTCCAAAAAAATTCCTTGTTCAATTGTCTCATGGCTCACCATCTAAGAAGCAGTCCTTTGATGTGCCAAAAGAAGATAACCCTATTGGAGGGTCCGATGAATCTTCTTCACCACCTATTTTGGTTTTTAGAAGGAGAAAAGGAAAAGAACTAGTAACTGAACCACAAAAATCTCCTCAATTTCAAGAAGAATTAGAAGAAGAAGAGGAAGAGGAGATAGCTAGAGATATGGAAATTTCTAGAATACAGGTAGAGTTGGAGGAGGAAAGAAAAATAATGTAATTTCTAGAGGAAAAGTTAAGAATAAAGGAAGAAGAACTGCATAAATCTATTCCCAAAACTGAGAAGCTAGAGGAAGAGATGAAAAAATAAACAAAATTGTTTGAAAAAATAGTTGAGCTAGATAGAAGAGGCCTTACAAAAAGCTAGTGCATAGGCATTAGCTTAAACAATGGAAACAACAAGGCTCGGTGCTACAAAAGTAGAGAGGTTGAAAACTAAATTGCAACAGAAATAAGAGGATTTAAAACAATAGTCAAGTAGACTAGATTATCTTGAAGCATCTACTTCATCAACTCCAAGAAGATACCTTTTCCTTTCAATACTCAAGCTCAAACAAGAAAACAACCAATTGAAGAGCCAAAATAAACAACTAGAAAAAGAGAGGGATGATGCAATGAAAGACTACAACAAATAGTAGATCTCTCTTTAGCAATGTTAGCAATGAGGAAACCTTTGGAATTGTATGCATTATTCTTGAGAGAAAGGTTTCTACAATGGAAAATTAATCAATTGCTTTTGAAAAGAAAGATGGATTATAATGGTGACTGAGAATTTCTAAAGGATTTCTACAACAACCATCCTATAGTTCAAAATCAGATGTGCGAATACTTTTTGCATGGCTTCATTCTCAGTAATTTTCCACAGTATTTTCTAAATATTTATGTTGGTGAGTTACAAATAAGGTCTTTTGTCTCTTTGTCACAAAATCAAGTTGAATGAGATAATAGAACAAACCAATATAAAGAGGCACAATTAAGATTGGGCATTCCAATGAGGAATGAAACACCTTGGTCTATGTCCTTCAGAGCTGCCTTTATATACTTTGTACAAGGAAATAATGTAAGACCTGTTTACAAAATGAATTTGAATGAAAGCATTAGAGTTTTTAGAAGTTTTGAAGAACACCTTCCACACCAAGCCTTAACTATAGCTAGGGAAAAATTCAACAGCATTTCAACATCACTTAGAAGGAGAGAACCAATCTCTCCAATGAACATCACTTGTAGTCTTATGCGAGTGAGATCCTTGATACAGGTTATTGAAGAACAAAATACGAATAGGGCAGGAATGAGGTTCAGGCCTCCATTGATCATATCACTAGCACCTGCATTAAATTCTCCACCATATTTTATTGGAGAAAATTTGATGGATTGGTTAAGAACAATTGAACATAATGGATATGCTCAGCGGAGAACATTCATATAGTATATTTTTTATTGTAGTGATCTTGTTACTTGGCTTGAAGGAAGAAATAGGGATTTACTAGATCCTCAACCATTAGGACATGACTGACAAAAAAAGGGGAAGAAATGATGAGTGCATAAAATGACACTCTAATTAAACATTTTTTATGTTTTAAAAGACTTCATTATATGTTAATTAACTATACTAGCGGTAGACTTTATGTTTGAATATTTGGTTAATGATGCATGATATTTGACTAATTAAAGTATATATGAGAAATGTTATTTTGCATTAAATATCTTACTTTTGAATGATTATTAATGATAAAATTTTTATGCAAGTGAGATATTTTGTTGTCTTGATTACATCCTAACTTTGGGGATTTTGTTCAATGGATTAAATGTCAATATTATGAGGTGGAAGTGTTAAACTTCCTATTTAATGGATTTGAAATTTGTCTTGCTCTTGATCACTCCAGCTGGATCCTGATGGATGTTTTTGAATTGACTTCTTCAATTAGTTTGAAGAATTCCTGTTCAACTATTATCATGTGGCAGATTTCTTTATGACACTTTGGTTCTGTTGAAGTTTAGTTGTTACCGTTTTGTATCTTGGTAGGTTACTCCAATTTTTGTATTCAAATAAGCAAATATTCTTATAAATATCTAGCCTTAGTCTTTAGTTTGGGAGTTATTTAATATTTCTCTTTAGCATTGTAATGTGGATTATCTACACTTGTGTACTACTCGCCTATTTTGGCCAATAGGAATGAAAATAAGGAGTTGATTTGAATCTCAGTGTTTAAGTCCCACCAGAGGAAGAGTGGGGCCTACTCAACTGAAGGAGGTGACTTGTGTTATTTTATTTGATTCAAATATTTTTTGTATTATTCATCTCAATTAGAAAATAGGAATTTAGATCTCTATTAATCATTACTGGTGAATGTGAATGCTTATGTTCTTAGGTGAAATTCATTGAGTCCTTAGAATAATTTATTTAATCTATATTGTAGATTTATATTCACTCATTTACTGTAGATTTCATTGATTTTCATAGAGTTAGATTCTTTGGTTATTTTAGAATGTGTGTAGTTTTAATGGGGAAGACAATAATGACTTATGGAAAGATGAAACTGAAGTTTATTTGGGACTTGTTCATGGAATTTATTATTATTTATTTTTAGATTAATGTTTATTTTCTACAAACGTAATTAGATCCTTTTCTATAAACGTAAATAGATTTACTTTTGATGTGCATTTCAATTCATAGCTTTAGTTTAAAAGTAGATTTAATTCTTAGCTTAAATATTCCATGGATAAATTGAAAATAAGTCAAATGAAGTCTGAACTAAATTGTTAGGGTCTGAACAATCATTAGTTAGAAGATAAATTAGGATTAATTCTTTAGAAATACTTAGGAACCCGTTGTTAAGATCGGCTATTGAAATCTGTTGATGAAGCTAAACCATGACCAAAAGTCACTATTTTACAATGCAAAACCCCCAATTTAAAATACCCTTATCGCATATAGCTCTAAGACACACCCAATTTGATAATTGATAAACTAAATGATGCAAGAAGTGACATCAATGACATTTCCCATCACTATTGTTCATTTGTTAGTGCATAATAAATTTTTTCTTTATCAAATATATCTCTACATAAAACTTCTTAGAAAATATCTCACCCTTTAAACCAAGATTCCTTTTAGAAATAAAGATATCACTTTTGTTCTTCATGCATATCCTTATGGTTCTTTTCAAAGTGATCCAACTAGTATCTATGTGGCTTCTTGTTAAGTCATTCTATATATTTTAATAGTGGGAGGCATATACTAGTCAACATCAATGGAAGGTAACCTAGTGTATGGATCTAAATAGTGCAATCCAAACACCCAACACTAATTCTTCTCCGCACGCAACACTCAAAGTTTAGAAACCATTACCGTTGTTGTTTGGTACACAAATATGGACTTGAAAAAAATAAAATTCCTCTTATAAAGTATATTTAAAGGATAAAAAAAAGAAAATAAATTCAAAAGATTGTAAAAATAATTACTCTATTATTTCATTATGAGATTCTAGAGGTCACATTTGATAGAGCCATACCCTATTCTTTCATGCCCCCATAATAAAAACCAATCTTTCTATGGTTGTTACATTAATCTGTTAACAATTTAAATTCTCAGTTGATTCTTCTGTGTGATATTTACTATCATAGATCATCTTTGAACCATGTTACATGTTACTACAAATAGACATGAATGTTTGTAGTTCTTAAATCATGAGGATTCTCATTTCACAAAACCACTATGACTGAAAAAAGGTGATCAAGTATATTTTTCTATTCAAAGTAAAAGAAAGTGTGGTGCAAAAGGAAAGAGATGCATGACTATCTTCCCTAAATGTGCTTGATTCACTAGAGTATGTAGAATACATGCATGCAAGCGTTGAACATCTAGAACACTAAGAGGGAGGGTTAATCATTATTCCATAAAACCACAATAAAATCCATCTAATCATTATCACAATTTTGACTAAATCAGCAAGAGGGAACATAAAAACAAATCAATGCAACCATACACATGAACACCAATATTTTTATGTGGAAAACCCAAAAAGGGAAAAACCACGGTGAGGGATAAATCACAATATATTATATCCGGATGCAAAATATTACAAGGCTCACTTACAAGACTCACTATCCTTCAAAGGCTCACAACCTAAATACAAAAGATGGATATCCACCAAGGTACAAAGATAGTGGCTCACTGCCAAAAGATTGAACTAATAAATTACACTTTCAATGTGTAGGATTCAGTTCCAATGAAGCTTGAAATATGATGTTGGCATATTCCTTTGGGAGATTGTTTTTGGTTGCTAGTGTTGTCATTGATGGAAATTGGAGTCTTCAGTATGGTCTACAATTCAGAAGTAGCTCATACTGGCAAGAAAAGTAGAATATAGTATTCTACAAGTAGAAATCATGAAGAATAGATTATTCAGTTAGTAAGTTGGTCTGAATACTTCACCAAATCATTATTTTGTTGTGTGGATCCCCAGGGAAGCCTGTCAAGCATGGATGCTATCCGATTGACAAGTCCTGCAATGTTGCATTGATCGGTGTACAAGTTTGGAGATTTAGTAGAATGACTTATTGTTTATTTTCTCACTATGACTGACTTGGTGTATATAGCATGTCGCAGATGTTTAAGGAGTAGTTTTTTAACTATTTCTTGTATTGGGAATTTTTATTTGGGTCCCTACTATAGTCTAGCCAACTTGTGTGGAGACGCATTAATTCTAATTGGTGAATTGAGCCGACATGTGGAAGAATATTTTATTTTGTTTAAATCCAACATATACAAATGAAATCCTTGCTAGAAAATATATAAAGGAGACCAGTAATTCATTTTGAAGAGAAGCATGAAGTGGTGAGAAGGTGTGTGTGTTCGAAAAAGAGAAGAAAAATTATATGAGCTAATATCAGAAGATCTGTTGAGTGAATTTTGTTTGTGCTAGAGAAGGGTTTTCATAGGAGAGTAGAGCAGAGTAGAGTAGAAGTGAAAATTGGATAGAAGATCCAAAATATGTTTCATGTGCTTCATTGGAACTGAATCTAGGCATTTGGAGATGCTAATTTCCCAGTTCAATCTTTTTGTTATATTATCAAATATTTTGTAAGGCGGTGAGCTCTAGGAAGTGTTCCTGAATGCAAGTGCATTCCCTTTTGATCATACTTTTAACAGAGTATACTTTGTGGATTAATCTCCACCATGGTTTTTCCCCCAACAGGTTTTCCACATAAAAATATTAGTGTTATGGTTTTCACATTGTCTCTTTAATGTGTTTACATGTTTCCTTTTGCTTATATGTTGTTGATTCTATTAAAGTTTAATATTGTTGTTGAAAGTTTAAAGATCTGATTTGAAACTCAAATATTGTGGAACACTGATTCACCCCCCCCCCCCTCAGTGTTCCTGGTGTCCAACAATTGGTATCGGAGCAGGTTCCTCTTCTGAAGTTTAATAGCTTGAGGTGGATCTTGAATTACAATGGACGTTGGTGGTCTTCAACAACATCTTATGGTGACACTTGATGATCTTGATTAATCTAAGGCTAAGGTCATGGAGTTAAGAGAAAATCTTGTGGCTGCCGAAAAATTCATTCAATCATTGAATGATAAAATAAATGAGTCAAGGGAAAATAGGAAGGAACTATGTGGATAGTTGAAGCAAAAAGAAAGAAGAGGCCCAAAAGATGTTCATATGAATCAAACCCTAAAATAAATAGCAGAATAATGTGAAAATCTTGCTAAGGACAATACTGCTCTAAAGCTTGAAATGGAATCTGTGGTGATGAAGTTAACCAAAGAGATTGAAGAAAGAAAGAAGGAGGAGAATCTATCCTAGTCCTTGAAAGAGAATTCTAAGGAATGCAATACAGTTAATAGTGGATTCATTCAGCTAGAGATTGATCTACAATAATCTAGAAATAATGAACAAGAGCTTGAGAGACAAATAGTTATTCTCAGAGATGAGCTCGCTACTGCAAATGAGTTTAAGGAGAATTTTAGGATCAATTATTCTATAAGCTTAATTGCTTTGTTTGTAATAAATTTGGACATATGGCTTCTCAGTGTAGAAGTAAGATAAATTCTAGTAGTCCATCATTCTCTAGTCAGTTTTTTAATTGAAAATTTTTTGGTCATAAGTCATTAGAATGCAAAAGTATGTATGTCAGTAAAAGGAATGTTAAATGCTACACATGTGGAAGAATTGGGCATGTTGCTAATCAGTGCAGATCAAGAGGAAATTAGTGGAATGGATGGTATAGAAATAAAAATCTGGTATGCTACAATTGTAACAAATTCGGTCACACTGCAAGAGTCTATAGGAACAAAAACATGGACAGAAGAGGTATGGTATATCAAGGCAGAAATTCACAGAAAGGTGATAAAGAAAAAAGAAAAGCATCCATGGAAGAGATAAGAGATTAGATGAAGAAAAAGTGGGTAAATAAGAGTGGATCTAATGAACGTGATAAGGTTGTACCAGAAGCTCCCTTTGGTAATTCATCTGGCAATTGATTTCAGGCCATTGGCCTAGGGGGTTTTCATGAAAATATTTTATCCCCCTATGTATAATTGGTACCAGATCATAGGAAGCTATCAATAGGTGTGTTATTCATATTCAAATGTATCGGTGATCGCTTGTTCAGAAAAATGAAATCTTGAAGGTCCACGGATGGATTCTACTATTGTTGTCTGAGAATGCAGAATAACCGGAACTCCTAGGGAAAAGCATTTAATGCGATAAAGAGGTTAGGTGTACAAAGCTATAAAAGGGAATTTGGAACCATAATTTTTCATTGTGCATTGAAGGAGAATAGTTGGAGATATTTTTTAGTAAAATTTCAAAGGAGTGAAAGTCAATTCAGCAGTGAAGTCTCTAGGTATTTCAGTTGCTTGTCAACTTCATACTTATTTGGTAATCGGTAGAACCCTATTCCATGCGAAAATGAAGAAAATCAAAAGAACAATAACTCTAGATGAATATAGTAATTGAAAGGTCAAGGATGTAAGAATTTTTTTGTTTGCCAACAAATTAAAGAAGCTTAGAGGTGCGAAACATAGGAATTTGGACATCTGGAATGAATTCCCTTATTTCATCAATGCAGAGGTAGTTTGGTTTATCTTGGATAGATTGGATGGTGATATCCTTACTCTGGATAAACCCTATCAAATTTCTAAGGATGTAATAGATGAAGATTCTGATGATTTCACACCTAGAGGTGAACCAAAACTAGTTAAACTGAATGTGGTAATTGCAAAAGAGAGTGATGAAGAGGGTGCTCTATTCAAGTCAAAGATACTACAGATTGTTCATGAAGAAGATGGAATGCAAAAGATAACTGACATATGGATAAATGGTCCATCATATGAACAAGACTTTATTGAGGACTCTAGGAAGATACTTTATGGACAATAACATTGAATTGGGAAGTTTGCAGAATGTACTTCTAGAAGAATTGATTGAATGTGTCAGGGAGGCTATGGCCCCTGTGCCCCAAGACAGAAAAGAGGAAATAATCTCACATCTGAAGATCTAGTTTAGGCTATCTCTTGCCAAACTAAAAAAATAAAATGAATGTATTAAGACAATGCATTGACTCAACAAATAAGATCTACAATTATTGTCTTAGGTGGCCTCATGTGGTTGGTAAATACAAGGACAAGGATGGAGAAGCTAAAAATAAGGCTCATGAGTTGCAATTTGAGCATGCAAAGGTTCACTCTACCAAAAACACTCATATGGATACTTTCTGGAAAGTGAAGGATCAGATTGAATGCAGATTAGAGCAAATGGTTGAAGTTCTGAAGAAAGGAGAAAAGCTAGACGAAGCCATTACCATTCCTGAATCCCTTGTCCAAGTCATCAACAGGACATCAGAAAACAATACTCTAATAATAGCTATTGGGATTGTAGTGGACTCTTGGAAGAAATTTCTTCTAGAGATGAAAGATAGGTATAAAATAATTTTCTAAATTTAGCAGCAGTTGCAACTTTTTTTGGATCAATTGGGGGAGAGAATGCAATAAGGAAGAGTGTAGTAAAAATTATAAGGGGGAGAGAAAAGTATGTTTTTGTCATTGATGTCAAAGGGGGAAATAATGCAGTGAAAATGCCTTGAAATCCAAAGGGGGAGTAGTGTTTTGTTGGGTTGTGAAGTTTTTAGTTTTGGTTCCAACAGTCATTTTTCACTAAGTGTTTCCATCAATGCCAAAGGGGGAGATTGTTGGAATATGGCTTCGCAAGATTGTTTTTGGTTGCTAGTGTTGTCATTGATGGCATTTGGAGTCTTCAGTATGGTCTGTACTTCAGAAGTAGCTCATACTGGCAGGAAAATTAGAAGACAATATTCTACCAGAAAAAAGCATGAAGAACAGAGTATCCGGTTAGTAAGTTGGTCTGAATACTTCACCAAATCATTATTTTGTTGTGTGCATCCCCAGGGAAGCCTGCCAAGCATGTATGTTATCTGATTGACAAGTTCTGTAATGTTGCATTGATCGGTGTACGAGTTTGGAGATTCAGTAGAATGACTTATTATTTATTTTCTCACTATGGCTGACCTAGTGTATATAGCGTGTCACAGATGTCCCTACTATATTCTAGCTGACTTGTGTGTAGATGTATTAATTCTAATTCATGAATTGAGTTGACATGTGGAAGAATTTATATTTTGTTTAAAGCCGACATACAAATGAAATCCTTGTTATCAGATATATAAAGGAGATTGGTAATTCATTTTGAAGAGAAGCATGAAGTGGTGAGAAGGTGTGTGTGTATGAAAAAGAATAGAACAGGTATATGAGCTAACATCAGAAGATCTATTGAGCGAATTTTATTTGTGCTACAGAAGGGTTTTTGTAGGAGAGCAGAGCAAAAGTGTAAATTAGATAGACGATCCAAAATCTATTTCATGTGCTTCATTGGAACTGAATCCAAGCATTTGGAGATGCTAATTTCCCAGTTCAATCTTTTTGTTATATTATCAAATATTTTGTAAGGCAGTGAGCCTTTCCTTTTTGAGCAGTGAGCTCTAGGAAGTGTGCCTAAATGCAAGTGCATTCCCTTTTGATCATACTTTTAATAGAGTATACTTTGTGTATTAATCTCCACCGTGGTTTTTCCCCTAATAGTGTTTCCACGTAAAAATATTGGTGTTATGGTTTTCACATTATATTTTTAATGTGTTTACATGTTTCCATTTGCTTATATGTTGTGGATGCTATTAAAGTTTAATATTGTTGTTGAAAGTTTAAAGATCTTATTTGAAACTCAAATATTGTGGAACATTGATTCACCCCCCTCTCAATGTTCCTAGTGTCCAACATATGAAGTACTTCCTCACACAACACTCACTCACCAAATATTCACTAATTTATAACTAGTAAAGTATTTAGGCTTGGAAGTTTCTTCCATACACACTTTCACTCACACTCCACACTTCTCACACTCGATTCTCATTCCTCATAACATCTTATATATATACAAGTATATCTTATTCATCATTAGGTTGGCCTAATTAGATGAAAAAATAATAATCAAAAATCTCTTTTTTGGCACCATATTAAACGTTTGATCGATGTAGTGAATTTTAGGAAGTCAACTAACCTCCATAAAACATAATTAGTCTCCATAATGTATTGCATATGCTAAGTCAACCAAGACTAGAACACAACTCTCCAAACCAACAAATAAACCTCAAAGCAAACACCTTCTAGATATGAGAACACATTAATTTCCCATCATACCACCAACATAGAGACTACCAACAAAACTACAACATAAGAATTTTCACCTTAATAAAATGCGGAGTCCCCCACACAATATGCCAAGAAATAAATAATAGTAGAATACAGAGTTGAACTCTATCAGCGATAACTTTCTTCTCACAACCAAAAACATCTCAAGATCTAGGAAATAGCTTTTCGAATGAGTCATGATAACATGGTTAAGAGATTAGAGTTATATCAAATCTTGTGGTGAATTCCAGACTCAAATACCAACACACTAATCCATCACAAAAGGGCATTACTAGTAGAGAATAGCTTCTGATAAACCAAGTAGACTTCTCATATAGTTATCACCATGTTGACATCAATGACAACATATGAACAACTAACACAAACAATCCATACTTCATGCTCATGTTGCAAGGATTCCATAATCCCAACAATCTCCCCCTTTGGCATTGATGGCAACATGCATGACAAAAACATTTTCCAATATACTGCAACTAAATACTCTGAATACCCCCTATCAAATTTGTTCTTCACAAAAATGTTTTTCCTTTTTCTCTCTATCTCTCCATCTCTCTATCTCTCCCCCTTTGACATCAATGAAAAAGGATGGGGACTAGTATATATGTACATATCCATCAAAATGTAACCAAAAAAATATGAACACAAAATTGAATTAACCTGAAGAAGAAGAGCCTCTAAGACTCTCTAGGATGACCTTCCATGACACTTTTCCTTCTTCCCATTAACCTTTTGTACTTATAAGAGTCTTGTGTAATAGCTCGAGCTTAGTTAAGGACTCTATACCATCTACTAGATTATTGGGACTAACATTAATCTCTAATAATTCTCCAATATGGCCAAGAGCACTAGAAACAGTAGTGTGTTTGAGTTTAATCATGTCTCTAAGTGCCACAAACTTCTTGATAACTTATGTCCTTTGATCCTGCAAAGAAAGGAATTTTTCCTAAAGTTGCACAATGTAGGACCACCTCTAATTATTTCTATCTCCTGCTAACATGTATGTATCTTCCTGAGTGCTCATCCAGGACTCACTCATCCTTATTCCATTTCTTATGTTCAATGTACCACCAGACTAATCCAGGAAAAAGGAAATAAGTTCATGTGCATCTTCTTCACAAACTTGTACACTCTCTGATTCCTTCATCACTCAACTATGTTCTTTTGCACATTTTTCCTTGATATCTTCCAAATTTCCTTCATCAAACCTAATTCCATCAAGCATTTCAAGTCCGGAGATGTAGACCTTCAAAGAATCAATCATGCCTCTAAGATTATCCACAACAGAAATAGATGAATCAAAATTAGCACCTGGAATAACCTTCTACAATTTTTCCAAAGCTCTTTGAATATTTATTCTTTCATGCTCATGTTCAAACTCACTTCCTTCTGAAACTTCTTGCTTAACAACACTCTTCCTTTTCTTCCTTGTTTTGGTTGTGCTACCAGAGGTACCTTCTATATTGAGATTCTTTGTGCTTTCAAAAATAATTTTAGCAAACTTATAGACTTTAGCCTTTGACACTTCATAATCTAATTTAGATATCCATACCAACCTTGATTCAACTGCTTCCATGTGATAAAAATCTATAAACACAAGAAAATTGATGCTTCTGGAGTACCTTTCAAAAACACTTACTGGAATCCAAAACCTTCTACTCATTCTCATCTGAAATGCTCCAAAGAATGTAGCAAGGGAAGTCTCTTGTGGATTTGAGCTACCAATATTTATCATGAAGTTCCTAATTTGATGGGCAATAGGCTTTTTATGTGACCATTTTGTCCTTCCTATTACCAGTAATTCTCTCAAAAAGTAAAAGAGCAGACATACAACAATATTTCTATATTGGGATGTATTCTTCTTACTCTTCTTGATTTCCTTTAAATTATTCAAAAGATGTATACGAAGTAATTCACACAAGTCATAATCCATACGAATTTTAACCATATCAATAGTAGTATGTACAACAACAGTATAAACTATGAGGTGATTGCTAGGGATATAAAATTTGAGACTGATGACCATAGCAACATACCTTATTACCAAATCAACAATTGATCTCAAATCAATCTATTTCCCTTCAAGATTCACATTGATAACCTTAATTATCTCTTGCTCATTCATAGCCTTTCATTTGGGAACTAGTCCAGAGGAACAAAAACCAATTACAACTCTGATAGCTTCTCTGGTAATCAAATGTGCCTCATCAATCCACAAAGATTCATTATGATTTTTTCTTAAAACTATTTGAATATACTTCTTCTCAAATTCAAATAGATGGAATTTCCTCCAAACATCCAACTTTTTCTCAACTAGCATTTTGTAGGCATCATGGCTCTATTCCAATTTGCTCTCCCATAGCATGCTCAACTAAAATGACAACATTTCTTATGTCTTACTATAAGCAAATGCATAGATATATTTTGTGGGAAACACTCTCAAAGGGATGTAAGAGAATGCACCAACAAACTCTTCCGACACATTCCTCAAATATCTCTTCAAACTAACTTGCACTTTATCCATACTATTTAAAACCTTTGAATTATCCATAGCAATAAAATTGAAAGATTGTGCAAATAGGAATACCTTTGTAAATTCCAACGAGAAATTTATAGATATGCTTCTTCTAGAGCTCACTTCAAATCCACTTGATCTCTTCTTCAAACCCTAAAACTTTGAATTTCTCTATAAACTTCCTTTGCACGCTTCTCCAAAAATACATAATCCTTTTGAATTGTTTGAATTTATTCCTTCCATTCTTAATGATTTTTCAATAAATGCTTCAACTTGCAAGTAGCTTACCTTGAGAATTTTGTATGCCTCCATTCTTTCAAATTCAGAAAACTTCATCCTTCACACATGCGATTGATAAAATACCTTAATTTTTTTACCACATTAAATATACTTTTTTCATAATGTGACACAAGTATTGATGAGGGGGTTTATTATATTTTCTGATAATTTCTCCCCCTTAGCTACTGCTTGACTCAAAAATTGACGAGAGTACCTACAGCAGAGGTCAGCACAGATAAGACTGATGATTTTGATTCAACTTGATTTCCTTACTTTCTCCAAATCCTTTTCATTTCCTTTCTTTCTTATTCTAGATCAATGAGTTGATCATGCTTCTTCATCGAATAATTATTCTTTCTGCAGTTATTAACAGGGTAATCTGAATTTCCATACTTACAACAAACAACATTCTTTTTTCTATTCTTTCTTTTATTCAATAGACTAACTTTATATCCAACCTTCTTGCACTTAATACATTTAACAGAGAATGATAAAGACTCATTAATTTTACTTTTGCAGTCCTTTGCCTTATGACCAAATTTCTTGGAGGAATAACAAACACCATTGAAAGATAAATACCTTTTAGCATCATGTCATTTGATAGGATTTCTTCTAGAATTGTTTCTTAGATCCTTGATTTATCCATCTTTGCACCAAGTATTCTTACCAGTAGATTGCTTTACTTTAGAACTTTTACCTTCCTCAAACCCTAAACCACTCTTACCCATTGCTGGTCTCTAAGAAGTAATCAATTCATCAAGCATTGTCGATCTTATCTTAAATTTGTCAAAACTTATTGCCTTTTCCAAATAAGATCTCTAGATTTTTTCTTCTTCCTCAAGCTTTATGCATTCATCCATCTTCCTTTGAATTTCAATTTCCTAGCATTCTTCAATTCTTTTCTTCTCATCTAATTGTTGTAGGAGGATGGAGACAATTTCATTTTCCTTAACCAATAGATCACATGCTTCAACACTTTTACTTTGCAACTTTTCAATATACTCATTCGCTTTCATCAAATTTTCCTTCATATCTTCTATTTCTTTTGAATATCTAGTAGAGACCACTTCCGAAGGAAAAAAAATCTTATACTCAAATTCTAGGACCTTCCTTAAGCTATTAGGCTTCTTCCGAGGAACCAAGCTCTGATACCAATTGTTGAACATCTAGAATATTGAGAGGGGGGATGGATCAGTATTCTGTAAAAGCACAATAATATCCATCTAATCATTATCACAATTCTAACTGAATTATCAAGAAGGAACATAAAAAAAAACCAATGCAACCATACACATGAACACCAGTATTTTTACGTGGAAAACCCAAAAAGGGAAAAACCACAGTGAGGGTTAACTCACAATATATTATATCCAGATACAAAATATTATAGGGCTCACTACCAAGACTCATTGTCCTTGAAAGGATCACAACTTGAATACAAAGTATGGCTATCCACCAAGGTACAAAGATAGTGGATCACTTTCAAAAGATTGAACTAATAGAATACACCTTCAATGTGCAGGATTAAGTTCCAATGAAGCTCAGAATATGAAGTACTGCCTCAAACAACACTCACTCAAAAAATCTGCACTGATCCACAACTGATAAAGCATTTAGGCTCAAACCTTTCTTCCATACACACTTTCACTCACACTCCACACTTCACACACACTCTCTCCTCATTCCTCAAAGAATATTATATATATGCAAGTATATCTTATTCATCAATTAGGTTGGCCTAATTAGATGAAAACAAAATAATCAAAACTCTCTTTGTTTGCACCATGTTAAACATTTTATCCATGTAGTGCATTATACCAAGTCAGCTAACATACATAAAACATAAGGGTATGTTGAGGATCATGATGGGCGAAAAAGTGGCAATATGATGGGTATTTGTAGGGTATGTGGTTGACGACTTTTTTTTACCCAAAATTGATGAAATGAAAAGGGTTTTTAAAGGATATTCTTAGCTTTCCACCAATATAAATTATGCTTTACTTTGAATTTAATAAATAATTATTATTCATTTTCTATTTGAATTATGACTAAAGTGTTGATTGATAGAATGATTGAAAAACATCTATAGCTTTCAAATGGTATCACATTTTTTGAATCCAAAATATGCATCACATTCTATGCTTCGCATACTATAGGATTAAAAAAAGAAAAAATGAATTTCATGAAGTTTTAACCAAGTTAAGGTGGTCAGACGTACGAGTTTTTATATTTTTTAAATGCTCTAATAAAAAATTCATAATTAATTATTTACATGGAAAAAAATTACAAAAAAATATGCATCACATCTGAACATGAGTCCTCCACTTATGTCTAAAATCTTACAAAAAAATATTATCATTTTATTGTGGTTAGGGTGGTCAGACAGACATCTACTTATTTTTTTCCTGAAATTTAAGTACTACTCCATTGAAATTTAAAATTTTCACCAAATAGATTTTTTTTTAAAATAAACCTAGTAGTTTAGAAACTACATTCAATTTGCTATAGATTCTATTTTTACATATTTTTGAAATAATATAGATAACTTATTCAAATTTTTATGTCAAGTTTCCTAACTCTGATTTTTTTGAATTTTTTGCCACTTAAGGGCCTGGTTTTTCCATGATGATCCTACACATACCCATAGCTAGTCTCTATAATGTATTGCATATGCTAAGTCAACCAAGACTACAACACAACTCTCCAAACAAACAAATAAACCTCAAAGAAAAAACCTTCCAGATTTGGGAACACATTAACTTCCCATCATACCACCAACATGGAGACTACCAACAAAACCATAGCATAAGAATGTTCACATTAATAAAATGCAAAGTCTCCCAAATAGTATGCCAAGCAAGCAACAACAATAGAATACAAAGTTGAACTTTGTCAGAGATAACTTTCTGTTCACAACCAAAACCATCTCAAGATCTAGGATATAGCTATCTGAATGAGTCATGATAACATGGTTAAGAGATTAGAGTCATATCAAATCTTGTGGTGAATTCCAAACTCAAATACCAACACACTATTCCATCACAAAAGGGCATTATTGACAGAGAACAAATTTTGATAAATCAAGTAGACTTCTCATATTTTTATCGCCATGTTGACATCAATGACAACATAGGAACAACTTGTGGTCACCAAAAAAGTAACCCTTCTACTTTTTCTGACTCGTTTGGTCCCTCCTTGTGATTTTGTCTTAATATTACATTGATTTAATGTTGTAATGTGGATAACACATTCACATTAGGTCTTGGGCCCTTATGAACTAAAAATACTTAAATGGTACCTTACTTAAGTGTTGCAACAAAATTTCACACTTTTCTAGGGTCTTGTTAATGTATTTCACCTAAATAGCCTCTTTTCATCATTTACCAAGCCTTATTTTGAAGTGTTGTAAACTGTTGTAACACACTTTCACACTTTCCTAGGCTTTTCATTAATAATTGTGCTTTCTTATGCTTTAGTTGGCCCTATTTTTCATCCACAGGCCTTACTTATATGTACTTTTTAGAATAATCCCTATAAACATCATTTAAAACATCAAAATCCTGAAACCCACCTCAAATTCCTAAGGTGGGACTCATTCTCCATTATGGGCAAATGATTCCCCTTTAACTCAAAATTCAAATTTAATTCAAAATTATGGCATATTTTTATTCTCCAAGATCTAAGGTTAGCCTGTAGTGTTGTAATTTCAATAATTATTGCATAATTGAGTATAAATACAAGCTTCTTTCTCTCATTTTCATACCTAGCAAATTTTGATGAAGAATTCAAGAGTTCACAAGAGTATTTGAGCATTCACAAGAGCATTCAAGGCATTTCAAGGGAATATTTTCAAGCATTCAAGAGCCTCTTCAAGTTTCATTCATCATGTCAAAGATTGTTCGCATCATGTTGTTTTAGAGCAAACATTTGTGATGTAGGATTGTGTGATTCAAGTAAGCATTGCATTCAATATCTATCAACATCAAGCAAGATTCCAAGTCCACATCCATTGGAGCCAATAATTACATGTTTGCAGCACCTTATTGTTAGGGTTTGGTGAATTGCAACATCAATATTTGTTCATTCACAATTCTCCTTTCATATTTGCTTTCATTTCAAGGTTTAATTACCAACAAGGGGTTTGACTAAGGAAAACCCCTATCCACATCCCCCACAATATTTTTCCCTCTCTTTGCGTGTGATTTGTAGGTCTAGGTTGCAGATTTATCAAAGAGAAAGATTGGAAAAGTGTTCATCAACTTGTCAAAACAATTCAAAAATTTCAAAGTTGCAAACAAGCCTTGGAGAATGACTATATGCTAAATGTTACAATTTTAGACCCGGATCTATAGCAAGAACAAAATAGTAGACTAAGAGCTATAGAATCCACTTCAAAATTTCTAGAAATCTAGAAGTGGATTGATTCACCACTACCCAAGCCTAAACATGATTTTTGTAGATTTGAGTATCCATTTTTTCAAAACCTATTTCAGCAGAGTTTTCCTGAAACTAGACTGATTCGCCTAGCTTGGTGTATGAGTTCTAGTTAACATCAACAGTGGATATTTTAGGATTCTAGACTTCCATTCTGTCTACTTAAGTTTCCCAAGTGCACATTTCCAGTTTCATAATTTTTGGTTACATTCTACTTGCTTTTTTAGGTCTTTTTGCATATCACACTATGGTTTCAAACATTTTGTATTTTCCAAGTTTACACTTGGTGTTAAACCCCTTTCTTATCTAAATCATCTCCAAGGATACCTTATAGTCATATCTCACACATTCTTCATTGGGTTGAGATCTCTAAGGTGTCCTTGAATGTGAATATTGTGAAATCAGATCCCTCTCCTTATATCCATTTTGTGAACAAGGAAGTGAAGCATCCATTTCCAGTATCCACACAACCAACACAAACCATCCATACTTCATTCTAATGTTGCAAGGCTTCCATAATCCCAACAAAAAGTTTTTCTATTGCCGCAAATTCATCCAACAAATACACACACGCCTTATACAAGTGCTACAAAAGCCATGAAAGCTCAATACTCCGCCAATCTAGTGCAAGAGCACCAATCATTTCAATGTTTTCTCTTTAGTTTTCCCATGAAGAGTTGAGTCTAGGTGTTAGAGTCTAATTTTTTGATTGTTTGAGTCTAAATAAGGTCAATGGAGACCATTTTGGTGTAATTGACAAACTTTGGTGTCTTTTGGTTCTGAATTGTAAATGTTGCAAATCATGGCAAGAAGTTGTCAATATTGAAAAAAGTGATCAAGGTAGGTAATATTTCATATTTTTAGTGTGAGGTCATGTTTTTAGGGTCAATAAGGTCTAAATGGACCATTTGTAGTTTTCTAGGAGATTAGAGAGTCAAAAGGGAAAATATTGCAAATATGCAAGAAAGTTGTCAACAATAAAGTTGTAAAAAAGGAAAACACATATAAAGTCTTCAAAGCCAATGGTCATAAGTTTCAAAATTTGGTTTTGTATGGTTGTGGTAGTTATATTTGGATGGAATAATGTTTAAAAACACATTGTGATGTATTCTTGAAGGTTTTTGGAAGGAGAAATAAAGCAATCTTTTCAATTTTCTATATTTTCTATATTTCTTCACTATTTGCAGCCTGTGTAAGACCCGTATAGGTCTAACTTGGTGAAAATTATTGTTGGAAATATTTTAGGGTGGATTTATCTTTGTTTTGATTCCATTTTGAAGAAATTTCATTGATTTTAAAGCCTCTTTGAAGCATATATCTGTAAATGGGTCTAAACACCCTGTTTTAAGGGTTTCAGGGAAATAATGACTTTTTAAGCCATTCCACCCACTGTCATTTATTGTATCTCAATGGAATGGAATATTTGGGGCTGGTTTATATGTGTGTAGTGTTTTATGGTGCGAGGAAGAAGATTGGAGGCTTTTTATATTACTACCTTGTGTAGTTTTGTGTCAATTTTGCTTGAAAAATAAGGTTTTACACTAGGGTTTGATGATTTATTATTGACAGTGGTTTGGTGAGTGTTTTCAACTTGCATATCCATGAATAATGAAGAGTGTTTGAAGTGGTGGATTGAATTTTTTTGGATTGTAAGGTGGTTTTTCAATAAACCCCCAAGTAAATGCCAAGGGAAGAGGGTTTTATGGTTGAGTTCTTTGGAAAGGGTGTAAGTGAAATTTTTTTGTGAAATATGGAGTTTTGTTGGTAGGGTAGTGCTTCCCCATAGGTTTCTTTGGTTGGTTGCAAGATTAAAGTGGTTTCTCTTTGTAAAATTGGCCTAATTCATGGCCTAGGTCAGTGTAGAAGACATAGTTTCAGGTTAATGTTCTAAAGGAGTTTCATGAGATGTTGAGGTATGATATATTTTTCCTTAATGGGTCTCAAAAACTAAGGATTTTATTGGTTGAGAGAGTTTTATGTGAGTTAGGGTGAAAAATCAAGGTCTGCAGACCTACAAGAGTGTCTAGGCGAAAAGTTGAAAACAAGCCAAGATTGAGTTTTGGAGAAAAGAAGGTGGTTTGGAATCCTTTGTATTGAGGGAGTGAGATTTTTGTCAACCTAGGTTGCTATTAGTTGGTATCAGAGCAAAGGGAGTAGGTCTCTTAAGGGAGTAGGTTAAAATTTTGTGTGCAATGAAAAGGTGTAATTGGAGGAATCAGAATGCCTCCTAAAGGAAGCATTGTTGTTAGGAAGATTCATAACCAACATAGAGAATTAGAAGCCTTGAAGAAGGAGGTTGTTGCATTGAGGTCTAAAGTTGGGGTTGACATGGATGAGAGTGATTATGAAGAGGAATAAACTTCTAGTGAAGAGGAAGAGTTAGATCCATAGGATGTGAGGATGTTGAATATTTTGAAGGTTGTGAAAGGTGATGGACATGACAAAATGGACTTTCCTATGTATGGGGGTAAACTAGATGGTGAAGAGATCTTGGTCTAGATAGGATCCGTGGAGAATTATTTTGAAAGTGAAGAGGTAGATGAACACAAGGTGAAGAAGGCTAAGACCAAGTTAAAAGGACATGCTTTGTTGTGGTGGAGAATACCAAGATCACTTCTTGGGAGAGAATGAAGGAAAAAATCAAAGGTAAGTTCCTTCCTAATGATTACAATGTTCAATTGCTTAAAAAGCTTCAAAATCTTGGGAAAAGGGACTTAGATGTGCAATCATACACCACAGAGTTCTAAAGGTTAAGTATAAGAACAAAACATGAAGAATATGAGGAAGAAAGAGTGGCAAGGTATCTTAATGTTCTAAGGTATAATATACAAGATGAAATTAGTTTTATGACACCAAAAATAGTTGAATAATGTTTTCAAATGGCTATAAGAGTAGAAGAGAAAGTGAAGAGGAGACAAGAGAAGGAAACAAGAGGAAGAGGTAGTACTTCCAGGGGTAGAGGTACTTTTTCTACACTAAAATAGTCCAAAGAAGATCAAGAGGATGTTGGTAAATGAAAAGAACAAGTGGCTGAGTCTAGAGCTGGATGGAGAGGTGGAAGGAAAAGTTTTAGGGATAGAAATACTATTCAAGGAAGTGGTTCAAATGTGTTTTTCAGGAAGGTGTTATAATTGTGGTGAGTTTGGACATCCATCTTTTAAATGTCCTGATAAGTTTGGTGCTACTTTTAGTGGGGGTGAAAGAAAAGGTGAAAAGAGGGTTCAAATTATGCAAGAAGATGAAGAGGAAAATGTCAATTCATCAAGTCATAATTGTGTTCCTAAAGTTCATGAGAGTTTGATGCTGCAAAGACAACTCTTGAAGTCCTCCAAGGAGAAAGAGCTAGTGATAAGGAGAAATCTATTCAAGACCACATGGAAGAGTAAAGGTAAAGTATGCAAGTTAGTAATAGATTCAGGATTGACTAATAATATAGTATCAAAGGAAATGATAGATAAGTTGAATTTGGTGAAAGTTCCTCATGAAACGCCATACAAGGTGTCATGGTTAAATGATGATCAGCCACTTCTAGTCAATGAGTAGGATTTAGTTGAATTTCAGATTGGAGGATACAAAGATAGGGTACTATGTGATGTTTTACCAATGAAATGTTTCATTTGTTGCTTGGAAGGCCATGGAAATTTTACAAATGTGTTGTGTATGATGGATGGCATAATACATACCAAATTGTGCATGAAGGGAACTCATTCACTTTGTTTCCATTGCAAGAAGAAGATAAAGAGTAGAAAAGGGAAGAAAAGGTAATCATGATGAGTAGAAAAGAGTTTGTGAAGGTTGAAAGAACAAAAGTATGGAGCATGCATCCTTGAAAAAAGTTACAAATGTTAGGGAAGAGGTATTCAAGATGATGCATAGTTAGAGAGGAGAAATAATGAGAAGAAGATGGAGACTAGTCTAGGGAAGGTTAATAGTGAATTTTTGATGATGAAGCAAGATGGGTTGAGAAAGGTTGATTAAATTCTGATTGGAACAATGTGGTGTCCTATAGTAGCTGCAAAAGTTGAAGGACAATCAAGCCTTATTGAGGAAAAGGCTCCAAGAACTGATAATATAGTGGTAAATGGGTTTGAAAATGCAAAGGCCTTACAGGGACTTTGATGCCTAATTTCAAGGTGAAGGAAAGAGTGAGACAAGTAGAAAAGCTAGGGAAGAGTCATGAAGATGGGTATGTTGTATGGACAAGGCAGAGGACAGTTGGTGCAGGTTCTGCAGTAGTCACAGATGGAAGGTAGATCAAGATATGTTCCATAGATCAAGGGAAGTCTAATCAAGTTGTCCATGAAATCAAGGATGGTAATTATAAAGAAAAATTTCAAAATTTACTAGTAAAAGTATCTTTTGCAGGTCAAAGAAATGGAGCATTCAAAGGAGGATCAATTGAAGATCAGTTTCTCGAGACATGAAAACCTTTTTAGGCGGTGTGTATGATGCAAGATCACCAATCATTTCAATGTTTTCTCTTTATTTGTCTCATGTAGAGTTGATTCTAGGTGTTAGAGTCTAAGTTGTTGAGTGTTTGAGTCTAAATAAGGTCAATGGAGACATTTTTGTGTAATTGACAAACATTGGTGTCTTTTGGGTCTAAATTGTAAATGTTACAAATCATGGCAAGAAGTTGTCAATATTGACAAAAGTGGTCAAGGTAGGTAAAATGTAATCTTTTCAATCTGAGGTCATGTTTTTGGGGTCAATAAGGTCTAAATGGACTATTTGTAGTGTTCTAGGAGATTAGAGAGTCAAAAGTGCAAATATTGCAAATATGCAAGAAAGTTGTCAACAATAAACTTGTAAAAAAGGCAAACACATGTAAAGTCTTCAAAGCCAACGGTCATAATTTTCAAAAGTTGGTTTTTTATGGTTGTGGTAGTTAGATTGGAGGGAATAATGTTTAAAAAGGTGAGAAAACACATTGTAATATCTTCTTGAAGGTTTTTGGAAGGAAAAATAACGCAATCTTTTCAGTTTTTTGTATTTTCTGTATTTCTTCACTGTTTGCAGCCTATGTAAGACCTGTATAGGTCTAACTTAGTGAAAATTATTGTTGGAACTATTGGAGGGTGGAGTTATCTTTGTTTTGATTCTATTTTGAATAAATTTCATTGATTCTAAAGCTTCTTTGAAGCATATGTCTATAGATGGGCCTAAACACCCTATTTTAAGGGTTTGAGGGAAATATTGACTTTTTAAGCCATTCCACCCACTGTCATTTACTGTATCTCAGTGGAATGGAATATTTGGTGTTGTTTTAGATGTGTGTATGGTTTTATGGTTTAGGGAAGAAGATTGGAGCTTTTTGTACTACTGCCCTATGTGGTTTTGTGTCAATTTTGCTTGAAAAATGAGGTTTTACACTAGGGTTTGATGATTTATTGCTGATAGTGGTTTGGTGAGTGTTTTTTAAGCATATCTAGGCATAATGAAGAGTTTTTTAATTGGTGGCTTGAAGTTTTTTGGACTGTAAGGTGGTTTTTAAATAAAACCCCAAGTAAATGCCAAGGGAAGAGGGTTTTATGGTTGAGTGCTTTGGAAAGGGTGTATGTGCAAAAAAATTGTGAAATCTAGAGTTTTGTTGGTAGGGTAGTGTTGCCCCATAGGTTTCTTGGGTTGGTTGAAAGATTAAAGTTGGTTGCAAGATTAAAGGGGTGTCTCTTTGTAAAATTGGCCTAATTCATGGCCTAGGTCAGTGTAGAAGGCATAGTTTCAAGTTGATGTTCTAAAGGAGTTACATGAGATGTTGAGGTATGATATAGTTTTCCTTAATAGGTCTTAGAAACTATGAGGATTGGATTGGTTGAGAGAGTTTGATGTGAGTTAGGGTGAAAAATCAAGGTCTGCAGACCTGCAAGAGTGACTAGGTGAAAAGTTGAAAACAAGCCAAGATTGAGTTTTGGAGGAAAGAAGGTGGTTTGGAATCCTTTGTATTAAGGGAGTGAGATGTTTGTCAACCTAGGTTGCTATCAAAATCCCTTCCTTATGCCATTATGAAAATAAAAGTACACTTTACATGGCTCTAATACTAGATGAAGGGGTGATATGCTTAAATTATTTTATTAAAGTACAAAAAATACATATATAAAGAGGAGAAATGTAGTTGCACAATGTCTAACTGCATAACCACCTAATAAACACCTATAAAAATAAATATTATAATAGGAATTGCTAAGACTAGTAGAAATAGGCATGACTATAAATTCCATTATAAAAAATATATTTTTAATTCCACTATTAACACCATAATATCTGTTTCATTATCTATCCTATTAAATATAAAAACGTCAATCATTTATGCACATCTTACTTCTTGTGTTTTCCTCTCATCCTCCAAATTTAGCATTGTGTATCCATTGGTAACATATAAAATAGATTTATGATGAGAATCCACCTAGTGTTTCATTATCAAACATGGATCTTTATTGTATGCATCCAATTCCTAAACATGCTCTAGATTAATACTTTTACTCTTTTAATTAATACCACTAATGTCTACCTTCTCTTGAATGAACTTAGCTTTTTTCCTTCATGAGGTCATCTCCAACTAAGCCATAACCATTGCCTAGGTATCTTCTACCTAATTCATAGCCAAGTTGATAAGTTGGTTGAGAAGAATCACCCTAACTAGTAAATCACACACTACCATACTTAGATTATGCTAAAAATATTTTAAAAAATAAACTCTCACAACCTTACACTCTCATTATCATTTAAACCATCTTGATTTGAATTTACCTTTATCAACTTGATATTCTCAAGGTACAAGTAAATATTTCTCTAATGTAGTAGTCAAAATTTTCTCTAGGGAAAGAGGGTCCCTAGAAATTCCTCTACCTATGAACATCCCAAAAACACATATAACTCCTAAAGGAAAACCCAAAACATGAAGGATACAAAACAATGATTAAATTGTAGTGTAATGACAAAGGATACAAGTAAAACCCACAATGCACAAGCTCCCACTGCAACCAAAAAACCTTCAACACTCGAAAGAAAGGTGTTCATGTCTTAATAGAACCATTAACTCTAATACCAAATGTTGAAAATAAAGGTATAACTTGCAACAATATGAAATTATTAAATTGATTGCAAATCTAAAATTATGTTTACAAGATTTCCATAAAATGATTAAGTGATTAACAGTTGTGACAATGAAAGAAAAATCTACAATATGACACTTATCATAAACACAAGTGACACAAGATATACGTGGAGAAGCCCTTGTCAAAGAAAACTCCACACCTAAAGAGATCCAATATTTCTATTAATATTCAAGGAAGTACATCAATACAACAATCCTCTCTGTAATCTAGCAAAACCTTGTCGCTTTGACAACCTACAAAGAACTCATACTAAACCACCATCTCAATGCTCTAATATATAGAAGTTTGTGGGAGAGAATACAACAAATGGTATCCCAAAACAACAAGAAAGCAACCTAGGAAAACTCATGCCCCCCTTAGTGGACAACTAATAAACATGAAATACAATATTAAATTGTTAGGTGGCCTTCACATGGGTGCCTAATCCACAGCCAATAGGAATTGGTCAAACTTGAGTGCTCCATAACTCTTTGATGGCTTCGATGGCTACATGCATGAACATGCAGAAACATACAAACCTAGGTGCCCAACCATGCAAGAGCATGCAAAATATGAAAATAACATGAAAGAACATGCACACTAAAGTGGTACCTTATGCAGCATGTTTTTCCTACCCTAAATGATGCAAAACAATAGAAAATTCAACAAGGAGAAGAACACAAAACACCACCTCAAGATAAGCCTAGTTGAACTTGAACAAAATAAAGATGAAATAAAAATTATACCTTGCTCAAGTTGATTTTTTGGTTGGCCCTTTGATGTTGATAATTTGTGTGCTCCTTGATGAAAAATCACTCAAAATGAGATGCAAAATGATAGGGATTCAATGAAGAATGCAACAATGGATTTGGGTATTTTGATAAGTGTATGGAAATGTATGTAATGAAAGCTTGAAGAGTGCAAAAATGGAGGATGAGAGTGCTTGAATGCTTCAAATTTCTAGAGTGCTTGAGAGTTGGGAATGCATGTAATGTGAGTGTTCTGAATGAATCCAAATGAGACTAAAATCCTCTATTTTAGGGGAAGAGTCTCTAGAGAAATGTATGGCTAGGATTTATCCAACATGGACAAGATGAAGGGCCATGGTGAGTTGAGGACTCACAAGCCCTCACATTTTTCCATGTGTAAATGATGTGGCAAGAGAACATGTGAGGTGGAAAGAGACATGTGAGGTGCTGGTACTTGCAAGTACCTTTGGATTGGGAGAAGATTTCCTCAAAAAATAAGTTTTTTTCCCCATGTGGGAAGGATGTTGACATGTGATGAATTTTAGAATTCCTCACTAATCATCATGGGGAAGAGGGAAATGTTGGAGTAATAAATGTGAATTTTAAATTCACATAATTGGAAGTACTTTGGGGATAAGACAAGGTCCTCATAAAGGATGTCCTTGTCCCCATGTGGGTGATATGACATATGAGAGGTTCTAGAATTTCTTAACCTACATGGAGAAGAGGAAAGCATTGGAGGAATAAATGTGAATTTTTAATTCACCTAGGGAAGAGGTCTTGGATAAATAAAGAAAGCACTTATGAAGGTTGACTTAGAGCCATACCAAGAATGGCATGAGGATTAGATTAAGGTTGTGCAAATAGGTGATTAAAAAAACTAATGAAGGATTAGAAGCAAGTGGAAAAATATGGAGGATGTGACATTAATTTTGATTAAAGGTGTGTACATCTTAATCATGGATTAATTAAACTAATCTATATTAGAAGAGGATTATAGAGGATGTGACAAGGAGAGAGAAAAGAGGGAATTTAAAATTGATTTAAATTCAAAAGGTCAAATGACTAAATTAAATAAATTGATATATTTATTTAATTTGGAGAGGAAGGGATAAAAGGTAAAGTATTTAATTATTAAATTAAATACTTTAAGAACCTTAGGAAAAGGGGAAATATTAATTAAATAGATCATTTAATTAATATCAATGGGGAAGATGAATAAAAGATACAAATTTGACCATATGAGAGTGGTCAAATTTGGATGTCTACATTTTTCTCCTCTTCGAAATACTGTTAGAATAACAGTGTTTCGAAGAAAAATAAAATGTAGATGACTACAGAGGAAATAACTAGAAAAAGATGCCCCAACATGGGAGAATTTGTGCAAGTTGCATAGATAATGGGAAATGAAGGGAGATGTCTTGATCTCGAAAGAAAATGAATATGATAGAGGAATGAAGGAAAATGGTAGGGTATGCCCCCTTGAGAGGGCAGTTGGGGAAAAAAAGGGGCCTAGGGAAACTTTGCGATATGAGGAAATAGAGGGTACCATTGGATATAGCTTGAAAAACCATGAAAATTGGCTTTTGAATGGAGTCAAACAGACACACGGTGTGCAAATGGATGCCCATGAAAGTTAGAGAATTAGTTAAATTACAAAGATGTTAAATAAAGGGTAAAAATAGCCTTAACTTTAAAAAGTTTAAGAAAATAAAGGAAAAGGAATATATAGTAATTTTAGGAATTACTATTCCTCATTTGTACACCTAGCAGTTGAGTGAGCGAGAGAGAAGAGGAGAAAAAGTAGACGAGGATGATCGAGGAGTTTGATGATGGCATTATCCACCGGGGGGATGAGGTACAACATTTCTTCCATAAGCACACGGTTCCATGCTAGGTTATTCTAAAAACCCTCTTTGTGATTTTAAGAAATTTTAGTTGTATTTTTTAATTTTAATGCAATTTTAAAACATGCGTTTTGGTATTTGGGGAGATTAATGGAATGGGTAGGTGGCAAAATGTCAATTTAGAACTGGTGGTGAAGGGGGGTGAATGTGCCAATTTAGGGAGTAAATTCACCTAAAAAAATAAAAAAAAGCACCTAAAAATGGTGGGAGGGTATGAGAAAAGGTTGGACTTGCCCTAGAATTGAGCAAATCCACCCAAAAATGGGTTTGTTAGCAAAATGGGCTAGCGCACCCAATAGATGGGTGATTCTGCCCATCAAACGGGTGAGTGCACCCATAGGATGGGTGATTGTGCCCATCCCCTGGGCAAGCCCACCATGACAGGGGGAAATGGGGGGTCGCCCATCCATCGGTTGGACCTTCCCATCGAAGAGGTGGGCGTATCTGCCCACTAGATGGGTGGGAAGAATCGCTTACCAACTGGGAAAGGTCACCCACCCACAAAGGAAAGTGAGGGCACTCGATGGGCAGGAAATAACACCCACCCGTGGGGGTAAAGTGGGCTTGCCCATGGACGGGCGCGCTCGGCCGTCCCAAGGGAAGGCTCACCCAAAGGGTAGGCTCACTGACCCATCCTAAGGGAGAGCTTGCCCAAAGGGCGGGTGCCCGCCCTTACCCGCCCATCCTAAGGGCATAAGGAAGGAAAGGGAAAGCACACCCAGACAAATGGTGGGGAAGATGCAAAAGGGGAAAATTCATCCAAGTTGGGTAGATTCACCCAAAAGATGAGAGAAAATAGGAAAAAAGAAAAGTTGGGAAAATTGTAAATTTTCCCAAAAAAGAGAGGAAATGTCGAGAAGACCACCTAGGGTAGGGGAGGAGAGAATGGTGAAAGGGAGGGAAAGATGAAGAAATTATGCTAAATGACTGACAACTTGTGTGGTGTGGATACAGTAGTACGAGAGCTTGCAGACGCGAGAGAGGCATTCAGAGGTGTTGGAGGCGACCATAGTGGCAATGAATGAGGAGGACCACGAGGCATTGGCACGAGCAGGTCTACTACACATGTTGGGGTACACTACTGTAAGGGAACATCAAGCACTATTCACAACATTGATAGAGTGATGGGACTCAAAGACATCGGCATTTCGCCTTCCAACTGGGGAGATGACAATCACCTTGGAGAATGTATGGAGGATTTTACGGCTACCGATAGCTAGGCACCTCATGAGCTAAATGAGGTCAGAGGGGCAGGAGTTGGACCAGACCCTATGGGTCATCTTCAGACAAGAGGATTTACCACTTCAGGGGATGGTGTTGGATGTGGAGAGATGTTTAGCGTTGGGAGTACCACCACTACCTTTATACCTCTATGGGTTGATTAGCGGGCTTCTGTTGTTGGAAAGGAGTGGACGCTTCTGCAACCTCAAGTTCATGGAGGTCATTAGGCACATTGTGGAGTAGACAGAGGGAGATTTTGCATGGGATCCATGCATGTTGGCTCAGTTATATAGGGATATGCACGTGGTGTGCTATCGAGGGGACTCAATGTTACACAGGTGACGTTGTTACAGGTATGGGCCTGAGAGCATATCAATATTGTCAGGCCAAGAGTGGTGACAAGAGGGTTGCAGAATCCAAAACTACTAGTAGCATGTTGGTATGGGATGAAGTACGACCTAGTATTTCATTATTAGGGCTTTGGTGATCTGGATAGATCGAGGAGGATGTTGGATGATCTACAAAAGGAGCAGATAGTGTGGAGACCCTACATGATGTGAAAGTTCTTTGGATGGAGGAGAGATGAGAAGAGACAGAGGATATTTCTACTTAGCATCCTACATAGTGGAGTTACATAAGGCAGAACAGGTGATGAGACAGTTTGGGATTGAGCAGAACATTCCTCATAGATTAGAGAGATTTAGGTGGATCACACGAGAGCGACCATGGGGGGATCAGATTACTACCAATTTTGTGAGATAGTAGTGGGAGGAGCCACAAGAGGTACCTTACCTAGGTAGGAGAGGAGAGAGAGCAGATGCAGGGGTGATAGTGAGATTCTTCGCATGGTGGGTCTGCCATCGGCCAACACAAATTACACTAGTGGAGCCGATTATATAGGCACTTGGTTTCAGACCAGAGGATGAGCTGAGACTAGCAGGATAGAGGAGGAGGAGGAGGACAGAAGGAGGCTAAGGCCAAAGGATAGTAGAGGAGAGGATAGGAGGAGGCTGAGGTAGGAGTTCAATAGAGGAGGGTGAGGATGAGGGGATGACCTTGGAGGAGAGACTAGGAGGATGTTGAGGTAGAGAAGGAGAGAGACGAGCCATAGGTGTAGGCGATGGAGGTGGATGCTCCTAAGGTTGATCCATTGGCCATGGTTCCATACGTACCACCACCACAAGAGGACCCATTCATATTGTTGAGAGGGGCCCAGACAAGGTTGTATATTGTAGAGCAGAGACTAATGGATTCATAGGTTGAGAGGAGGAGGTTGCATATAGAGGTAGATAGGGTGCAAGCATAGGGACAAAGGGACTATGAGACTCTAGCCAATGAGGTAGCACTACATGTAGAGGAGGTATAGGAAGAGAGAGATAGACAACAAGCCGAGGTGAGTGGACTGGGAAGAAAGGTGACTTGGCTAGATTTAGAGGGATAGAGAGAGCAAGAGGAGCTATTCGGGGTGAGGTGGGAGCACAACAGACTACAGGATAAGGTGACTATACTACTGGCTAGTGGACAGCGAGAGTCTAGAGGATCAATAGACTAGATATCTTTAGAGGTCCTGGCAGAGGTGGAGAGAGACATAGAGGATTTGAGGAGATAGGTGGAGGGGCTCTTGAGAGATAGGACCGAGCTAAGACGGGAGCGAGATGACCTCTGTGACAAAGTAGAGGTGGCAGAGAAGACGACAGGGGATGTAGGGTTTGTTCTGTAGAGAGAGGAGGCTATGATGGTACAGATATAGAACTTACAGAGTGAGAGATGCAATAGAGGCATAGGTACAAACTCTATAGGGTGAGAGGGATACAACAACAAGACATATGCAAACACTACAATCTAAGAGGGATACAATAGAGGTACGAATACAAACTCTACAGGGAAAGAGGGATGCAACACATGCATGGATATAGGTAGTGGAGAGAGAGGGATGCACCATGGGAATAGGCATAAGTCATGCAAGGTGAAGGGAGTAGGATAGGGGAAAAGGTACAGACATTATAGAGGGAGAGGGATTCCGCACAAGCACAGATACAGGCCATGCAAGAGGAGAGGGATAGCGCGATAGAGCCGGTGTCCCGAATAAAGGCGGAAGTAGGTCAGTTGCAATTGGCACATGATGCTTGGGGACATGAGAGGAGATCCATATGTGGATTTCAAAATAGGTACAGGGCAGAGTGAGGCTCAGCGAGGTATCAGGTGGTAGAGAGAGATGATTACATAAGGGAGGCTAGCTACTATATGGTGGCCTACTACACAACAGTACCAAATCAAGCATAGTGTGTACCTCCCTACATTAGAGTAGTGCCACATATGCCAGGACCATCCTATTTAGTAGGGACACACACCCACGAGTTCAACAACAATCGAGAGACACCTCCGTGTAGAGGGCCAATTCTAGACTCACCACAGAGGTCATATGTGGGAAGCTTATAGTAGAGAGGACAGAGGATAGATGACAAGATACAAATTTTGATAGGTGCAGGAGAGGTGGGCAATACAAAGCAGTATATATTTCATTTTATTTAGAGCCTTGTACTTGTATTTTATTGGATGATTACCGATGTATATGTATATGATGGATTTTATGATAGACATTATTATGGATCATGTGATGGACATTATATTTTGATATTTTTATGATATGTGACTTCCCTTATTGAAATCATGTTGTATTTATGTGATGGATGATTTATTAATGCACATGTGTATGTTTATGATTTTACTATGGATGATCATAATGATGCGATGTATGTATATGGTTATGATGATTTATATGTATCTGTATATGAATGATTTTATTATGGATGATGTTGGTGATTATTTATGTTTATGCCTATGTGGATGACATGTATGAAATGCATTATGCCTAACACTATGTGATGCAGGATGTGATGGATGCATATGTGATCTAAGTTATGGATGAATTTAATGAATATGAAATTGAAGGAGATATATTAGGATGTTTAATGTAGCATAAATGGATAATGCAATGAAATGATAATGTCATGAATCTTAAGATGCTTAGAATAATGAATTAAGATTAATCTAAATAACTTAAAATGAATATGATATTCCATTGCATAGGAAATGAAATGTAATACCATGAAACTAGAATGTGGGATGAGATCCAATTAAATTACTTACAAACACTAATGGATAAATGAAATGCAACATGGTCATGAGTGTAAATAAGGGCTAGCATAATGATGGAAGCAAATGGTAGGCTAACTTTATATGCGGATGATGACTTCTTTAGCTTATAAAATGAAGGGATGATGGGTGTAAAATTGTACCTGTCAAGAACCGTAGGTATCCTGAGAAGAAGGGAGGATGGGGGATGAGTGTTTGCACAACCAAAATTGTAGGTCATAGGTTAGGGATAAATGCAATGCAATGGAATGAAAAATGAAATGTAGTCCTAATGTGATTTGCCATTTTTAGAGCACTTATTGTTGCTATGGCATAAAACACCAAGTGCCAAGGTATGTGTAATCAAGGCGGATTAGTGTTGAATGCATAAAACAAACACAACAGACAAGAAGGCTATCCCAACACCCCAAAGTTACAAAGACCTTGGTCGGGCCAGGCATTGGGATAACCACAAGCACAAAGGATGCCCCAACATAACACAAGATTGCAGGCATCTTGGTGGGTATAACACAGGACAACCAGGAAGACAACAACAAAGAAAATATCAAAATAGACCCCTATGTTTACCAGTCAAAGCACACCATGATATGATGGATCAAGGAAACCATGATGAGGTATGATAGGTAGCTCAAAAGATAACAATCAATTTCAAACATCCTTTGCCATAGGATCAAGAGGGTGGATGGGATTGATGAGTTTTGTTAGGAAGGATGCATCCTATTGAGACCAAAGATGGATACTCAACTAAAAGATCGTTATGATGTAGGATACTCAAAACTAACTGAATCCGATGACATGAGACACAAGAGATAGGACACAAAAATAGACACACCCTAAAGACCTAGGGGCTCGGGGGCTAGTCAAATATTATCCTTGCCTATGTGAAAGCACAGAGCCCTCATAGTTCAAGAAAAGACCATGGATAAAAGCGGAAAGAGGAAAATGGAGACAAATGATGGAAAACAAGGACTAGAAAAACAAAAATCAAAGCCCCGAGGATGGATCAAATGATCGACCTTGCCTATGTGAAAGCACAGGGGCAACGTAGTTTGAAAAAGATCGATGAAAAAAGATGAGACCAAAAGAGTGACATAACAAGATGGGATCTAAATGAAGACTGACACAATGAAGGATTCTAGATGATGGTGCAAGACAAATGGATGACATGGAAAAAAAAGTTCAAAGTAGGATAAAAAGATCAGGATTACCAATAGTAGATGAAGATCGTCCAATGCTTAACCAAAATATACCAAGTGACCAATGATGGGATAGTGATAGGATGTCAGCATATGATAGGATGACTGGATATGAGATCAGGATGGGTGGAAGCACAAACCAAGTAGAACACAAGGTAGATAATGATTAAGCCCTTTATGAATGGTGCCTATTTCTAGGTTTTCACCAAACGTACTTATCCAAGGCACCACTAGGGGTGGTTTTCACCATAGGACAAATTATTTCTTTTTAATATTTTTGGATTTTTTGATTCTTTTGTATTTTTGATAAATTTTTTTACGTTTTTTGGTATTTTTGGGATTTTACAAGATGGGATACCCCGACTGACTTATGTGTAAAACCTTTTCAGGTGCATGATATTAATGGGCTCTTCTAGGGGCTCTCCTTCAGGTGTGGGAAGCTTGTATGCCCCAGATCCATATTTTGTAGTAATGACATAAGGACCCAGCCAATTCGCTTCAAATTTACCTTTCTTATCTTGATCCTATTGATTGCACTGATTATCCTTAAGGAATAGATCACCAACATTGAATTGGTGAGGATGAACATTCTTGTTGTAACTTCGCTTAAGATGATTCTGATATTCGTAGAGATGATTATATGCTTTGATCTATCTTTCAACTAGGAGTTCTAGTTGGCTAAGTCTTGCAACCCGAGCATCTTCCTCGCTGATAAGATTCTTCAGCAATATTCTCAGGGAGGGGATTTCAACCTCAATTGGCAAGATGGAATCAACGCCATAAATGAGAGAATATGGAGTGTCCCTGGTAGGGGTATGGATGGAAGTGCAGTAGGCCCAAAGGGAAAGATGAATATGAAGGTGCAAATCTCGACCAGTATTATTGACTACCTTTTTAAGGATCTTGATCAGGGTTTTGTTGGTAGCTTCTACTTGGCCATTACCTTGAGGGTAATAGGGTGTGAGCCAACAATGCTAAATGTGAAAGGTGTCATAGAGATGCTTCATTTCCTGGTTCTTGAATGGTTTTTTGTTATCTGAAATGATGGTGGACGGGATTCCATATCTGAAGAGAATATGGAAAAGGATAAATTTGGATATTTGTGTACTCATGATTTGAGAGAGTGGCATAGCTTCCACCCACTTGGTGAAGTACTTAGTTATAGTGATGATGAAGGTATGGCCATTAGAGGATGGGGGATATATCTTTCCTATTAAGTTGAAACCCCACTGAGAGAAGGGCCATGGTGCTATAAGAGGCTATATGTCATGTGCAGGAGCATGTATCAAGTATGCATGCTATTAACAGGGTAGGCACTTCTTCACAAACTCACAACAATCAGGTTCCAATGTAGGCCAGTAGTATCCTACTCTGAGAATTCTTTTAGCTAGTGCCATGTCATTTGAATGGGCCCCACAGACACCACTATGTGGTCTTCGGTCTGATTTAGAAACCTGAGGATGGTTCCATCATACCCAAAAAAATAAAGTGTATCACCTATAATAGTGTAAGGGGATGTATGTTGGATGAAATATTTTCATTGATTACGGGTAAGGTCTGGAGGTAAGATGTTATCATGCAAGTAGGTGTAGATGTCATGATACCATGGTGACATAGGACCTACAATGTCGCACACCATTTCAGTCTTAGGGATATCGTAGGTTGGGATTAGTAGTTGTTCAACTAGGAACTCACACTCTGTTCGATCTTTAGGAATGTCGATTAGGGAACTGATGGTAGCAATTTCATTTGCTTCATTGTTCTGCATTCTTAGAATTTGGTCAAACTGGATATAAGTGAAATAATTTTTGAAGTCATCTACCATGCACTTATAAGGTAGTCATTCATCATATTTTGTTAGAAACTCATCATTGAGATGTTTGATGATTAGTTGTGAATCGCCAAAACTCTTAGGTGAGTGATAAGCCATTGGATTGCGATCCTGAGACCAATAAGAAGAGCTTCATATTCAACAATATTTTTTTTGCATGGAAAAGCTAGTCTAAATGAATTTGGTATATAATCACCCTAGGGGGTGATTAGCAAGATTCTTGCCCCTGATCCATTGTGTGTGTATGACCCATCAAAATAGAGTGTCCATATGGCCGTTTTTGTTACTAAGAAGATCCCTTCATCAGGAAATTCTATTACTAGAGGATAGGCATCTACCAGCTAATCAGCTATCACTTGTCCTTTAATAGCCTTTCAATCCACATATTCTATATCAAATTCACTCAAGAGCATGACCAACTTAGCCATGCGATCAGTCAGAGTTGTCTTGGATAATAGATATTTGAGTGGATTGACCTTGGAGATGAGCTTCACTAGGTGACTAAGCATATAGGGTCAAAGCTTTTGTGAGCAAAAGACCATGGCTAGGCAACCTTTTTCCATTGGGGAATAATTGAGTTCATAGCCCACGAGGTTTTGACTGATGTAGTAGATCACTCATTCCTTTGATAACTCATCATGTTGCTCCAAAAATGCCCCCAGTGCAACTGAAGTAGCTAAAATATACAACAAAAGTGGCTTTCCTTGAATTGGTGGCATAAGGATCAGTAGGTGAGCCAAATAATCTTTGATATTGTTGAAGCCAAGTTGACACTTTTGATTCCACTTAAAGGAAGTATCATTTTTTAGGAGATGAGTGAATGACTAGCATTTGTTGGCTAATTGAGCTATAAACCACCAGATGGATTTTAGTTTACCTTGAAAGCTCCTTAACTATTTGAGATTATGCGATGGAGGCATATCCATGATTTCCTTGACTTTTGCTTCATTGACCTCTTTGTCTCTTCGAGAAACAATAAAACCCAATAGTTTTCCTGATGTGACCCCAAGGACACATATCTTCGGATTTAAATGTAGCTTATAGTGCTCTAGGTGCTCAAAAATCTTCTTGAGAATCATCAGGTGTTCCTCCACTGTTCTTGATTTCCCTAGCATATCATCAACATAATATTCCATTATTATGTGATTAAGGTCTTGGAAGATGACTGTCATAACACGTTGGTAGGCTTCTTCAGCATTCTTAACGCTGAAAGGCATGACGTTATAATGGAATGTGCCCCAAGGTGTGGTGAAGGTTTTTTTATGTTGATCCTTGGGCACAATTTTGATCTGGTTATATCTAGAGAAGCCATCCATGAGGGAGAGAATCTCATGTCCTATAGTTAGATCAACTAATTGTTGAGAATGTGTCTCTCAAACTTACTCATGAAACCCTAGTCTTGTTGCTCAGACCTTTTAAGGTGATGGATCTTGCTTGTACCGTTGTACCACCAAGTGTTTGTAAGAGAGGTATAGTAGCGTGGTTACTGCCCTACCACGGGATGCTTTCAGCTGAGGTGTGGTAGTGTAGTGTATGCCTCCATACCGTAGGGTCCCTCTAGCTATTCAGTGGTAGCACAGTTACCGCCATACCATGGGAGTCTCTTGGCTGACTAGCGGTTGCGTGGGTTACCGCCATACCTAGGGGGTCCTTTGTCTGTCTAGTAGTAGTACAGTTTTACCATCACCCTTAGGCTATGTTGAAGACCTCCTACAGTGGTGTGGTGTAGTTACCGCTACACCATGATAGATCTTGGAAGTGGCTATGCTAGTGTGGTGTAGTTACCACCACACTGTGATAGGGCTTGGAAGTGGTTGTGATAGTGCAATGTTGTTACTACCGACCCGTGAGGGTCTTTTGATAGTCCTGCGATAGAGCAGTGGTCTAGAAGAATGGTAAATTGTAGTCCTATAGAGGCTTGTAATATGTCTTGTGGTATAGTGATTAAGCTTGGAAGCAACAGGCAGAGATGGAATAATGTGATGGTCAAATAGCAATGAACGAGTGACATGTTGACACTTGGCATGGAGTCATTTGTTGATTTCACATCATTGTTGTGAATCAATGATTCATTGGATCAACATTTGGAATATAAGGTCAATAGTTGTATTTACCTAATAATGATGTAACTGCCTATTAGTCGATTGGTTGGTAAATCGGTGCTACGACATGGAGTTTTTTTAAGCCAACCTGAGGGGTGAATGCTAGCCAACATGGTAACTGCTAATTGACAGTTTGTCTTCTGTAACAAATAGAAACTGAATTGGTATGTTTCCATGCATGGTATCCTAAAGAAGTGGGTGAACCTGAGAGGCCATGAGGCTATGCTAGCGAAAAAGGATGGCTGAGTGAGTGGGCTAGTGAAATCAAATGAATCTACACTATGTGTTGTGTGAGGACGTTGTAACAGTGTGAGGATTCTGAACAATGTTGTTGCCTGTATTCTCTAGATGAACAAGATGTAAACTCCTGAAGAGTATAGCTCTGAGATTATATTGTAACTGTTGTTGTTGTTGATTAATACAATTGAGCTGAGTGTTTTGGAGGGTGGGGTTTTTTACCCAAAAGGGTTTTCCCCACATAAATCTGTGTGTTCATTTGTTTTTCTTTCATGTTGGTTGGTTCTAAAATTTGAATCGGTGCATAAATGTTGAATCTGGTTAAGTTTTGCATGTGCTTTTCTCAGAAGAGTTAATGAGGGAAATCAACTGTGCTAGTTTTCACATTATGGCATAGTAGTATGTGTCTTTGAGGAAATTTAATGGAATTATAATCACCGAAGGCACTACAATTCTTAGATGTTTCATTCTAAGATGATCCATTTTTCCTTACATGTGGTATCAAAGCCTTCTTCTAGTTGTTGGTTCTGGGTATTTCTCCTATGAATATTTCTTAGCCTGGAAAGCTTGGAGAAATTTGGAGGAATCAGTTGATAATTGACTCTTTGGTGACTAAAATTTATCTCTTTTGAGACAACACGCAACGTGAAAGACATTGAAGATGGATAAATTAGAGTTGATCATATTGTAATGATGTGGCCTGAGGTTCCTGATTGGCAGTGAATGATCCTGATGCAAGGGGTGTGAGTTTATGCTTATGGTTGTGTTGTAGTAGAGTGTGGTCCACACTAGGTGTCTGTGTGAGGGGTTCCCTGATGGTATGGAAATGCTTGGGTTGTTTTCCAGCCATGGAGTATTGTGCTTGTGTTGGGTGCTTTGACTTGACATTGAAGGTGTTGTTCTCTATTACCCTGATTGCATAAAGGCTATGAAGTTGATCTCTAGGTGGTTTGAAAACTTTTGAATATCTTGGCTCTCTTGAATGTATGTGCATGTTGATAGTTATGGAATTGGTTTGGGATGGGCCTGGGGTTCTTGTACTACTTCTTCCTTTTAAGGATGCCTTGTACTTGCATGGCTCAAATTCATGTTCTCTGTTTTTGAGGGTTTTATAGATTTTCATTTAAAGAATCTATGGTTATGCATATTCATGCTATTCCATTGTTCTAGTTAACTATGATGGTTTTGTACAAACTCTTGAGTTGTCCAGATGTGTAGTGGATATTGGTATGTTTATAAACATGGTGGTTTTGCAAGTTTTGCATGGTCAAGAAAAACTTGTGTTTTTTGTGGAGCTGTTGAAAACTATTTTCTAGACCCTAGTAGTTTGGGGCATTGCTGGATGAGATAGTTGTAGTTCTACATGTAAGTGTTGCTTGTTGGTTTCCTAGAATATGGTTCTTGAGTTGTGGACATGATTGGAAAATAGGATTTGGTTTTGATTTGGTGTTTGAGTCAAATTATCTACATTGTTGCTCTCTTTGAGATCTTGGTTTTGCATTTTCCATTGCAATGATGGGTTTGCATGTTTCAAAGTTTGGATCTACAAGTTAGGTATTGTATTGATTGATCACCCATTCAATTGCAATGGGATAACTTGGAAGTGGACTATCTATACCCACAAGATTGTTTTTTTTCTAAAAATGCAAATTTCATTAGTTGACCTTGTCTATGGTCACTTGTGCATTGGTGTGGTTTCTTTGAGATGAGAAGTGTTGAGTACTTGAATAGTCAATTATGGGAACCTATAGCATGTGTATCATGATTGCATGGAGAGCTTGATACACATTTTAGTGTAAGCTTTTGATAGTGACGATGTGGTTTTCTTGGTTGGAGATCTTGGTGCAGTTGTCAGATGGACATGTTGCTAAGTGGACCTGAAGGATTTTTTCAGATCAACAGATGTTTTGTCATGATGCTTGGGAATCTTGGATGTCATGTTTCAGTGGGAGCTTTAGTAGTGACTATGGGTTCATCACTTGGTGGTGAATGATCTTCCTTAGTATTACATATGTTACTAGGAGGGACACTTAGATCTTGTTGCTGCAGAAGGGTTCTTTTGCATTTGCATGGACACTATTTGAGGATGTGGAACATCTTGGAGCCATGAAGAAAATTTGGAGTCTTTGGCTAAGGTGTTGGTGGTGCTTGATAGGTGATGTATGTTTGGAGCTTGTTTGTTTTATGTCATGGTATACTCTTGCTTATGCATTAGAGTTTTGACATTGTGCATTGCTCTTGAGACATTGGTTTCTTCACTTGGAGCCTGGTACCTCCCAAGGAGGATGGCAAGATCATGATGTCATGATAAGTTCCTATTTCAAATGCTTGGAGCTTTGACAGTGATCTAGAGTTTCTCTATGTTTTGAGTACATTGGTCATATGCTTGAGAACTTCATGTTAAGTGCAATAATGTAGTTTGGAGTTCAGCATGGGATGATCGTTTGCAAGTGCTCATGGATACATGGAGAATAAGGTGAGTTTGTAACTCTTTTGAGATGAGAAAGGTATTTTTTTTAGTTGAAATTCTAAGTATCCTTCACCTTGGTTGGAAGTAAGTTCAATAGAAACCAATGAGGAGATTTCTCTTGGAGAAGTCATGATGACTTGGTAATCCTAGAGGAGCATTCTCTTTCCCCACTCTTGGTCTACTTAGTAGTGAAGTCTAATTTGAGAGGTATTTGCCCATTGTATCTTTCAGATGTTTCTTATGCTTCCTTTCATGATATGGATCTTGAATTTATGTTTAAATGGTTATGGAGGATTCATATTGGAAGATGCACATCATGGTTTATCTCCTTGACATTTTGTGTGATATCTTCTATTGATAAAAATAGTTAGGAGATGTTTTATGGGCTGATTTCCTGATATGGGAAATGAAGTGGTTTGATCTTCTTTGAGAGGCTTACATTCATATGTTGTGTATGATATTGGAGATTGAATGGTTGCATGTTGTTAAGGATTTTCTCTTGGGGTTTTGAAGGAGATCATACTTGACACAGCTAGATTTTAGAGGTGTATGTAGGAGGATGTTCTATAGGTATATGATGTGCAGAGGCACTCATTTTGGTTTTGGTAGTCTTCCAGGATGTTTGGTTTCACATTACATTGGTTTGAGGTTTGGTCAGAGCTGTAGTGATCACTAGCTTGTGGTCATGTGCTTTCACTCATATTCTTGGGTGATGACATGGAGGTTGTTAATCTTTCTCCTTTGTTGGGTGTTGAAGATCTTGGAAGAGCTCTAGAAGACTGATGAGAGAAATGATTCTTGTAATATCTGGTTGTAGGGTTTACATATCATTGTGGATAATTTCTTGGAATTACATGGTTACATTTTCTATGTGTTGTTATTGGTAGACTTGGTATGCCTTGATCTTTTCAGATTCATTACTCATGTAGTGGGAGTTATTGGATGTGCTTTGTCTTCTTCGACTGGTTGGCTCATGGAGCTTGTATTTGATGTTGATGGGTTGGTTATGGAGTGGCATGAGTTTTCTTATGTTGATACCTTGGAGGTATGTGAGATAGGATGGAATAGCATGAGTTGTGGGTGCTATTTTCAATCATGTGGGTTGATCAGTTGGATGGGAGCAACTAGTTTTCTAGTTGTCGTTATAGATGATGTTTTATCTTGTTTTCTGGAGAATAACTTCATGGTTGTGTTATGTTTGAGGTTTTTAAGTTGACATTTCTTTTGTATAGTGTGTGAGCATAGTGAAGTGGTCGCTGCATGTTATAGTCTTTGCTATCTATTGGATATGGTGCTTGTGTTCTGTAGACTGGTGCATATGCGCCTTGGCTCGTTTCTTATCATGTAGTGGATGGATGGAACCATTACCTAAGTTGATGGACATCTTGGATGTTGGTTCAGGTGTCTTGTCTAGAGAATGGAAGAATTTTTTGAGATTCTTATTATTGCATCAATGGCTATGGTACAGTGGTTCTAAAGGTTGAAAAGGGATTTAGTGAGTTCTTCATCAAGTGGGAGATTGTTGAGAATGTGTGTCTCAAACTCACTGGTGAAACCCTTGTCTCATTGCTCAGACCTCTTAAACTAATGGATCCTACTTGTATTGTTGCACCACTAGGTGTTTGTAAGAGAGGTATGGTAGCATGGTTACCGCCATACCATGGGAGGCTTTCAGTTGAGATGGGGTAGTGCGGTGTATGCCGCCATACTACAGGGTCCCTCTGGCTATTTAGTGGTAGCGCGATTACCACCATACCGTGGGAGTCTCTTGGCTGACTAGTAGTTGCATGGGGTACCACCATAATTTGAGGGTCCTTTGGTTTCCTGGTGGTAGTGAGGTTTTACCACCACCCCACGACTATGTTGAAGACCTCCTGTGGTGATGTGGTGTAGTTACTGCCACACTGCGATAGATCTTGGAAGTGGTTACAGTGGTGAAGTGTAGTTATTTCCACACCACGATAGGGCTTGTAAGTGGCTATGGTAGTGCAGTGTTGTTACCACCAACCTGTAAGGCTCTATTGATAGTCCTATAGTAGAGCAGTGGTCTGGCAGAATGGTAAACCATGGTCCCACAGAGGCTTGTAATATGGCTTGCGGTATAGCGATTAAGCTTGGAAGTGATGGGAAGAGATGGAATAATGTGATGGTCAAACAATGATGAATGAGTGACATGCTGACATGTGGTATGGAGTCATTTGTTTATTTCACATCGTTGTTGTGAATCAAGGATTCATTGGATCAAAATTTGGAATATGAGTTTGATAGCTGTATTTACTTGATAACGATGTAACTTCCTATTAGCCAATTGGTTGGTAAATTGGTGCTATTACATGGAGTTGTTTTTATCTGACCTGAGGGGTGAATGCTAGCTGACATAGTAACTGCTAATTGACAGTTTGTCTTCTGTAATGACTAGAAACTGAATTGGTGTGTTTCCACTCATGGTATCCTAAGGAAGTGGGTGAACTTGAGAGGCCATGAGGCTATGTTGGCCAAAAAGGCTAGTTGAGTGAGTGGGATAATGAAATGAAATGAATCTACAGTGTTTGTTGTGTGAGGAAATTGTAGCAATGTGAGGATTCTGAACAATGTTGTTGCCTATATTCTCTAGATGAACAAGATGTAAACTCCTGAAGAGCATAACTCTTAGATTGTATTGTAACTATTATTGTTGATTAATACAATTGAGCTAAGTGTTTTGGAGGGTGGGGTTTTTCACTCAAAAGGGTTTTCCCCATGTAAATTTGTGTGTTCATTTGTTTATCTTTCATGTTGGTTGGTTATGAAATTTGAATCAGTGCATAAGTGTTGAATCTGGTTAAGTTTTGCATGTGTTTTTCTCAGAAGAGTTAATGAGGGAAATCAACTGTGCCAGTTTCTACTTTATGGCATAGTAGTATGTGTCTTTGAGGAAATTTAATGGAATTAAAATCACTGAAGGCATTGCAGTTCTTAGATGTTCTATTCTAAGATGATCCATTTTTCCTTACAGCAACAAGTCGATGTTTAGCAAGGGGAAGTCGTCCTAAGGACAGGTTTTGTTAAGGTCGCAGAAATCGGTGCAGATCCTGATATTCCCATTTGGTTTAGTAACTAGAACTATATTGGAAATATAATTAGAGTAGTCGATGGGTCTTATGAATCTAGCTTCCAATAGCTCTTCTAGCTCTTTCTTGACTAGTAGAGCTACTTGAGGATGCATTTTCGTAAGTTTTTTCCTAACAAGTTTTGAGTCAGGATTTACATCCAAGTGATGTACTACTAGGGAAGGATCCAAACCTAGCATATCTGAATAAGACCATGCAAAGTTGATGATGCCTTCCTTGAGAAGCTAAACAATGGTAGAGTATTCTTCCTTTGATAGTGATTTGGCTACGTACGTGATTTTAGGATCCTCTTCAATTCCCAAATTTACTTCTTGGGTTTCCTCAATCAAAATGGATGATCATTTAGAAAAGTGTGTTCCCACAAGGGGAAGATGAAAATCCCCATCTTCGAGTGCCTCTTCGAGGTTTTTACTGTTAGATATGTCATTTATTTTGACTTGTTCTAAGTCAAGAAGTGTCTCAAGGACGTTTTCACCAAGTGACCCTTTTTTATTTTTCTTTTTCTTATTTTTTCTACTAGGGTGTTCATCCTCCCCCAATCCCATAAGATTTACATATTCATCCACTGAGGGAAAGGTATCGACAAGTGCACTACCATGTAGGTCCCAGTCTATGGGTTTAGGGTGGTGAAGGGAAAGGTTGATGGTGAAAATAGATAAGCAGTCGAACATGGAGGAAAGGTCTGTGTGATCTACATCATCGTACACGTGTATGATGGATTCTTCTTCTGGTATGTCTTCGAGGAGACCGTTTTCCAAACTGACATTGTTGGAGGCACTAGTTGATGGAATAGGACCCTTCTGCTTGGTGTCATGGCCTAGACTCGAGTACCTTGGTCGTATCAAAGCCTCAATAGGTTGCTTCCTTCCTTGTTCTTTTGCACCAAGACCTCCCCCCCAATAATTATGTTTCTCTACAAACTTAGAAGGCCAAGGATAGGTCTCTTGGAAATATTCCTTCATAGGGGGAGAGGGTTCAGGTTCCTTGTGGTATACCCATTGGCTGATGTCATCTTTGGGTGTGTCTTTTCTTAACCTAGGAGAGTGGTAAGTGTTGGTTCCCACATTTTTAAAGCTGAGAGTAAGAGGCTTGTCTTCTAGATTTGGCACAGATTGAGAAGGTTGGTCATATGTGTGTGGCAAGGGTGGCATGGTTGCCATGTTTAAACTTGTACGCATTTCATATTCACCACAACCCTTGTCAATGATTGAGGGAGTGGATGAAGTGGTGGCTAGAGCATTGGTAGATGAATGGGATAATGATATATGAGGTGGTCCCATTTCTACTCTTTGGAAAAAGTGAGAATGGGGGAAGGAAGCTTCAAGTGCACAACAATATTCAAATGGTTGAGGGTCCATGTGTATGGTAACTTCCATCCCATTAAATGGGAATTTTAGACACTAATGGTATGTGGAGGGAATGGCTTGCTTGGAATGAATCCATGGTCGACCAAGGAGAAGGTTGTAGGGGAGTTCCAAATCAAGGACGTGATAGGTAGTGTATTGTACAATGGGACCAACCTGAATCGGAAGACATATTGTCCCTTTAGAATCACGCTCTACACTATCATATGCCTTGATAGTAATGACTTGATTATTTAGGTCAGCATGGGTGTATCCCACCTATTTTATGAATTTTAATGTGCAAAGATTAAGCGCAGAGCCATTATCTACCAAGACCCTCTTTACTTTGTGGAAATTTACAAGGACCTTGAGGTGGAGAGGACGGTTGTGATTCAATTCAATGCAAGACATGTTGTTTTGGCTAAAACCTAACTAATAGGTGGCAAAAAGATGTCCTACCAATTCTTTGAATTGAGTAGGATCAATGTCATTGGGGATGTGGGTATCCTATAAGGCCTTAGTTAGGATTTATTGGTGCATGGGATAAAACTTGAGCAAATTCAAAATGGATATCTATGTCGAGGTCTTTCCTAGATTTTCAAGAATATTATATTGAGAACTTACAGGCAATGGCTGGGTGGATGTGGAGGCTCCAGGGACTGTGATACGGGTGTAGTGGGTAGTAACTATACAATGTGGATCTTTACCTTTTACATGTATCATAGAAACACGTGGTTCTACTTGCTCCATATGCATGACGATGCCCTAATAATTGAATGGCACATTTTTATAACTAATGTTGTTTGTAGTGTTATCCTAATTTTTGTTGTTACTAGGCCAAGGGTAAGTTTGGCATGCTAGGACCTTGGTTATGCAGGAGTTTTGATATATTTGCAGTTGCACATTAGATGAGGGTGTTGTGTTGGCATCCACATGTATATCACCTTGATCTATGAGATTCTAGATGTATGTCTTCAAGCCTTGACACGTGTTTAATGTATGCCCTTTAATCTTATGAAACTAACAATACTCATTTTCTTTGTACTAGGCTGGTGTAGGCTTGGACTCATCAAGGGGCTTGGTCACAGGGTATGTGATCTGATAATTAGCTTGAAGGATCCTATTAAACACATCACTTAGGGGCTCTCCTAGTTGAGAAAATTGATGTTTGTTACCCCCTTTATTATTCTGATTGGATTGTTTGGAAGGACGTGGTGCTCCTTGAGGCACTGATATGGCATGAGGATTTGACTGTTGAGGGGGGGGATATTGTGGTTTCTGGGAAGCATTAGCTACTTGGATGTTTTTGGTGTCAGTGACACCATCATAGACAACATTTTTTTTTTGTTCCAATAATGAGGCTTATCCCTAGAAGACTTCTCTTTATTAGAGTTAAAATTTTTGACTAACCCTTGGGAAATAAGGGCTCTCTCAAGAATAAAACCTTTCTCCACTATCTCCACAAAGGTCATGACATAGTGAAGTCTAAAATTATGGGCCATATCTAGATGAGATTTTTTGATAAATAGGGTGACCATGTCTTTTTCTCTAAGTGGGCATTTTATCTGACTGGCTAAAGCTAACCATCTCTAAAGATAGTTTGTAAAAGTTTCTCGCTCACACTGCTTTTCTTTCAGGAGATCCAACGTATCAATATATTTCTCCAAATTAAAGGAGAAGTGGGAAACAAACTATTCTAAAAGTTGTGAAAAGGACTTGACAGATCCCTTCTTGAGACCCATAAACCAGTCAAAAGCTATCCCTTGTAAACTCCTAGGAAATAATCACATGAGGTAATTGTCATTATGCATGACTTCTTGACAATGGGAATAAAACTCCTGAAGATGAGCCTTGGGGTCTTTTATTCCTTTGTATTTATCAAAATTTGGCATCTCAAAATTCTTTGGGAAAGGAACTAATGAGATTGAGGGATCAAATGGGTAGGGACAAATGTCTTCAAACTTGAAGGATTGTTTGCTAGTCCCCACTTGCAAGTCCTTTAATGCAGCTTTGAGTTCTTCCAAATCTGTATTGATGGGTGTTGAGGGAGTGAAATTAGATGGATTAGATTGATTATAGGGAGGATATTGTTGTTATGATGAAGACGAGGCAAAATTATTTTTATCATAAGCTATGGGAGGTGTATACAGAGGTGTTTGCTAGTATTGATTAGTGTATGTGGATTGTGGTTGCGGATTAGCATAAGGTTGGTAGGAGGATGACGGATTTTGATAATAAGAGGTTGAACCTGCTTGTTGATAAGGTGGCTGCTATTGATAATATGAAGTGGATGGAGCACCTTGCTGGTATTGTGGACAAACTTGGTAGTATGAAGATGTGGAAGCACCTTGTTCATGTGAGAACAGTTGCTGATAGTAGGAGGTGGATGGAGCACCTTGGTGATAGGGCAGTTGCTACTAAGTGTAGTATGAATTGGATTAGTAGTTGTACGCAACATTTGTTTATTGTGTGGTATATGAAGGTAGTTGTGGATTAGACACTTAATAGTAAGGGTTGGAATGTGATTGCAGATGATTGGTGTAAAGTGGTGGTTGAGATCACAGTGGATTCTAAGGGACCAGATTAGGATTTGGATTTGATGGAGTTGTTGGAGTGGAAATGACACTGAGAGGGGGGGGTGAATCAGTGTCTTAATAGATTTAAACAATTTTCATAAAATTAAACCATAGCTCAGATTTCATCTCAATATTACAATGATTAATGCATTCATGAGTTGAATGTAATCATTCATAAACATAATTGAGAAATGTAATAACCAAATGGTGAAAAAAGTAGTAACAACTCAGTAAAGTAGTAAAACCATAAAAGAACAAAGAGACACAAGATATTACCGAGTGCAAAACCCTCGTGGGGTATAAAAAACACTCCTAAAATGCCTCACAGGCTTAATACTTTTAATCCACTATTCACAATGCCTTATAGGCTAATTTTTGAGCACCCACTCAAGGAGTACCAACCCCTCAATATTTCTGAAAAATAATAATATCTCAGAGGATCTCTTTGTTTTCAATTAAGCTCATAAAACTCAATTTTCTCCTCTACATAATACCCTAAGAATCCAAATATTGAATCCTTAAAATATTACATAGAGAAGAATTACAACTTTTCTCTACAACATATTTTTTAGTTTTTGTATAACAAAGCTTTTTACAAATTATTTCTTGATACAACCAGTAACAATATCTTAGAATGACAACTAGAAGGCTCATAGTGTTTACAACACTTTATTTAAATATATTTACTAGTATGTCTACCAAAGAAAGTCTTCAAAGAATTCAAGGTCAAAAGGAATCTGAAACCCCATTCTCTTTTTAGAATTTGAACCAGAAGAATAAATGTCTGTAGAAGACTGAATAACAAGAGAAACACCTATGCAATAGGCTGCAATTAAAATATGACAAGGATAAATCAAAGTCCTTTTCCAAATCTGTAAAGGCTTTATACAAAACCTAGAACTTCATTAAAACAAAATACCCATTTGATACTATTTTTAGAAAATCATTATGTTGAATCCATCAAGTTTTGTAATGAATATAATGGGTCAACAATGAAACTGGTAGAGTTTTTAAGAACGACGACTGCCCACCAGCTAAAAACCATAAACCTTCAATGCAAGAATAATAATTATCTATTAGGGCATCTTTTATTTTCACACAAATTACCAAAAATGATAAAACAAAAAAACAACTGTCATAGCCAAAGCCTGTCAAGAAATGTAACCAATTCCATTTCATTATGAGCCCAATAATCAAAACAAACAACTCTTTCAAGATCCAGATAATGGTGAAGAGGAAATAGAGAGAAATACATGATATCCTGACAGAAAGATTCCAAAACCCACAAATCCATTTCATGCAAAACGTCTTCAGCCATAAAGTGATATTCAAGAACCAAAAAATGCATAAATTTGCCAGGTAACATATACTGACAAAAAAAACACAAGGATGTAACCAAATAATTGCAAATACCTTATTTGAAGCAAGAAGAAAACTAATGAAATGAACCTTAATAAAACCTCATAACCATCCAGTGCCAACTGCCATTGATGATTTTCTTCCTGAAAGAATCATTACAACCAATTGGAATAAGAATAACAACAAAGAATTCAATGAAAGACATAGTAGATAAACTTTCTCCAAGGCGGCACTGGTTAGGGTTCCATACCCTTGCAAAGAAAATGACTTCAAAAAGTTTTCCCTAACATACTTTCACTTCATTCGAATCACTTTGTTAAAATGAAGAGTGACTTGAAGTCCACACTAAGTCAAGAAAAATAATAATGATCAATTTCAAAGATGATTAAATTTGTTGTCCAAAGGAAATACCAACCACTTTATAACCATCATGTATAGCATGCTAAGAGTTGACTCACCAAGTAACCCATAATTAGTCAATGATTCTCAAAATTCTGACTATATAATTACCTCTCAATCATGCTATCAACACATGATGAATATCATTCAAGCTGAGCCAAATAAAATTCCATTGAACATTGCTAAGAGAAGCCCAATAGGGTTAAGTAGATGCTGACCAAATTATTTTGACTTGAATACTTTGCCACAAAGTTGACCACAATATAACCATTGAGCAACAATTATCAAAGGGTGGAAGCCATGTCATTTTCAAATGACTTTTAAGTAAGGCTAATAATCATTAAGCATGAATCAAATATGATTTTAATAAAATTCATTTATCAAGACAAGCTCACCTAGGTCAATTACCTTTGAGCGAATTTGCCATAAAGATGACTTTAAACAAATATGACTTTTACAAAGTCATATGTAAAAGTGCCATGAATCAAATATGTGTCATGATCATCAACGATATACCAACTCAAACCAAAACTGAGTAAACAATGAATCATTATACCTAAATGTGTGAAGTACCAAGTTTAGAATTCTGAAACTAAAAAGAGCCCTGAATCTGAAAAACCAATACCATAACCCAATTACATGTACAAATAGGATAACCTATATTTGCATGAAGCTCAAACTGATTAGTACCATAAACAAATGACAAATCTTTACCATGATAAAGCATAAAGATCCAATTTGAGACTTTCAACAAAGAGAACCAACTGAAAGAGATTTTTTCATCAAGGACAAACCATAAACACAACTGAAATCCAACAAACTCCCCTTTTGTCCTTGATGGCAAAACACAAATGACTCTCCCCATTTTTTCCTCAATGACAAAGGATAGAAGAGAAGAATATGCATTTCCATGAAACTCAACTAAGAAGCCAACCAAAATACCATGAGAATTAGCTGCAAAAAGAGTAACAGAGCAACAACCATATTTTTAGGAGAGTTGTAAGTGAATGAAAATCATAAGTTGCTCCCCCTAAGCAGATGCTTGGTAAATTAGAGAAGTAAGGATTGAGAGATAAATCCCAATCGAAGTCTCATCCTTTCAAATAATTCTTTAGCTAAGGGCTTAGTAAAAATATCATCCACTTGATCTTGTGAGCCAACAAATTGTAAAAAGACTTCATTAGCCAGTACCTTTTCTCAAAGAAAATGAAACTTGATAGCAATTTGTTTAGTGCGAGAGTGCATAACAAGATTTTTGGAGATATTTATCGCACTTGTGTTATCACATAGAATAGAAATGGGTTTAGGAACTTCAACACCCATATCTGATAGAGTTTGACTCATCCAAAGAACTTGAGTACAACACAAAGTGGCAGCAATGTATTCTGCTTCAGCTATGGAAAGAGAAACATATTCTTGTTTCTTGTTGTGCCATGCCACTAAATGATCACCAAGAAAGAATGCAACACCACTAGTGCTTTTCCTATCATCCAAACAACCAGCCCAGTCAGCATCAGTATATGCAATTAATGAAAAATCATTGCTTCTAGGATACCAAAGACCATAATCAAGAGATCCCTGAATATATTTAAAGATACATTTAATAGCAATAACATGAGATTCTTTAGGTGATGCCTAAAACTGTGCAACTGTACAAATTGCCTGCATTATGTCAAGTCTAGAAGCAATTAAATATAATAGATTTCCAATCATTGATCTATATTTAGTTTGATTTGTATCAGGAGAATCATCAACCTTAGTAAGTTTTCATCTAGTAACCATTGGAGTGCTAACTAGATGGCATTCATTCATTTGAAATTTCTTAAGCATCTCTCTAGCATGCTTGGTTTGAGAGAGAAATGTGCCATTTTCAAGTTGAGAGATTTGAAGACCCAAGAAATTTAATTCTGCCAACATTGACATTTCAAACTCAGATTCCATAATCTGAGAGAATTTTCTACTCAAAGCAACATTATTGCAGCCAAAGATAGTGTCATCAACATAAATTTCAACAACCAGAATATCAGTACCTTTAGTTTTAACATAAAGATTGTTGTCAACACCTCCTCTAAAAAATCCATTAGAAATCAAATGATTGTCTAGCCTAGAGTACCAAGCTCTAGGTGCTTGTTTTAAGCCATACAGGGGGATTTTTAACCTGTAAACATGATTAGGCTTATCTTTGCAAATAAATCCTTTAGGCTATTCTACAAAGACCTCTTCATCTAAGTAGCCATTTAAAAAGGTAGTTTTGACATCCATTTGATAAATAGTGAAGTTTTTATAAACAAAATAAGCCAAGAATATTCTAATAGATTCTAGTCTAGCAACAGGTGCAAAGGTTTCACCAAAATCAATACCTTCTTGTTGAGCATAGCCTTTGCAGACAAATCTTGCTTTGTTGTGAACAACATTGCCATTTTCATCAAGCTTATTTCTATATATCCATTTTCCTCCAATGACATTCTTGTCATCTGGTCTTAGGACTAACTCCCAAGTCTTATTTTTCTCAATTTGATCAATTTATTCCTGCATAGCATTAAGCCAACATAAATCTGTGAGAGCTTCATTAAAAAATTTAGGCTTAAACTGAGTAACTAAATAGAAATCTATTTGAGCCTTTTTATCAGATTCTGCAACCTTTCTTCTAGTTTGAACTCCTGCATTTTTATCCCCAATAATCTGATCTTTGGGGTGATATTTAGCAAGGGTTTTTTAAGGAGTTTTTGATACACCTTTTTTCAGGATTTGCTTCTTCAATTTTAGGGATTGTTGATTCAACATTAGGCTTTGCTGTTTCAGTTCCTTCTGAATTTATTTCAAGTTAAAGTCCTTCCTCATTATCCTATAAAGGTTCAACATCTAAATGTGGTCTTTCATCAAATTTTACATTAGCAACTTCAACAATCTTATGTTAAGACATTTATAATATTTATTATGAGTTGAGTATCCCAAAAAGATACCCTCATCACTCTTTGATTGAAAGCTGCCAAGGTTATCATCGTCTTTCCTGGTAAAACATTTGCTTCCAAAATTTTGAAAATACTTCACAGAAGTTGTTTTTCCATACCATAGTTCATAAGGGGTGTGTTTAGATTTCAACCTAAGTTTCACTCTATTCAAAATGTATACAACTATATGAATAGCTTCTTTTCAGTACATATCAAGCAACTTAGCTTCATCTAGCATTGTTCTAGCCATTTCTTTTATAGTTATGTTTTTACGTTCAACTACCCCATTTTGTTGAGGTGTTTTAGTTGCAACATACTGCCTTTTAATACCGTGTTGTTCACAATAATCAATAAACTCTTGAGAGGTGAACTCACCTCCTTTCTCAAATTGTAGATATTTGAGTTTCAGATCTGATTCCTTTTCAATCATTTTATGAAAGATTTTGAACCTTTCAAAAGCTTCTGATTTGTGCTTAAGAAATGTGACCCAAACCATTCTAGTATAATCATCCACAAATAGCATGAAGTATTTTTCACCATTAATAGACCTTGTTCTAGTTGGTCCACACAAATCTATATGCACTAGTTGTAAAGGTTTTGATGAAGAATGTTCTTTTGTTTTGAAACTGACTCTAGTTTGTTTACCGCTTAAACATTCTTTGCATATAGAATTTTTTGGCTTGTTAAGGACTGGTAAACCTCTAACATTTTGATTTTTACTGATTCTAACCAAATTTTCAAAATTTATGTGTCCTAATCTTTTATGCCATAACCAACTTTCTTCAATTTGGCCCATTAGACACATACCTTGATTATTGTCATTGCTTGATGTGTCAAGAAGATTGCAAACATTTCATTTAGTTCTTCTTCCAGCTGCAACAGCCTTTCCAAGCTTTTTTTTAATCTCAAATCCCTGTGAAGTAAACAAAACATGATAACCGCTGTCATAGATTTGACTAACACTTAGAAGATTGTGCTTAAGACCTTCCACATAGTACACATTATAGATAGGGGTGTCCTCATTCAGAAGAAGTGAACCTCTACCTTTAATTTGTATTCTAGAATTATCACCAAACTTCACATATCCACCTACATAATCTTCAAGGTTTATGAATTTATCCTTGTCACCAGTCATGTGGTTAGAACATCCACTGTCCAGGAACCATAAGTCATTTTTCTTGGAATGAAAGGAAGTTTGGAATAACATAGTTTGCTCGATGTTGATAACATTCTTAGGCTTCCAGACTTTTTTGATTTTTTGTTGTTTAAATTATAGATCAACTTTGCACTGTTTGATAGAGTGCCCTGAAGCATTGCATTTAAAACATCTAATCTATTTAACAAAACCATAGTATTACTTAAGACCAAACCTAGGTATTCTAGGATTCATAAGCCTGCAAGAACTCACTTTATGGCCAAATTTGTTGCAAAAAAAGTAGTAACCATAGAAGAAGGGATTGAATCTGTATGATGTTCTATTACCTTTTAAGGATTGAACATGATTCTTACCAGATTCAGAGTGATTTGGACCTGAACCCTTTATTTTAGAAGAGGGGTTTTGTTTTGCATTATCAATTGAGCATTCACCCTTTTCAAAACCAACACCAATTTTATCTTTATACAGCTTCTGCTCACTAAGCATCTCATTAAGTTTTAAAGTGCTTTCATATTTTTCAATTTCCTTTCTAAGACAGACTACTTCTTGTTCCAATTTTTGAATTTCTTGATCTTTGCAGCTTATAGTCACTCAAAGACAGTCCTCAACTCTTTTAGCTTCTTCAAGCTGAGTTTTCAGAGAGACTATTTCTTTATCAGGTTTATGTTCTTGAGCAAGAACTTGTTTTTTGAGTTTTCTGACCTCTTTTAAAGCACATTTTAGTTCATTTTCAAGATCTACTTCACCTTCTTCAATATCAATGGTGTTTGAATCTTCTTGTTGAGTAATTTCAGCCATGAACAAGGTTTCATCTTCTTCTACTGATGAATCTTCAGACTCAATGTCAGTTTCATCTTTACTAAACAAACTCTTCTTTTTGAAATTGAAATTTTGTTTAGGTTTAAAGGCCTTCTTCTTAGGCTATTTTCTAGATTTCTCAGTCACTGATTTGATCATCATAGGGGAACTTTGTAGCAAAGTGGCCTATTTTACCACAGTTAAAGCATTTAAAGGGAAGTTTTCCCTTATATTTTCCTGATCCCTTTTTAAGTTTTCTAACAAAATGGGATTCTTTAGAATCATACAACTTTGACTCACTAACTTCATCTTTTTCTTTCTTTTCAGTGTTAAAGGCAGTTTCTTTTCCTGTTGAGTTTTTTTTGCTAGTTCTCATTTCATATGCAGTAAGAATTCCCAGCAGACTATCTAAGGTAAGCTTATCAAAATGTTTCTTTTCGTCAAGAGATGAAACCTTAGATTCAAATTTAGTTGGTAAGGTTCTAATGACATTTGTAACCACAATAAACTCTTTAACCTCTTGTCCTAATCCTTTCATAAAACTGACAACATCATCAATTCTTAGAAAATATTCAACCACTTTTTCATCATCCTTCATTCTCATTTCCTCAAACTGATGTTTGAGAGTAATGATTTTTGATAGTTTGAATTTTTTGTTCCCTTGATATATGGTTTCAAGTTTATCCTAGATTTCTTTAGCAACCTTGCAATGCATGACTTTAATAAACATGTCTTTAGTTAAACCACACAAGATGGCATGCTTAGCGTTGGCATTAGTTTCATACCTCTTTTTCTCAGCAGGATTTGTGGGTATTGTGGCTAGAACATTGTACCCATTTAACACAATGCTCCAAACATCAACATCATAAGAAATAAGAAATGCTTCCATTTTGATTTTCCAAAACACATAATATGTTCTATCAAATAATGGAGCTCTAGTTACATAAGCTCCTTCTTGAGATTATGCCATTAAAAAAAGACTCCAAGACCAGGATCAATCCTAGGTGGTTTAGACATATCAGAGGACCCTAGGCTCTGATACCAATTGTTGGAGTGAAAATGACACTGAGAGGGGGGGTGAATCAGTGTCTTAATAGATTTAAAAAAAATTCATAAAATTAAACCATAGCTCAGATTTGATCTCAATACTACAATGATTAATGCATTCATGAGTTGAATGTAATCATTCATAAACAGAATTGAGAAATGTAATAACCAAACAATGCACAAAGTAGTAAAAACTCAGTAAAGCAATAAGACCATAAAAGAACAAAGAAACACAAGATATTTCTGAGTGGAAAACCCTCGTAGGGTATAAAAACCACTCCTGAAATGCCTTACATTATCAATCTTTTTAATCCACTATTCACAATGCCTTATAGGCTAATTTTTGAGCACCCACTCAAGGAGCACCAACCCCTCAAATTATATTTTTGAACAATAATAATATCTCAGAGGATCTCTCTATTTTTAGTTAAGCTCATAAAACTTAGTTTTCTCCTCTACCTAATACCCTAAGAATCCAAATATTGAATCGTTAAAATATTACATAGAGAAGAATTACAACTTTTCTCTGCAACATCTTTTTCAGTTTTTGTATAACAAAGATTTTTACAAATTATTTCTTGATATAACCAGTAACAATATCTCATAATGACAACCAGAAGACTCATAGTGTTTACAAGACTGTATTCAAATATGTTTACAAGTATGTCTTCCAAAGAAAGTCTTCAAAGAATTCGAGGTCAAAAGGAATCTGAAACCCCATTCTCTTTTTAGAAATTGAAGCAGAAGAATAAATGTTTGTAGAAGATTGAATAACAAGAGAAACACCTGTGCAATAGGCTACAATTAAAATATGACAAGGATAAATCAAAGTCCCTTTCCAAATCTGCAAATTGTTTTTACAAAACCCAGAACTTCGTTAAAACAAAATACCCATTTGATACTATTTTTAGAAAATCATTATGCTAAATCCGTCAAGTTTTGTAATGAATGTAATGCGTCAAAAATGAAACTAGAAGAGTTTTTAAGAACCACTACTGCCCACCAGCTGAAAACCATAAACCCTCAATGCAAGAATAATAATTATCTATTAGGGCATATTTTACTTTCACACAAACTGCCAAAACTGATAAAACAAAAAAACAACTGTCACAGCCAAATCTTGTCAAGAAATGTAACCGATTCCTTATCATTATGAGCCCAATAATAAAAAAACAACTCTTTCAAGATCTAGATAACGGTGAAGAGGAAATAGAGAGAAATACATGATATCCTAATAGAAAGACTCCAACAACCCACGAATCCACTTCATGCAAAATGTCTTCAGCCACAAAGTGATATTCAAGAACCAAAAAATGCATAAATCTGCCAGGTAACATATACTGACAAAAAAAAAAACAAGGATATAACCAAATAATTGTAAATACCTAAATTTGAAGCAAGAAGCAAACTAATGAAATGAGCCTTAACAAAACCTGATAACCGTCCAGTGCCAACTGCCATTGATGATTTTCTTCCTGAAAGAATCATTATAGCCAGCTAGAATAAGAATAACAACAAATAATTCAATGAAAGACACAACAAATAGACTTTCTCCAAGGCGGGGCTAGTTAGGGTTCCATACCCTGGCAAAGAAAATGACTTCAAAAAGTTTTCCCTAACATACTTTCACTTCATTCGAATCACTTTGTTGAAATGAAGAGTGACTTGAAGTCCACACTAAGTCAAGAAAAATAATAATGATCAATTTCAAAGATGATTAAATCCATTGTCCAAAGGAAATACCGACCACTTTATAACCATCATGTATAGCATGCTAAGAGTTGACTCACTAAGTAGCCCATAATTAGTTAATGATTCTCAAAATGCTGACTATATAATTACCTCTCAATCATGTTATCAACACATGATGAATATCATTCAAGCTGAGCCAAATAAAATGCCATTGAACATTTCTAAGAGAAACCCAATAGGGTTAAGTAGATGCTGACCAAATTATTTCTGACTTGAAGACTTTTCCACAAAGTTGACCATAATATAACCATTGAGTAACAATTATCAAAGGGTTGAAGCCATGTCATTTTCAAATGACTTTTAAGTAAGGCTAATAATCATTAAGCACAAATCAAATATGATTTTAATCAAAGTCATTTATCAAGACAAGCTCACCCAAGTCAATTACCTTTGAGCCAATTTGCCATAAAGATGACTTTAAACAATTATGAATTTTACAATGTCATATGTAAAAGTGCCATGAATCAAATATGTTCCATGATCATCAATGATATACCTACTCAAACCAAAACTGAGTAAAAAATGAATCATTATACTTGAACGTGTGAAGTACCAAGTTCATAATTCTGAAACTGAAAAGAGCCCTCAATCTGAAAACCAATACCATAACCCAATTACATGTACAAATAGGATAACCTATATCTGCATGAAGCTCAAACTGATCAGTACCATAAAGAAATGACAAATTTGTACCATGATAAAGCATAAAGAAACAGTCTAAGACTGTCAACAAAGAGAACCAACTGAAAGAGATTTTGTCATCAAGGAAAAACCATAAACACAACTAAAATCCAACAGGAGTAGCATAGGCAATATATGCACTTGACGGGTGATAGAGATATTGTGTGAGGGGATTGTGTTGCGCTTGCGTGGGAACGTGCATGTGTTGGGGTGGTTGTTGTTGTTGTGGTGGCTACAAGTAAGGAGGGAAAGATGGGATATGTTGTTGTTGTGGGACCGCTATGGAGGTATGGTGGGGTGGTTGTTGAGGTTATGATGTAGCCTATGTTACCTAATGAGGAGGTTGTGTAGGAACAACAGTATGTTGTTGTGGGATCAAAAAAATTTGTTGTGGGATGTTTTGTTGTGGAATTGGAACATTTTGTTGTAGAGGTTGTTGATGAGGAAGCTAAGATGAGATAGCACTAGCAGCAGTATGTTGTGTTGGTGCTTGCGATGCAATGGATTGTTGAGGATTAACGGGAGGCTACTGGTACACAGGAATGTTACCTTGAGGTGGCAGTAGTAAATTTCTAGCGGGTGTAAGTCCTGGAGGTGGCATCAATGTCAGAATAGGATTTCCCCCAGTGTTGATGGGAGGTTGACCATGATGATGAGGTGGGAGTGGTGGAGAAAATGGAATATGCTATGGCATACCATAAGTAAAGGGGTCATTTGGATCAGGTTGTTCTTTTGAGGGTGAGGCTAGAAGGTGAGGGTAGCTTGCAACTTGATACATCACAACATTTCTAAACCCAAGTTGATACCAATTGTCTATAGGTGGGCCCTCGGGAATATATGAATTTCCCATAACATTTTGTGAAGCTTGCAGGTCTTGAGGTGCTAGAAGAGACTGGGTGTTGGTAAACTACAACATATAAAAATCATGTGGCAGTTTGATTCCTTTCATGATTAGAGTGGCAAGAATCTTATCCCCATGCTTGTTGAGGAGGTGATCTGTCATCTGAACATTTTTAGGGTTACTAAGGTATTCATCAACTATGACTTCAGGTTGAATAACCATGTTCTTGTCTCTAGGTTGTGATGTGTTTTGAGTGTCGATATTGAACTATGACGAGGCACCATTGTTGGGATCCCAAGGGATATTTTGGGCACATTGGGCTTGTTATTTTTCCATTTTCTTTGCTTGTGAATGAGTTTGAATGGGCATGAAAGTGCAAAACTACCAGGTTGACTAAGATGAGACTAGATTCTAAGATGCAATGCAAAGATGACCTAGATGAGGATTGAAGGATCGATTAAGGATTAGATGATGGATTGATAGATTGGATGATTGAATATGATTGGATTGGATTAGATTGAATTAGATTGATTGATGAAATGATTGATAATATTAGATGATGGATTAGATAGGATGATGAAAGGGATTCTAATCCAAGTTCAAAAATCACCCTAGGTGACTTAAGGTGTTGATTGATCAGAATAAAGGAAAAATAGATGATTACGTCATCGAATCCACCTCAAGATGGAAGTGGATTGATTGGGCCAAAGATGATGACTGACTCAAAATGGATGACAATCCTAAGTAGATGTGGATGATGACTATCAGATTAAAACACCTAAGACAATTTGGATAATAACCTCTAAAACGAAGTTTAGGGGATTTGGATTAAGAAAAAAATGATGGATATGCGATCTATAGATGTTCTAAGATGTACCTATATGATTATGAAGATGAACATATGACCTTTTGGAAAATGCAAATGGACTAAAGTGAATATTACGGCTGAATGAAAGGTGATAAAATTGTTTCGATCATGACAAACCACTACAAAAATGATAAGAAGGATTCACCCAAACAGAGTTCAGACTCACCTCAAGGGAGTGCACGATTGCCTAAAAAGAGTGCAGGTTCACTTATTTAGGTTGCTGAGTCACCCAAACAGAGTGTAGGGTCACCTGTTTATGGTGCAAAATCACCCAAATAGAGTGTAGGGTCACCTATTCAAGTGTGCAGAATCACCCAAACAGAGTGTAGGGTCACTTTTTTAGGGTGAAGAATCTCCTAAACAAGTATCAGGATCACCCAATTAGGGTGCATGATCACCCAAAGAGTGTACAAGGTCACCTAAACCAGGTGCACAATCACCTAAATAGGTATCAGGGTTGCCTAATCAGGGTGCACAATCACCTAAATAGGTATCAAGGTCACCCAATTAGGGTGCAAGGTCACCCAAATAGGGTGCACAATCGCCTAAAAAACTTTTGGACTTATCTAAATATGAAACTAACCAAACACATTGATAAATAGGGAAACAAACCAACCAAATGGACAAACTGATCTTCGTAATGAGGAAACAGACTTACCAAATGGTCAAACGGATTCTCCTAATAGGGAAATAGACTAATCTAATGAGAAAATGGACTTTTCTAATGGGAAAATGGACTCTCCTAATGGGGAAACACACTCGTCTAATGGGAAAATGAACTAACGAGATAGATGAATGGACTAACTGAATGAAAGATAGGATTGGTTGTTCAGGGAGCAGATTCACCCAATTATGCAGCAAATTTTCCTATTTCTATGGAATGGGAAAATATGATGGCTTAGGGTACTGATAGGGGATTGAAAGAGTAGGAAAAAACACCCCATTAGGAGGCAGGTTTGCCCAAAATAGGTGCAGAATCACCCCTTTTGAGAAAATAGGTAAATGTGATGAGTTGTTTGACTGACAGGATTGTAGGAGTTTAGGTGAACTCCTCAAACACCCCATAATCACCTACAAGACAAAATAACTTCCACAAGAGAGAAATAGCAAAAATATCATGCTATCATTAAGATGTAAGGATGTCAAATTGAATATGACATGATTACAAATGTACAAAATTCCTTGAATATATAGGCATGAATGAAAACCTAAAATGCATAAGATGTTGCCAAGTGTTAAAATCACACTACATGTGACAACATGTGAACCCTATCTAGGAAATGATAAAAAGATAGAGATAAGTTCTAGAAGGACAACTCATCTTCTAGAAGGAATCTTATCTCCTACAAACAAGGAAGGGGGAATTACCCCATTATTAAATGATTTATTTAATAATGCAACCTAGGACTAAATTATGTAAGACCTAAGTTAACTTATGCTAGTGTAATAAATAATTAATTATACCAACACCCCCCCATAAGTACAACTTAGGGAGAAGAAAATTATTATGCAAGAGATGAGTTCCAGAAACAAGGCCTGATTAGGTACTCATTTACAAATGCAATAAAAATGGGGTAAAGGAGAAAACCACATGGGAACAAAAAACTCCTCCCCAAAATAGGATGACCTGCTACAAAGAAGCACTAGAAGAACTCTCATGGAGTAACACTGGATTTCTTAATTCGGCAAGCAAGGAAAGATACCTCTATTTACAAGAAACCATAGTGGAATCATAATAATGCAACAGCAGACCCGATGCCAAGGAACGCTGAAAAACTCACATACTGGATCAACCCTAGAATCTATGAAGCAATAGGAGATAAAAAAGATGCCCCCATAAGAGGGAATGATATGATGACAAAATCTGGAAGCTATGTGTCTCTCGATGCTGATGCCAAACTATAACTAAAACTGCTCCATGGGAGCGAGTACCATAAAAACATGGCCCTCAAACTGAGATGGATCTGAACCAATGCAAATCAATAACCATAGGCTCTCAATCTGAAGTGTGAATTGATGCAAACCAAAAACGTGTCCAGCTAAGCAAAAATGAGGCCAAAAGAAATAATAGAAGAATCCAGATAAACTCAAGTTAGTTGTCACCAAGATGAAGATAAGATGCAAGAAACCCCCCTTGATGGAACTTTATATCAGTTCATTTATTACAATACCCAATGATTGCAAAAGGAGAGTATGCAAAATATGAAGAGAAAATGCAAACCTAGTGCATGAAAACAAAAACAAGTGCATGCACAAACCAATGTTCACATCTGCCTCCATGATTAAAAATAATCTCAGATTTGTATAGATGATGAAACTGGCTTTTTGATGATATCTCGTTTGTGAAAATCTAACACCATGGTCAAAAGTTATGATTTTTTTTAAAAAGTTGAATTTAGCCTGCAGGAAATGGGTTTTCTAGCAAAAAAAAGTTTACTTCTAATTTGATTTCTAAAAAAATTGTTCGCAATGAGTAGACAAAAACAGAAACCCAAAAATATTTTGAAGCTAAAAGCAAAACGCAGAAATTATTTTTTGATCCAGCAAGCAGAAAATGAAAAAATATTTTTTTTAACCTTCAACCAGGAGAAAAAATGATGTGCGCCAATTTTTATATAGTGATTTTCTCTAGATCCATGTAAGATATCAAAAATATAAAAGATACCCAGTTCAAATTTTGACCCTAGCTACAAAACCCATAAATCGTTTTTCCTACAACTAAGTGGAAGCTAAATTTCTGAAGAAAAAAATGAAAAATGGCTTCAATAAAAAAGTTGCTTGCATCCAACAAAACTTTCATGCAAAAATTGATCTCTCATATATGAGACGAAGTCTGTAGCACTGAAGCTCTGATACCATGTAGGAGTTTAGGTGAACTCCTCAAAAACCATGTAATCACCTGCAAGACAATAACTTCCACAAGAGATAAATGGAAAAAATATCATGCTATCATTAAGATACAAGGATGTCAAATTGACTATGACATGATTACAAATGTACAAAATGCCTTGAATATATAGGCATGAATGAAAACCTAAAATGCATAAGATGTTGCCAAGTGTTCAAATCACACTACATGTGACAACATGTGAACCCTATCTAGGAAATGATAAAAAGATAAAGATAAGTTCTAGAAGGACAACTCATCTTCTAGAAGGAATCTTATCTCCTACAAATAAGGAAGGGGGAATTACCCCATTATTAAATGATTTATCTAATAATGCAGCCTAGGACTAAATTATGCAAGACCTAAGTTAACCTATGCTAGTGTAAAAAATAATTAATTACACCAACAAGGATGACTCAAATAGTAAGCAAAATCACCCCTTTAGGAGGAACGTTCACCTAAACAGGATGCAGGGTCACCTATTCTGGGCAAGATGGGAAAATTTGATAGGAAACAACTAGGAAACAACTCAAAAAGAAGACAGGGTCACCCCTGTGGATAGCAGGTTCAACCCAAATAGGAGAAAATTTGCCTCTAACAAAGGAAAATTTGCCTAAACAGCTAACTTGGACTGGACTTGGTGAAAAACAATTATGACAAAGGACAAAAACATAACAAAAAACAATCAGAGGATAAGGCTGACTCAACTAAATAGAAATGCACTAGTTTCACACAAAATTAAAAGATAGTTCAAATAGCACAATCCTAAAACTAGTGAGAAGGGTATGGCCAACACGGTCCTCTATCTAGGTTGAACAAAGTGATCTAGGGAGTCCTCGATATATGCATAGTATGTGAGGCACAACCATGAACACCATCCTATCTCAGGCATGAGTCAGGAGCTCCAACGAGGTACTAGAAACTCAGACCAACTTGTCATGTCTTATCTAGGTATCACCCTAGCTTTGACACTCCACCAGACACAACGTGACTAGATTGAAGTATATCTTTGACTCTCCCCCATTTATATACCCTGTCGGTAACACGTGGTTGAGATCATCCCTTGGGGTGATGAAATCCCCAAGTAGGTCCCACTAAAAGAAGAAACTAGACATTTTTGGTTGGTCCCTAGGCTCGCATGAAGCACAAGGGGAGATCTTGGACATTCTAGTATCTCCTGGGTAACACAAATGAACTATGATTTATTGTCACCCAGGATTTCCAAATGACACAAAGGGGATTGGATACATCAACAACCCACTTAACAAGCATGGAAAACAAATATATTGACTCCCCCTACTTAAACTATGTGCCTAGATTATTAAGCAAAAATGACAAACAAAATAACTAACTATGCTAGGACCAATCATTCTGCAAGAAAACATTAGTATTTTTTTGAACCTCCAACCTTGAGAAAATGAGAAACAGCTACACAAACATTAGCCAAAAAGTAGACACACTCACAAACAAATAGGTTAGGGGGGTTAGTACTTGAAAACGATAAGAAACAAAGATTGAAAATGAAACTTTAAGTCACTGTTTTACCTCAGAATCGCCACTGTTTTGAGCAAAATCGACTGTTTTGTGAGCAAAATCACCCCTATTAGAACAAAATCACCCTTGTCAATAGCAGAATCATCTTTTTTATAGGTAGGCTCACTTGTTTCTAGAAAGCTGGCTCGCCCAAGTCAGAAGAAAGGTCGCCTGTTTGAGAGACAGGGAACAGATTTCCCCTGTTGGATAGATGGGAAAATCTGCAAGTGTAGATTCACCTCTGTTGAAGGCAGGCTCGCCTATTCTGATGGAAGAATCACCCCTGTTGCTACAAAATCACCTATTTCAATATCATAATTACCTCTCTGTGTAACCTGAACCTATAAAACTTTAATCAACATAGAACATAAAAAGAACACACCCATTTGTGGGTCCCACAGGTATGCCAAAAATGTGTGCAACATTTTTTTCATACCCTAAATGATGCAAAACAATAGAAAATGCAACAAGGAGAAGAACACAAAACACCACCTCAAAGTAAACCTAGTTAAACTTGAACAAAAGAAAGATGAAATAAAAGATTATACCTTGCTCAAGTTGATTTGTTGGTTGGCCCTTTGACATTGATAATTTGTGTGTTCCTTGATGACAAATCACTTAAAATGAGATGCAAAATGATGAGGATTCAATGAAGAATGCAACAATGGATTTGGCTATTTTGATAAGTGTATGGAAATGTATGCAATGAAAGCTTGAAGATTGCAACAATGGAGGATGAGAGTGTTTGAATGCTTCAAATTGCTAGAGTGCTTGAGAGTTGTGAATGCATGTAATGTGAATGTTTTGAATGAATCCAAATGAGACTAAAATCCTCTATTTTAGGGGAAGAGTCTCTAGAGAAATGGATGGTTAGGATTTAGCCAACATGGACAAGATGAAGGGCTATGGTGAGTTGAGGACTCACAAGCCCTCGCATATTTCCATGTGAAAATGATGTGGCAAGAGGACATGTGAGGTGGAAAGAGGACATGTGAGGTAGAGGTACTTGCAAGTACCTTGGGATTGGGAGAATATTTCCTCAAAAAGGAAGTTCTTGTCTCCATGTGGGAAAGATGTTGACATGTGAAGAATTATAGAATTCCTCACTAATCATCATGGGGAAGAGAGAATTTTTGGAGTAATAAATGTGAATTTTAAATTCACATGATTGTAAGTACCTTGGGGATAAGACAAGGTCCTCATAAAGGAGATCTTTGTCCCCATGTGGGTGATATGACATATGAGAGGTTCTAGAATTTCCCAACAACATACATGGGGAAGAGGAAAGCATTGGAGGAATAAATGTAAATTTTTAATTCACATGGGGAAGAGGTCTTGTCTAAATAAAGAAAGCACTTATGAAGGTTGACTTAGAGGCATAGCAAGAATGGCATGAGGATTAGATTAAGGTTGTTCAAACAAGTGATTAAGAAGACTAATGAAGTATTAGAAGCAAGTGAAAAAATATGGAGGATGTGACATTAATCTTAATTAAAGGTGTGTACATCTTAATCATGGATTAATTGAACTAATCTAGATTAGAAGAGGATTATGGAAGATGTGACAAGGAGAGAGTAAAGAGGGAATTTAAAATTGATTTAAATTCAAAAGGCCAAATGACTAAATTAAATAAATTGATATATTTATTTAATTTAGAGAGGAAGGGATGAAAGGTAAAGTATTTAATTATTAAATTAAATACTTTATGAACCTTAGGAAAAGGGGAAATATTAATTAAATACATCATTTAATTAATATGGATGGGGAAGATGAATAAAAGAGACAAATTTGACCATATGGGAGTGGTCAAATTTGAATGTCTATAGTACCCACTCACAAAGTTGGATTCCCAAGAGGAATATGCCTCCAAGATGCTTTGTAACTTCTATTATAATGGGTCCACCTCTTTGAATGAAATTACAATTCATTATAAGAAAATAAATAATAAATATTTTGTCCCTCATGTCACCTAGAACACTTTCTAAAGATTGTGGAGACACATAAATCAACAAGTAGGATAGAAATTATAGTTTCGCCTATCCTAGCATTCTCCCACTTGAAATTACACATTTCAATTACATATATGAGATACAATAAAATATAATCAAGTACAGTGATCAAGGCCCATGGCCTTCCTACACCAAGAGAACTTAGCTATGGTCATTGGCTTCATGAGAGAATCTACAACATTATCCAAAGTGTCAACCTTCTCAATCAAAACCTTACCATTCTCTACCATTTCTCGCACAAAGCATATTAAACATCAACATGATTAGTATGAGCATGACACATTGTATTTTTGGCTAAACATATGGCATTCTAACTGTCACATCCAATCCTCATAGTCCTGTAATAAAAACCAATGCCATTACCAAGTGTCTCTAACCAAACTACCTCCTTAGAAGAATGTGCAGTTGACATATACTCTACTTCAGTGGTAGAAAATGCAACTATAGGCTACCTCTTACTCATCCAACTCACTACGCCTCCAAACAAAGTAAAAACATAGCCACTAGTGGACTTTCGACTATCCAAGTCACCTACCCAATTTGCATCAACAAAATCCTATATGTCCAATGACTTATCCACATCATTAGTACCATGATAAGACAAATAGTAATCTAAAGTACCACACAAATATCTAAACACTCTCTTAACAAAAGTTCAATGCTCTCTACCAGGGTTAGACATAAAATTGCTCAAAACTCCCACTGCTTGGGCTATATCTAGTCTAGTGTAAACTATTGCATACATCAAACTACCAATGAAACTAGCATAAGGAACATTATACATCTCTTAAAAATCATCATCAGAATTAGGACATATGTCTAAAATCAACTTAGTACCAACCATAAATGGAATATTTATTGGTTGACAGTCATGCATATTAAACCTCTACAAAATAGTATCAGCATACTTACACTAACTTAACCAAAGCTTTATGTGAACCCAATCTCTATTGATCTCCATCCCAAGAATATATTTTGTAGCGCCCAAATCCTTCATATCAAATGTGCTAGAAATATGAGTCTTAAGTTCTTTAATGATCACCTTGTTGCTACCCATAAACAACATGTCATCAACATAAAAGACTGATTATAATATGATCATCAATAACCTTAATATAAACATAATGACCCTCTTCACTTCTAACAAAACCCAACTTTAGTGCAAAGGCGTCAAACTTCTGGTACCACATCTTGGGTGACTATTTCAAACCATATAAAGATCTCTTTAATCTAAAAAATCAAGTGTTATTTTCCTTTCACAACAAAACCATTAGGTTGTTGCATATAAATCTCTTCCTTAAGATCCCTATGCATTAAAATAGTTTTAGCATCCATTTTCTCTATTTCAAAATCATAAGCAACAATAATAGATAATATGAATCTACTAGAAGTTAACTTAGCAACAAGAGAGGATTTTTTACCGAAATCAACTCCCTCTCTCTAGGAGTAGCCCTTGGCCACTAATCTAGCCTTGTACAACTCTAATCGGCCATTTTCTATAAATTTATTTTTAAATACCCATTTGCATCCAATGGGATTCCTTCCTTTAGAAAAAATTACAAGATCCAAGGTATCACAACTATCCAAAGCCATCATCTCTTCCTGCATGGCCTGCATCCAAGACTCACATTCTTCTGAAGAAAGATCCTCCCTATATGATCTAGGTTCAGTACTCAAAAGAGAAAATACACAATAGAAATTGGATGGGCTATACCTGCCAATTGGATTTTGTTTCCTTGTGGATCTTCTCAAGGTAGGAGTAAGGGGATCTTGTTGCTCTTCTTCTTCTACATATGCATCCCACACATCATTTGAACTCTTTGAACCCTATTCTCTTCTCCATCCTCTAATCTGTCTAGTTGTTCTTCCACATGTGCATCTTCCTACTTAATCTTTGTCTCTAAGTACACTATTTTTGTCTTATCTTTTTCCTTTGTTTGTTCTTCACCTAAGTAAAGCTCTAAACTCCCTAAAAATCACATCTCTAGAGAAAACCATTTTATGGGTTAGTGGATTCCAAAGCTTACAACCTTTTACATTCTCACTATAACCAAAAAAGATACATTTTTGTGCTTTTGGATCCAACTTAGAATGCTTCTCTTAAGGAACATGAATAAAAGCCTCAACACCAAAGACCCTAAAATGTGAAGCAAAAGGCTTTCTTGTTGGATATTGCTGATATGTGGTTGTCATTGATGTCAACACTATTTACATTAATATCTTTAAGGTTGTATATGCCAAGGATATTGAGAAAATTCTAATAAAATAAGTTGCAGGTTGTCGATGATGCAGTGAAGTTCAGTATGATGGCTAGCTCAGTATATTGATGATAAGAGGTTGTGGATTAAAGGGTTTGTTGAAAATTATATCTAGTTTATCCACATGAAGATTTGATTGAGTTATAAGTATTTGTGTTTTGATAGCTATTCTATTGCTTTAGCTAGTGTTCCTAAAAGAAGATGATGTGATTCTAGTAATTTGAGTCATTATGGATGCTTTTGTGGTGATTCATGATCCTTTTGGATGTTTCTAGATCATGCTATGTCTATATTTTTGGTCCACATTGATCATTGTGCTCGCGATTGGTGATTTTCTTCTATGAGTTCATGTTTTTCATGATCATGGCTAATAGGGTGATTTTAGCATGTTGCAGATCTTTAAGGCATAATTTTTGAAGGTGTTTCATGTTCGAGACATGTTGTTTTGAGTCCTTACTATGTTTTTTCCAACATTGTTTGGTTCACATTGATAAATTGTTTATTGTTTTGGGCCGACAGTTTGTACACATTTCATATTTTGTTGGGTCGACATGTAGTAGGTGTTATCCTTGGTTGCAAATATATATGATCGATTGTTTATACCATTTGATGTGATGTGCAATGTATGCTCTATGCTAAGTGTGAATAATGTTTTAATCTTTTGAAGGAAGAAGTAAAGTATGAAGAAAAATGAGTAGATGAAAGTGTTTATGTGCTTAATCGAAACTATAATCAAGCATTAGAAGATGCTATTTTCTCAATTCAAAATCTTCTAGATGTAATCCAAATGTGACTGTAAGATGGTGAGTCTTCTTTTGGGTAGTAAGCCTTTTGTATTTGAGTAGTGAGCTCTAGGCAATGTACCTGAATGCATGTGCATTTCCCATTTATAATACTTTTAATAGAGTATAATCTTGTGGACTAACCTCCACCATGGTTTTTCCCCTAACAGGGTTTCCATGTAAAAATCTTGGTGTTATGTGTGTTTTTGATGTGGTGGTAGTTTATCCTTTCATGTTTATTTATTAGATCTAAGAATAAGTTTAGTGAGTATAATTTATGAGATAGCTGATTCACCCCCCTCTTAGTTTTCTGCCCTTGTGTTTTCAACAATTGGTATCAAAGTGGGTTCCTCTCTCGAAGCTTGACCGCTTGAGGTGATCTAGGATGGTGACATATAAGAAGGATAGTCTGAGATTTTATGGAACTAATTATTCTCTATGGAAGGCTCGAATGGAGTGTCATCTGAGATGCATTGGTGAACCTTACTAGACAATTTCAAAGAATAGGTATATCATCCCATAGAATGGTTCTTCTACTATAGGTGAGATTAAGGAAGCCGAGTAGAATATTAGGGCTAAGGAAGCATTGTTGAGTGCTTTGACTGATTCCAAGATGACAAATATAATAGAGCTGAAGACTGCTTATGAGATATGGAAAAAGTTGGAAACTTTGTATGAAGGTGATGCCAATGTGAAGGATGCTAAGCTACAAAGCCTAAAATGGAAATATGAAACATTGAGAATGGGTGAAGATGATAAAATCACTTCTTTTATGCAGAGAGTGAATGAACTTGTTTGTAGTATTAGATGTGCTAGTGGAACATTGGAAGAATCAGAAATTGTTGCTAAAGTGCTAAGATCCTTGCCTATTGCATACAAACACAAATCTGCTGCTATTGAGGAGATCTGAACTGTGACAAATGTAACCAGGAACATATTGATTGTAAGCTTGATACTTTCAAGTTAAGTGAGTTTGGTGAATCTCTTCCTAAGACAAAATCTGCATTCAAAGCTACTATCTTTGGAAAAGATAAGAAAAGATATGATCCAGGAGAAATTTCTTTTAGAAAAATGTCTAAGTATGAGCAGGAAATGAGATTGATTGAAGAAGAAGAGAGAAAACTAGATGAACTTGAAGCACTTATTGTCAAGAGGGTAGCCAGAGGAGAAGATAAGTATAAAGGGAAATTGCCTCTTAAATGTTTTTCTTGCAATAAGATAGGTCATTTTTCTTCTTGAGGTTTCTAGAAAGAGTTCCTAAGCCAAGACCTAACAAGCCTAGATTCCAAACAAAGTGTTATGTTGTTAATGAAGGTGTGATAGATGATGAATCTAATAAAGGGAATTTAAGTGAGGATGAATGGGTATTTATTACTATCAAAGAAAATGATCCAGTACCTACTGAATCTGCTAGTTGCATAAATGTGGAGAAAGCTCTAGTTTCTAGAGTTGAAGAAAAAGATGAATGGGAGATTAATAGTGGATGCTCTCATGACATGACATGTGATAAAAGTAAATTTGTGAGATTTGAAAAGTATGATGGTGGTGTTGTAATATTTGGTGATGAAAAAGTTGGTGTAATCCATGGCATAGGATCCATCTCTCTTGATGGTAAGAATAATACTGATGATGTTCTATATGTGGAAGGTTTGAAGCATAATCTCTTAAGTGTTGGATAGATGGTTGAAAAGGGATACAATCTTCAATTCAAGGATGGAAAGTGTAGAATATTGGGGAGTTCCAGAAATGTGATTACATCTGGTACAAAAACAAAAGGTAATGTCTTTCACCTAAGTGCCACTAGTAAAAAGTTGTCTAATTGCTCAAGTTGATGAAAGTTGGTTGTGGCATAGGAGATTGTGTCATATAAACCTTGACAATATTATCAAGATAAGTTCTACTCAGGAAATGAGAGATCTTCCTAAGTTGATAAAGCCTACTAATGCTATATGCAAGGAATGTTAGTTAGGGAAGCAAAATAGAGTTTCATTCTGGAGCAAACAACATTGTTCAAATGAAGTATTGGAGCTTGTTCATACTGAAATGTGTGGTCCTTCTAGAGTTAGAAGTTTACAAGGAGATAGGTATTTCATGTTACTTATTGATGATTATTCTAGATTGATGTGGGTTACTTTCTTAAGGGAAAAATTTGAAGCTCTAGAGAAATTCAAGATCTTTAAGGCTATGGTTGAGACAGAGACAAGTCTAAAGATTAAATGTCCAAGATCAAATAGAGGTGGTGAATTCACCTCCCATGATTTTAATTCTTTTTGTGAAGAGCATGGGATAATGAGATAATTATATGCACTGTGGACCCCTCAGCAAAATGGAGTTGTGGAAAGGAAGAACAAGATAATTCAAGAAGTTGCTAGGACCATGATGTTGGAAGGAAATCTTCCACATATCTACTAGAGAGAAGCTATGAGTACTATCATTTACAATCTCAACTAGGTACATGTCAAAGGTGATACCAATAAGAATCCTCATGAGCTATGGTTTGGTCATAAGCCTACTGTAAGATATTTCAAAATATTTGGGAGTAAATGCTATATCAAAAGAGATGAAGATATAGGAAAGTTTGATGCTATAAAGGAATATTTCTTGTTATTCTACTAAAAGTAAAGCCTACCAATGCTACAATAAGAGATTAAGGAAAGTAATTGAAAGTGATAATGTCAAGGTTGATGAAGACATAGTTATACCATCTAGAACCTACATATATGATTCAGATGATCAGAATGATAGTTCAGATACATGAAAGAAAGTTCAAACTCTAAATCAAGTTCAGATCATTCCAGAGGAAGAAAATAGTGAAAGTGCAGAAGTGAGATCACAAGAGCCTGAAGTTCAAGAATAACCTAAGACTCCAAGGCATGCAAGACTAAATAATTCAGAAGATCATATTGTAGGTGATAAGAACAAAGGTGTTCAAACGAGGAGAAGAATTTCAGAAGAATATTGTTTGATTTCAAAGACTGAGCCTAATAGTGTCAATGAAACATGCAAAGCTGAACATTGGGTGGAAGCAATGAAAGAACAACTACTGCAAATTGAGAAGAATGATACATGGATTTTTGTTCTTAAACCTAAGGAAAAAAATGTAATTGGAACTAAATGGGTCTTTCAGAACAAACTGAATGAGAAAGGTGAAGTATTTAGAAATAATGCAAGACTTGTGTGCAAAGGATATTGTCAGATGGAAGGAATTGACTTTGAAGAAACTTTTGCTCCTGTTTGCTATGATTTAAGTTGTGAGACTATTTATTGCTTATGTTTCTTACAAAAACTTCAAGGTTTATCAGATGGATGTCAAGTCAACATTTCTAAATGGTGAATTGGAAGAAGAAGTGTATATTGAGCAACCTAATGGATTTCAATTGTCTGATCAAGGAGATATGGTTTTTCAGTTGAAGAAAGCATTGTATGGACTTAAGCAAGCCCCAAGAGAATGGTATGCCAGATTGGATAGTATTTGTTGAAGCTTGGATTTAATAAAGGTATTGTTGATAGTAATATGTATTTCAAGAATGATCATGGTAAAGATTTGATTGTTGAAGTATTTGTTGATGATATCATTTTTGGAGGAGATGATAGTTTGTGCATGAAGTTTTGTTGATGAGATGAAGTTTGTTTATATCTTAGTACAAGTATGTGAAAGAATTGCTAAAGAAGTTTGGTATGGAAGATTCAAAGCTAGTTGGTACACCTATGGTGATCGAATGTAAGTTGACACAAGATGATGATTCTCCTAAAACAAATCAGACTAGATACAGATCCATGATTGGTGGATTGCTCTATTTGACTCAAACTAGAATTGATATCATGAATGTCATATGCATTGTTGCAAGATTTCAAGTTGATCCTAAGGAATCTCATGTGACAATTGTGAAGCTCGGATTTTTAGGTACTTGAAGGGGACGGTTGATTTTGGCCTATGGTATCCTAAAGAAGATGACACTACTTTGAGTGCCTTTAATGATGTTGATTGGGAAAGAGATGGGAATGAAAAAAAGAGTAGTAGCGGTGGTGCATTTTTCTTGGGAAAGAAGCTTATTTCATGGTTAAGTGAGAAGCAGAATGCCATTTCTTTATCTACTGTAGAGGTAGAATACATTGTTGTTGCTAACAATTGTACTCAAGTATTGTGGATGAAGCAGATCTTGAAAGATATAAGAGTTGTGTATGATGAACCTATTGCTACATTCTGTGATAATTCAAATGCAATTAACATTTCTAAGAATTCGGTGTTGCATTAAAAAACAAAGCATATATCTATCAAGTTTCACTTTTTGAGAGGGAATGTGAGTGAGAAGGAAGTCAGATTGGAGTATGTGCCCACTAAGGAACATATTGCAAATATCTTTACCAAGACCTTGCCTAAGGATACTTTTGAGTATCTCAAAGGGAAGCTAGGGGTGATTACCCCTCCTGATCATAAATAAGATGCATTGACTTGCATCATTCTGTGTATTTCATAGTCATATCTTGTGATCTAGATTGATGTTGTGGTAGTTGTGACTCAGGGGGAGTAGTCAGATGTTCAAAAATGTGGTTCAGAGCTTGTGTGGAGAAAGATAATGTGTATTTTTTTCATTGATGTCAAAGGGGGAGAAGAGTCATGTGAAAAACCGTGAAAGAGTTAACGAAAAAAAATTCACAAATATAAGGGAGAGAAAGTGCTAAGAGAAAGTATCATTGATGGTGTTTTTCACATCATGTGTTTCCATCAATGCTAAAGGGGGGGTTATTGGATATTTCTAATGTGTGGTTTTCATTGATGTCAACACTATTTCCATTAATTTCTTTAAGGCTATATATGTCGAGGATATTGAAAAAACTGTAATAAAATAAGTTGCAAGTTGTCAGTGATGCAGTGAAGTTTAGTATGGTGGCTAGCTTAGTATATTGATGATAAGAGGTTGTGAATTAAAGGTTTTGTTGAAAATTATATCTAGTTTATCCACATGAAGTTTCAGAGGTTTGCATGAATATTTTATTGAGTTATGATAGATGTTTTATTGCTTTAGTTGGTGTTCCTTAAAGAAGATGATGTGATTCTAGTAATTTGAGTTGTTTTGGATGCATCTATGGTTATTCATGATGCTTGTGGATGTTTCTATATCATGCTCTATCTGTGTTGTTGGTCCGCATTGATCGTTGTGCTCGCGATTGGTGATTTTCTTTTGTGAGTTCATGTTTTTCATGATCATGGACAACAGGGTGATTGTAGCATTTTGTGGATCTTCAAGGCATAAATTTTGAAGGTGTTTCATGTTCGAGACATGTTGTTTTGGGTCCTTACTATGTTTTGGCTAACATTGTTTGATTCGAGCATTGATAAATTGTTTATTTTTTTGGGCTAACAGTTTGTACACATTTCATATTTTGTTGGGCCGACATGTAGTTGGTGTTATCCTTGGTTGTGGATATATATGATCAATTATTTATACCATTTGATGCGATGGTGTGTGATGTATGCTCTGTGCTAAGTGTGAATAATGTTTTAATCTTTCGAAGGCAGAGGTAAAATGTGAAGAAGAGTGAGCAGATGAAAGTGTTTATGTGCTTAACCAAAACTATAATCAGGCATTAGAAGATGCTATTTTCTCAGTTCAAAATATTTTAGATGTAATTTGAATGTGACTGTAAGATAGTGAGTCTTATTTTGGGTAGTAAGTCTTTTGTATTTAAGCAGTGAACTCTAGGAAATGTGCCTAAATGCATGTGCATTCCCCATTTATAATACTTTTAACAGAGTATAATCTTGTGGACTAACCTCCACTATGGTTTTTCCCCTAACAAGGTTTCCACATAAAAATATTGGTGCTATGTGTGTTTTTGATGTGGTAATGGTTTATGCTTTCATGTTTATTTATCAAATATGAGAATAAGTTTAATAAGTATAATTTCTAAGACAACTAATTCACTCCCCCCTCTTAGTTGTATTCCCTTGTATTGCCAACATTTCTACCTATCCACACTTTATAAGGATTTTTATCAACACGAGTTGAACAAGGAGATTTATTAACCAGATAAAATGCAATACTTACAACTGGGTGCTCCCACAATAGTGGTTTACAATTTCTAGGAGATCCTATTTTTTGCTGAAATCACATATTTTTAGAAAATATAATGATTTAAGCTTTGAAATCTTTCATTTAAAAGATTCCAATTGAAGAGGGTTTTATCAGACCACCTTAGACCAAGCCCCCTTGGATAGAACCCCTCTAGTTTTAAACCATACCTATAATGGAGTCTCCTTTACACCTATCAAAATGCTGATAAAAAGTCACTTTTGATTTACCTTTTGGGGGATCAAATGAATTCATTTAAAATTTATTTTTTTGTAAGTATGTAGTCCCTATTATAAGCTTCCAAAAAATTATAATTTTAATAAAATTTAATTTGATTATTATATTTATTTTTTATTTCTTGTGAATGTAGATTTTTCACCAAAAATCAAGCTCTTTGTTCTGCACATATGGAAAAATAATAGATTATCAAAAAAAATTTGAAAAATATGAGTGCACATTATATTGAAGTCCTTGATCTAACAAAAATAAAATTTCAATTTCAATACATACAAAAAAAGTTATCTATAATAGGCTTATGTCTGAATTGTAATTTTGACTTTGAAACTTGATTAAAGAAAAAATATTCAATAAAAAATATCTAACCAAAGTGGAAGTACTAGATATTGTAGTAAAAAATCTAAATTTGAAAGAATTATAATTTTATCCTTCATGGAAAAAAAGTTATGCATTATACGGTGGGCATCACTTTTTAAAAATGTTGTTTTCTCAAAAAAACTAGTTTTTGAGGGAGATGGAAAAAGAAGTGCAATCTGATTCCAAAATTTTTGAAAAAAATATATTTAGAATCTACAGACAAAATTTCATGAAACTCTAGTTTGCATCATCTTCAAATTCCTCATGGTTTAGCCGCTATAAGTGCCCAAAAGTCAAGATTTAGTTAAAAAAAATTATTTCAGTGTCCAGTTTGGCCAAAAATTGTAAACCACTATTGTGGGATCACCCAACTTCTAACCAAAAGCATCTATCAAGCTTAGCACCACTCAACATGATCCTATCTCTTTCCATCAAGGTTCAGTTCATTTTTTCTGCTACCCCATTTTGTTGAGGTGTATAAGGAGTAGTCTTTTGTAAAACAATACTATAATGCTTATAGAACTCATCAAATACCATAGAACAATATTCCATTATTAGATATCAACACCTTTATCTTATAATCCATTTTCTTCTCAACTAAGGCTTTAAATTCCTTAAACTTAATGAAAACTTCAAACTTTACATGCATAACGTAAATCCAAGTGTATCTTGACACATCATCAATGAAAGTAACATAATAATGAAAATTTTCAAAAGAGTCAACATCCACTAGTCCAAACACATCTGAATGAATGATCTCTAATAATCTCTTAGCTTTATTAGTACCATTAGGAAATGATGATTTTTTTTGTTTAGCAAAGACACAATACTCATAAAAATCTTTTTTACCAACATAATAATCATAAAGACTATCAAGAAACAAATTTATTCAAAATGGTCTTAAGACCCTTTTCACTTATGTGACCCAATCTATGGCGCAACAACAAACATGCATTTTAGTGCTAGTTAAAATGGTAGAATTACAAAAATTAGATGCATTAGGCCTAAATAAAGTCCCAATCTATGATCTGTTAGCTATCACCAAACTCCGTCTTACTAACCTGCAAGTAGACTTGTCAAATTTCACATGCATTCTAGAATCATTCAACTTGGATACTAAAATTAAATTTCTCGTAAGTCCTAGAATATGTAAAATATGATCAAGAGTTTTAGCCCTTCCATCACTAAAATACAATTTTACCTTTCCCTTACCAACAGTCTTCTTAGTGTTGTTATCACCAAGGAAAACTTCTCCCCCATCATAAGTTGAATATGAAGTAAACCACTCCTTCTGAGGAGTTAGATGGTAGGAGCAACCTGAATCAATAAGCCAAGCATCATCACTAATAGTGTTCGCAGAAATAAACAAAGCATCAGAATCACCATCTTCTGAGGAATTTTTCATGGAAGTATCTGAACTATTTTTCTTGTTTCTACACTCATTCTTCTGATGAGGGGTACTCCCCTTACAATCTAAAAATCACAACAACAAAAGATAATTGCACAAAAAAATGCAAGAATAAAGAAAATAATTTCTATTATCACTAAAATGAAAATGAAATTACAACATTACGATTGCTATCACATGGGATATTTTATTACATAAATCTACAAACCTACAAATCAAAGCCACCATCTATGCTACTCTACCCTATCCTTCATAACCCCATTAATATCCTTTATTTGGAAGGTGTAACCACCCTAGAATCTTCTGGAAATTGTAACTTCCTCAAGAAGATATTTCAAAATTTTATTAAGTTTGGTAGTATAACTTTGTGGGTCATAACTTTTAATTGGAGCGTTGGATTTTCAATTACAATTATTTTTTGGAAATTTAAGCATCCCTAAAAAGTAGTACCAAAAAGGTAGACTAGTTTCATTTTCCACCAATTTTTCAGGCCCATGTGGAGCCTCTACGTGCTTCAAAATTGACTTCGAATATTTTAGTAAGATTTTCAGAAATTGAAATTTTAATATCTCTCAAATGATAAATTATATTAAAGTGATTTCTTCACCATTGGCTTCAATTTACCATTCCAGAGGTATGTGTAAGATTTTGTGCCCATACATGCATAAATGTAGACATACTAAAAATAGTAAGTTTCCAAATTTAGCTCTTATTGAAAAGAAACATTTTTTTTTGGTTGATGCAAGATTACTCTTACACCCTGGATGCTCCTACATCAAACACCTGGGGTAATTTTGACAAGTGACCTTGTCATTTCTCAAGAGTTAGAGAGAAACCAAGATGATTAGCCTTAGTCACAAATAACCATGACAAATTTTTAACTAGTCTTCCTCTCCATTTCACCAAGTACTCTACATATTACCTACTTCTTATCCTTCTACCCACATGGGTATCAAAAATTTCTTCTATCTTTTCCTTATCTAAAGTAGGTGTTTGAATGTTCCACCATGCCTCTATCAATTCATTCTCCTTATCTCCATGATATTCTATCAAATTGTCAATGATAAACATAGGTGAAACATGAATCTCACTCAACAACTCTATCTCATAAGAATTTATTGAATCATGCTTCTTTAGGATCTTGCACAGTCCAAACTTCTTCATCTTTGACTTGTTGTATGTACCAACTAGAAACCTCTCATTTCATAAATGAACCATGACTTCATCTCCTACTTAGAGCTCCTTATACCTCATTTTCTAATCTTCCTTAGCATTATATTGAGAGTTCATCTTATTGATATGTTTCTTCACATCATTTTGCAAATTCTTCAAGTGCTCAGCAAAATCTTCAGCCTCAGCACTAATCTTCTCTACTTTATCTATATTTCTCAATTCATAAGTAGTTCTTGGACTACTCGAATACATGATCTAAAATGGTGATTTACCAGTGCTCTTGTTGACAATTTTTTTATAAAAAAAAATTACCTATGGTAAAATCAAATCCCATCCCTTGGGTTTGTCTCCTACTAAGCATTTTAGCAAGTTACCCAAACTCCTATTCACCACCTTCATTTGTCCATCAGTCTATGGATGGTGTGCAAAATTAAACTTCAAATCATTCTTTAATTTCTTTCATAATTTTCTCCTAAAATACACAAGAAACTTGGTATCTTGATCTGAAACTATGCTTTTGGGTAGACGATGTAGTCTCACCACCTCTCTAAAAAATAACTCTACAACATGAAAAAAATCACTAATCTTATGACATAGAATGAAGTGTGCCATTTTTGAAAATCTATTTGTAGACACTTAAAAATGACCTAGGCCTGCAAGCTCTATTTTTACCACTTTCATCGTAGCATAATTATGAAATTTAATTATTTTCTTGGTCCACATTCAGCTATTCATGTCTCTTGTATTCTTTATGATTATTAAATAAATAAATTTTATTTATTTATTCAATACATTGCAAAGGGTTTATTATATTCTTACAATTAAATAAATCTATTAATTTATTTAATTACCTTTATTCATTTATTCTTCCCGATTATTAAATAAATGAATTTCATTTATTTATTTAATATGTCACTAATTCTCATAATTAAATGAATTTATTATTTTATTTAATTATTAAATCATATCTTCTAAATTAAATAATTATTTTTAATTATTTAATTGTCAAAATTAACATTTCTCTCATTTTAAATAAGTTAATTATTTAAAATGATATCACATTCTTGACTAACACATTATTTTAGTAAATAATCTGAAAATTGATTATTTATTATCTCACAAAATCCATATTTTGAGTTGATTTAATTCAAATTGGTAACTTTCTTCCAAAAATCAAGTAATTGAACAAATTATTGATTTTCCAAATCTAATCTTCAATTCAACTCTTATCTTTCTGATTTTTGAATCTCACAAATCAGGTAGTCTTTATCTTCTTGATTTTCAAAAATCTTTACTTTTCTAATTAATTATCTCATTTATTCTCCACCGCTAATTTGATTCTCTCAAATGACATCTCGACCACTCGCTTAATGATTTTTCCCTAACCCTAATTAGGGATTGTCAAATTAAATTTTGTCCTCTGATTTTAGGTCTCTGCCAAAAGTCGATCTCGTCCATCTATTCAAAATGGCATTTTCTATAAAATGTTATTTTACTCTCATTTTCAGATTACACACATAAATTTTGTTATTCTGACGCATAAATGCTTAGAGTTATTTAGCATTTGAGAGTCATTTTGTCATAGGCATAGGCATAGTTTTATATTTAAATCCTTCAAAACTTGCATAGGACAATGTCATAGTCAAAATTCTCACACACTCAATCCGAGGGCATCAATCATATGCTGCAAGCTAGGAGGTGCTATGGAGGTAATCATGGAAGATTCGAGGAATGACAGGTATAATCGTTCTTGCTTTTAATTTCCTTTGTACTTCATAGTTCTTTAGGTTTATAGTCTTTATTAATTTTTTAACATCTAATCTAACATACCTAAAATTTACCCTTAGATACATTGGTGAATCCGACATTTTTGTAGAGAAATTTGTGTGTTTTCTTGTTTATTTTCATGGTTTTGCAAGTTACAGCCAAAAATTCATATGAAATCCCGTCATTTTCTTTTGAGCACAGAAAAATGGGCAAATAAAATATTTTTAAACCATTATATGGGTTTTGTAGGTCTCGTTCTCATCTTTTCAAAACTTCAAATGGTTTAAAAATTTGTTAAAATTTGAGAAAGTTATGGGCATTTTAGTGGTCACATTTTTTTAAGCTTTAGCTGTTAAAACCCAAATTTTCTTTTGTTTATAACACTTTTGTCTTGCAAGATTTTGCAAAACATTTTCTGGGTTTTGAAGGTCTATGTCTTAGCTTTCCATAGATATCTACAGTTTAAAATTTGTTTAGTTTTGAGAAATTTATCACTATTTTAGTTTTTTGTTTTTATTTAAGTTTTTTTACTAATCTTTGTTTGTAGCATGTGGCGGTTACATTTTGTGGGTCCAAGAATGGTGGATAAAACTCCTAACTTGTGGTCTTGCAGGTTCGAATGTCAAAGACTCACTACTAAACAATGTGCTTGTCTTTTTTTTAGATTAAACACATTTTCTTTTAGTGCATTTAAAACAAACATGATGTTTCTACTTTATCTGATTATGTTTGCAAAATGGTAGGTGATTATGCTCACACCTTGTGAAAACTTGGTGATAAAAAAACTAGACCCATTTTTTATATTTTTTTATACACCCTTATGACTTAGTAATCGAAGTATCCTCTCCCCTTGCACTTTCAGATGATCCTAGGTGTAAGAGAAATGGTTACTAACTCTAGAACTTGGGCTTGTTCTGGTGGAAAAAAAATACTCACCACAGGACGACTCAGACCAGTACCACCCTGAACCCGAGGGACTTCCAGCCGGTATATAAAAGTGGATTCTTGGGGAAAACCCAAGAATCACGCATGGTTCCGATGAGATGGATCTGAAATGAGACTCTCGCCACATGGATTATGCCCTATGAATGGAATGCCCTTACTAAACACCCACTGTTTTAGAGGCCAACCATTTTTTAGCGGTTGCTTGGTATAGTGAGAGGTACAGTATCATCCCTAAAGACACTCACTACTGATCCCCTAGAGTAGAGATAGCAGTTCTTGGGAAGCCACTACCCAAGAATTTGAAGTTGGTGTGCTCGAATGACGTTAATGAGCCATGGAGGGGAGCCAATGCCACCAAAATTCTAAGCTATTTGCTCTTAAGAAGGAAAGGTGTTTAGCACCAATCCGGGGTATATCGGTGGGCTATATCAAGTATACAAACCCTTGGCCTATTAGGATCATGCTTGTCTCATGTGCGTTTGCATACACCAAAACATCATGCTTGTCAAGTGTTTTCTAGATTTTCAAACAATATACACAACATTTACAAATCTGGACATAAACAATCAACCTTAGACAACTCAGACTTTTCAACAAAACATCAAAAAACAATCTCAGACCTCATTTTGAACTTAGACTTTGCATTGTTCATCTTATTCCTCATTTTGAACCTAGACTTTGCATTAATCATTTTAGTCCTTCATCAATATTATCATCTTAGTCCTCATTTGACATGTTCACTTTGACAACCTCGTCATCTTGCATTAGTCATTTCCCTTAGATAAATTTTATTATCACTCTGCATTTATTAACATCATGACATCCACCACCTTGTCTTCCCTTCAACATAATATTGATAGGCTTGCTAGTAAAGTTGAATACCAATTACTCTATAGAGGTCAATACCAACAAGCCTTCGACTTTAAGAGACAATTCCTCCATCCGTCTATCCTCACTACCAAAAGTCACTTAACACCATCCATGGCATTAGTCCACAACAAGCATCCATTAATCACCCTTATCCTAACTTTGACAAGGGAAAGAAACTGTCCACTAGTCCATTTCAAGTCTCCACGTCATATGCTAGTCCTTCACCTATCAATCCCATCCAATTCTACATGCCCTATCAACCATCTACCAACTCATGTCACATCCCCACATCATACCATATCGATCCAGTCCAAGTCTCCACATCCCATTTTAGTCAACCTTACACTAGTCTAGTCCAAGTCCCCATGTCCTATCCTAGTCCTTCACATGCTAGTCTAGTCCAAGTCCCCATGTCATATCCTAGTCCTTCACATACTAGTCTAGTTCAAGTCTCCATGTCCTATCACAATCCTTAACACACTGGTCCAGTCCAAGTCTCCATGTCATATCCTAGTCCTTCACACCAGTCCAAGTCTCCACGTCCTATCCTAGTCCTTCATTCATTAATTCTTTTCAAGTCACCCCCTCACAAGCCACATCTAGTAATGGAAATTTTGTCATTACTCAAAGAAACATCCCATTGTCTAAACTTTAGGATACATGTCAAAACGAAAGCCCAAAGAATGACCTTATAATGTCACCCTCATGTCAATAACAAGGTAGTTCATCCCATGACCCTATCTTAAAGTCCATTCAAGAAGTCCTTCAAGAAAATCATGACATCCAAAACACACCTATCCTTAACAACAATTCTATTTCTAATTATATCATCCATGCCAACCCCATCCTTGACCAAGACCCTACCATTGACCAAGAACTCCAAATCCATGACAACCCCATCTTTGACCAAGACCCTACCATTGACCAAGAAATCCAAAATGATCCACTCCTTGACCTTTACGCCTTTTATGATCAAACAATTGATGACCCTATTCAGGCCCCGACTATCGACACTTTACAAGATGAGACACTTGCCTCCATTGGACCCATAGATGCTCTTCCTCTAGAAAAAAGAGTCTTCCACTATGGACGTATTTGCAAATGATGAAGCTATAGCTAACTTCATGGGACTATATGATAATGACCATTAAGACAGTTTTGACATTGACTTGGAATCACCAATAGAATCAACTGAACCTGACATGTCACAAGATCAGACCAAAGATATTAGTCAGAAATATGTCCAACATGACAATAAAGCTAATACACTTTATCAACGAGGGTCATCTTTTTTTATCAGAGTAGGTTTTCTGGCAGATGAGAACATTACAAGTGACAGTCTCCACATACATCATGATGGGTTAGCATCTTGCTTTCAAAACAACAAATACCCCATCACAAATAGAATATGTCAAAGCATACATTATCAAGGAAAAGAACTAGGCATACACAAGCAAGACATTCAAGAACCAATACAACTTTAGGCAAATTACAGACATCAAGGTCTTGGCTATTCTTCAGTTAGAAAATCAAATGATGTTAGTGGAACCTCCTAGATACTAGGGGCAACCTCATTAGATACAACATCAAAATGGAGTCCATGAGTAGTCCTTGTCATAAGATTTTTGCCAACACCTCTTCCATCCACACCATAAACCATCATTCCATCATAAATAAACCTTCCCTTTGGAACCAACAAAAACAAAAGTCTTACAAAGTTAAAAATCAAATGTCAAAGGCCATCGAATCAGACAAAAAGACAAGTGGACAAATGAAATTAAAATGGATCCCAAAGAAAAGTGGATCAAGCAAAGAAAATATGTCAAAAGGAAAAGTTAATTACAATGTGGAACCACAAGCAAAAAGGACTCCCACATATAACAGATGTCCACCTCCTTCAAAATGGTCACCAAACAAGGCATATAAAAGTGTTGGTTCCAAACATCGTCCCAATCAAAATTCCAAAATCCGTCATCCACCATCCCAAGTTTGGAAAATAAAAAGTGATTCATCCAAACGTCCAAACAACCTTTTCACATCTAACATCATTCATCATAATCCTACATCTCATCTAAAGTCCAAAAATCCCACGTCACACATCTGTCACATCTTGGCAGAAACTCTTTACCATAAGGACTCTCATGACACTCTATCACGATGTGTGTATTCTAATAAGACCAACCCTAGTATTAGAAAGGATCTCAATGAAATCAATCAATTGTATGCAAGCGCTATGATCCTAAAAAAACAACTCCTTCAACAAGGTCATTATTGGCATATCATGGCACCTATCTCTACATCAGCACCGTCAGTGGATTCATAATAGTTAGTGGTCATTTAAAGCATCCAGGCTATCCACAAAAACTAAAATACAAAAAAATTGAAAAATGTAAAACATCGTCACCCTAATGAAAACCTGGCAAACAGGCATCTCGGTGACACCAAAAAAATCAAAAAGTCAAAAAAATAGTAAAGAGAAAAATTTCATCCAATGGTGAAAACCTGGCAAATAGGCACCCTGGATAAGTACCATGATGAAACCCTGGTAAATAGGCATCATGTGTAAAATAAATCATCTATGTGGACTTTTACACTTGGGGGCAAGTCGTCTCATTTCACATGCCTTCCTCATGACATTTACGTCCATCTAAGTCCTATCATTTCCGCGCATTTTTCCCACCTAGCTTGGTCTTGACATAAAACTGGCACACATAAAACATGCTTTTAGAAAACTTGACATGTCTATCCTTTGGTCGTATATTATTCATGAAACATCATGTCATTGCTAACATAACCTCATTATGCTTATGCAACATAGTCCTTGAAAATCTTATGACAATTCCCTTTGTCTCATGTCCCCCGTCCTTTACCAAGCCCACATTTTGTCCTTTC
>VDFB02137365.1:21784499-21882556 GCA_007258455.2 Sequoia sempervirens | reverse complement strand
TGGTCTCACACCACCTATTCCTACATCAGAAGATCAAATCATCAATAACATCAGAAGATCACATCATTATTCAAATCAAAATGGATCATCAAATCAATCAAATCAATCCAATCAGAATACATCATTCGACTATTTGTTTTTAACAACTTTGAAAACAAATTTATCAACATATCAACCGATTTGTCTTTCAACAACTTTGAAAGCAAATTTATCACAATCTTGTTTGTTTTTAACAAATTTAGAAACAAATTCATCAACCAAATCTGAATATCAACTATTTGTTTTTCATCATCATGGAAAACAAATTTATCAAATCCTGTTTGTTTTTAACAACTTTAGAAGCAAACTTATCAAATCATTTGTTCTTCATCATCATGAAAAGCAAATTTATCAAATCATGTTTGTTTTTAACAACCTTAGAAGAAAACTTATCAACCATTTGTTCTTCATCATCATGAAAGAAAATTTATCAAAATCATGTTTGTTTTAACAACCTTAGAAGCAAACTTATCAACAACTATTTGTTTTTAACAACTTTAAAAGCAAATTTATCAGCTATATTTGTTTTCCAACAACCTTGGGAACAAATTTATCCGACAAACATCATCAAATTAGGGCATCTCAATACACAAAATTGGGGCATTTTATCATATTTTATCATAGCAGGGGCAATTTCTTCATCAATTTTTAATTTCATATCTTTTCGGGTCAATTTTCTTCATATCATTAGTTTCGAACGATGAATTGACATCTTCAAAATCATAAAAATTGAAAAATTCATGCACCATAAAAATCAAAAAATTCACAAAAAATTCAAAATCTTATCGATTCATCATTCGAGGGGGCATATACCTATCAACATTCGACAGTCAACATCTGGGGCAAATTTCAAAATTCTTTGAAGCAATGCATAAAACACATCACTTCAAAGATGGGCAAAATGTATACACCTAAAAATGGTCACATCACACAATCCGGTAATTAATTAAATATTTTAATATTTAATTAAATCAATCTCCATCCGCTAAGTATAAATAAATTGTCTACCAAAATGCCCACCTTCACTGATTTCAAATAAATAAGTTTATTTAATCATCTTTTATTATCCATCTTTTAATTAATTAAATAAACATTATGATTTATTTATATTAATTATCATATAATCTTGGCTTGAATATTTTATTCAAATAAAGATTAAATATTCTTCTTTAATTATATTCTTCTAAATGTTCATCCATCATTAAATATTCTAAATATTTAATTCTTCTAATATCCATTCACAATTAAATATTTCTAAAATATTTAATTAATTCTTCTAAAGTCACATTACAATTAAATATTACAAAATATTTAATTAAATCTTCCATAGTGCAAAAATCAAAAATCAAATTCAATAAATGAAATTAAATAAATTTATTTATTTAATTTGGGATTTATCTTCAACATCCCAAACGCCAAAATAGAAAATTTAATTTTCTCTGTTTCTGTGGCTTGTTCCCGTGGGTTACAAGAATCCATCCTTCTCTCCAACCTCTCAACCTCTCCCATTTTCTTCTCAACTTCTTCATCTTTCACCATTCAAACCTACCAGACAATCTCATAGCCGTAGATTTTTGCCAGCCGGGATTGTGCCTGCAAAAATCTATAAATACAGCTGCCGGGAGCTTCAAATGATATAGAAGCTTTTAGTAAAATAACTATAGGCAAATTTCATAGCACTCATAGCATTCATAGAGTACTTTCATAAGCATAGATAGTATAGAATCATAGCAATAGCAATAGAATCATGATACATTTCATTCACAGCCCCTGTGCATAATCACAGCCCCTGTCCATATCCGTATCAGCAATCCCATCTTCACCAGCATATAGAATAGATTTTCATTTGCATACTCATTCTACAGCAGCCATTTGGAGGAGCTTACATCAAATATGAGAGCAGCAACTTCAAATTCCTGGAGATAGAGGAAGATGAAACGGCTCTGAAGAAAACTTTGTTTGATTTGAATTCATTTAAATTTCTTTAGATTAAGGTTTCATTATTGTGTTTTTGTTTTCAATTAGATTAACATAAATAAGCATAACACACTTGTGAATGTAGATTTTCACCAAAAATCAAGCTCTTTGTTCTCGCATGTGGAAAAATAAAGCATTATCAAAAAAAAAATTAAAAAATATGAGTGCACATTATTGAAGTCTTTGATCTAACAAAACAAAGTTGAATTTTGATATATACAAAAGAAGTTACGCATTATACGGTTGTACTATGTTTGAATTGTAATTGGTTTCACTTTGAAACTTGATTAAAGAAAAAATATTTAATAAAAAAATATCTAACCAAGTGGAAGTACTAGATATTGGAGTTACAAATCTAAATTTGAAAGAATTATAATTTTATCCTTCATGGAAAAAAATTATGCATTATACGGTGGGCATCACTTTTTAAAAATGTTGTTTTCTCAAAAAAACTAGTTTTTGAGGGAGATGGAAAAAGAAGTGCAATCTGATTCCAAAATTTTTGAAAAAAATATATTTAGAATCTACAGACAAAATTTCATGAAACTCTAGTTTGCATCATCTTCAAATTCCTCATGGTTTAGCCGCTATAAGTGCCCAAAAGTCAAGATTTAGTTAAAAAAAATTATTTCAGTGTCCAGTTTGGCCAAAAATTGTAAACCACTATTGTGGGATCACCCAACTTCTAACCAAAAGCATCTATCAAGCTTAGCACCACTCAACATGATCCTATCTCTTTCCATCAAGGTTCAGTTCATTTTTTCTGCTACCCCATTTTGTTGAGGTGTATAAGGAGTAGTCTTTTGTAAAACAATACTATAATGCTTATAGAACTCATCAAATACCATAGAACAATATTCCATTATTAGATATCAACACCTTTATCTTATAATCCATTTTCTTCTCAACTAAGGCTTTAAATTCCTTAAACTTAATGAAAACTTCAAACTTTACATGCATAACGTAAATCCAAGTGTATCTTGACACATCATCAATGAAAGTAACATAATAATGAAAATTTTCAAAAGAGTCAACATCCACTAGTCCAAACACATCTGAATGAATGATCTCTAATAATCTCTTAGCTTTATTAGTACCATTAGGAAATGATGATTTTTTTTGTTTAGCAAAGACACAATACTCATAAAAATCTTTTTTACCAACATAATAATCATAAAGACTATCAAGAAACAAATTTATTCAAAATGGTCTTAAGACCCTTTTCACTTATGTGACCCAATCTATGGCGCAACAACAAACATGCATTTTAGTGCTAGTTAAAATGGTAGAATTACAAAAATTAGATGCATTAGGCCTAAATAAAGTCCCAATCTATGATCTGTTAGCTATCACCAAACTCCGTCTTACTAACCTGCAAGTAGACTTGTCAAATTTCACATGCATTCTAGAATCATTCAACTTGGATACTAAAATTAAATTTCTCGTAAGTCCTAGAATATGTAAAATATGATCAAGAGTTTTAGCCCTTCCATCACTAAAATACAATTTTACCTTTCCCTTACCAACAGTCTTCTTAGTGTTGTTATCACCAAGGAAAACTTCTCCCCCATCATAAGTTGAATATGAAGTAAACCACTCCTTCTGAGGAGTTAGATGGTAGGAGCAACCTGAATCAATAAGCCAAGCATCATCACTAATAGTGTTCGCAGAAATAAACAAAGCATCAGAATCACCATCTTCTGAGGAATTTTTCATGGAAGTATCTGAACTATTTTTCTTGTTTCTACACTCATTCTTCTGATGAGGGGTACTCCCCTTACAATCTAAAAATCACAACAACAAAAGATAATTGCACAAAAAAATGCAAGAATAAAGAAAATAATTTCTATTATCACTAAAATGAAAATGAAATTACAACATTACGATTGCTATCACATGGGATATTTTATTACATAAATCTACAAACCTACAAATCAAAGCCACCATCTATGCTACTCTACCCTATCCTTCATAACCCCATTAATATCCTTTATTTGGAAGGTGTAACCACCCTAGAATCTTCTGGAAATTGTAACTTCCTCAAGAAGATATTTCAAAATTTTATTAAGTTTGGTAGTATAACTTTGTGGGTCATAACTTTTAATTGGAGCGTTGGATTTTCAATTACAATTATTTTTTGGAAATTTAAGCATCCCTAAAAAGTAGTACCAAAAAGGTAGACTAGTTTCATTTTCCACCAATTTTTCAGGCCCATGTGGAGCCTCTACGTGCTTCAAAATTGACTTCGAATATTTTAGTAAGATTTTCAGAAATTGAAATTTTAATATCTCTCAAATGATAAATTATATTAAAGTGATTTCTTCACCATTGGCTTCAATTTACCATTCCAGAGGTATGTGTAAGATTTTGTGCCCATACATGCATAAATGTAGACATACTAAAAATAGTAAGTTTCCAAATTTAGCTCTTATTGAAAAGAAACATTTTTTTTTGGTTGATGCAAGATTACTCTTACACCCTGGATGCTCCTACATCAAACACCTGGGGTAATTTTGACAAGTGACCTTGTCATTTCTCAAGAGTTAGAGAGAAACCAAGATGATTAGCCTTAGTCACAAATAACCATGACAAATTTTTAACTAGTCTTCCTCTCCATTTCACCAAGTACTCTACATATTACCTACTTCTTATCCTTCTACCCACATGGGTATCAAAAATTTCTTCTATCTTTTCCTTATCTAAAGTAGGTGTTTGAATGTTCCACCATGCCTCTATCAATTCATTCTCCTTATCTCCATGATATTCTATCAAATTGTCAATGATAAACATAGGTGAAACATGAATCTCACTCAACAACTCTATCTCATAAGAATTTATTGAATCATGCTTCTTTAGGATCTTGCACAGTCCAAACTTCTTCATCTTTGACTTGTTGTATGTACCAACTAGAAACCTCTCATTTCATAAATGAACCATGACTTCATCTCCTACTTAGAGCTCCTTATACCTCATTTTCTAATCTTCCTTAGCATTATATTGAGAGTTCATCTTATTGATATGTTTCTTCACATCATTTTGCAAATTCTTCAAGTGCTCAGCAAAATCTTCAGCCTCAGCACTAATCTTCTCTACTTTATCTATATTTCTCAATTCATAAGTAGTTCTTGGACTACTCGAATACATGATCTAAAATGGTGATTTACCAGTGCTCTTGTTGACAATTTTTTTATAAAAAAAAATTACCTATGGTAAAATCAAATCCCATCCCTTGGGTTTGTCTCCTACTAAGCATTTTAGCAAGTTACCCAAACTCCTATTCACCACCTTCATTTGTCCATCAGTCTATGGATGGTGTGCAAAATTAAACTTCAAATCATTCTTTAATTTCTTTCATAATTTTCTCCTAAAATACACAAGAAACTTGGTATCTTGATCTGAAACTATGCTTTTGGGTAGACGATGTAGTCTCACCACCTCTCTAAAAAATAACTCTACAACATGAAAAAAATCACTAATCTTATGACATAGAATGAAGTGTGCCATTTTTGAAAATCTATTTGTAGACACTTAAAAATGACCTAGGCCTGCAAGCTCTATTTTTACCACTTTCATCGTAGCATAATTATGAAATTTAATTATTTTCTTGGTCCACATTCAGCTATTCATGTCTCTTGTATTCTTTATGATTATTAAATAAATAAATTTTATTTATTTATTCAATACATTGCAAAGGGTTTATTATATTCTTACAATTAAATAAATCTATTAATTTATTTAATTACCTTTATTCATTTATTCTTCCCGATTATTAAATAAATGAATTTCATTTATTTATTTAATATGTCACTAATTCTCATAATTAAATGAATTTATTATTTTATTTAATTATTAAATCATATCTTCTAAATTAAATAATTATTTTTAATTATTTAATTGTCAAAATTAACATTTCTCTCATTTTAAATAAGTTAATTATTTAAAATGATATCACATTCTTGACTAACACATTATTTTAGTAAATAATCTGAAAATTGATTATTTATTATCTCACAAAATCCATATTTTGAGTTGATTTAATTCAAATTGGTAACTTTCTTCCAAAAATCAAGTAATTGAACAAATTATTGATTTTCCAAATCTAATCTTCAATTCAACTCTTATCTTTCTGATTTTTGAATCTCACAAATCAGGTAGTCTTTATCTTCTTGATTTTCAAAAATCTTTACTTTTCTAATTAATTATCTCATTTATTCTCCACCGCTAATTTGATTCTCTCAAATGACATCTCGACCACTCGCTTAATGATTTTTCCCTAACCCTAATTAGGGATTGTCAAATTAAATTTTGTCCTCTGATTTTAGGTCTCTGCCAAAAGTCGATCTCGTCCATCTATTCAAAATGGCATTTTCTATAAAATGTTATTTTACTCTCATTTTCAGATTACACACATAAATTTTGTTATTCTGACGCATAAATGCTTAGAGTTATTTAGCATTTGAGAGTCATTTTGTCATAGGCATAGGCATAGTTTTATATTTAAATCCTTCAAAACTTGCATAGGACAATGTCATAGTCAAAATTCTCACACACTCAATCCGAGGGCATCAATCATATGCTGCAAGCTAGGAGGTGCTATGGAGGTAATCATGGAAGATTCGAGGAATGACAGGTATAATCGTTCTTGCTTTTAATTTCCTTTGTACTTCATAGTTCTTTAGGTTTATAGTCTTTATTAATTTTTTAACATCTAATCTAACATACCTAAAATTTACCCTTAGATACATTGGTGAATCCGACATTTTTGTAGAGAAATTTGTGTGTTTTCTTGTTTATTTTCATGGTTTTGCAAGTTACAGCCAAAAATTCATATGAAATCCCGTCATTTTCTTTTGAGCACAGAAAAATGGGCAAATAAAATATTTTTAAACCATTATATGGGTTTTGTAGGTCTCGTTCTCATCTTTTCAAAACTTCAAATGGTTTAAAAATTTGTTAAAATTTGAGAAAGTTATGGGCATTTTAGTGGTCACATTTTTTTAAGCTTTAGCTGTTAAAACCCAAATTTTCTTTTGTTTATAACACTTTTGTCTTGCAAGATTTTGCAAAACATTTTCTGGGTTTTGAAGGTCTATGTCTTAGCTTTCCATAGATATCTACAGTTTAAAATTTGTTTAGTTTTGAGAAATTTATCACTATTTTAGTTTTTTGTTTTTATTTAAGTTTTTTTACTAATCTTTGTTTGTAGCATGTGGCGGTTACATTTTGTGGGTCCAAGAATGGTGGATAAAACTCCTAACTTGTGGTCTTGCAGGTTCGAATGTCAAAGACTCACTACTAAACAATGTGCTTGTCTTTTTTTTAGATTAAACACATTTTCTTTTAGTGCATTTAAAACAAACATGATGTTTCTACTTTATCTGATTATGTTTGCAAAATGGTAGGTGATTATGCTCACACCTTGTGAAAACTTGGTGATAAAAAAACTAGACCCATTTTTTATATTTTTTTATACACCCTTATGACTTAGTAATCGAAGTATCCTCTCCCCTTGCACTTTCAGATGATCCTAGGTGTAAGAGAAATGGTTACTAACTCTAGAACTTGGGCTTGTTCTGGTGGAAAAAAAATACTCACCACAGGACGACTCAGACCAGTACCACCCTGAACCCGAGGGACTTCCAGCCGGTATATAAAAGTGGATTCTTGGGGAAAACCCAAGAATCACGCATGGTTCCGATGAGATGGATCTGAAATGAGACTCTCGCCACATGGATTATGCCCTATGAATGGAATGCCCTTACTAAACACCCACTGTTTTAGAGGCCAACCATTTTTTAGCGGTTGCTTGGTATAGTGAGAGGTACAGTATCATCCCTAAAGACACTCACTACTGATCCCCTAGAGTAGAGATAGCAGTTCTTGGGAAGCCACTACCCAAGAATTTGAAGTTGGTGTGCTCGAATGACGTTAATGAGCCATGGAGGGGAGCCAATGCCACCAAAATTCTAAGCTATTTGCTCTTAAGAAGGAAAGGTGTTTAGCACCAATCCGGGGTATATCGGTGGGCTATATCAAGTATACAAACCCTTGGCCTATTAGGATCATGCTTGTCTCATGTGCGTTTGCATACACCAAAACATCATGCTTGTCAAGTGTTTTCTAGATTTTCAAACAATATACACAACATTTACAAATCTGGACATAAACAATCAACCTTAGACAACTCAGACTTTTCAACAAAACATCAAAAAACAATCTCAGACCTCATTTTGAACTTAGACTTTGCATTGTTCATCTTATTCCTCATTTTGAACCTAGACTTTGCATTAATCATTTTAGTCCTTCATCAATATTATCATCTTAGTCCTCATTTGACATGTTCACTTTGACAACCTCGTCATCTTGCATTAGTCATTTCCCTTAGATAAATTTTATTATCACTCTGCATTTATTAACATCATGACATCCACCACCTTGTCTTCCCTTCAACATAATATTGATAGGCTTGCTAGTAAAGTTGAATACCAATTACTCTATAGAGGTCAATACCAACAAGCCTTCGACTTTAAGAGACAATTCCTCCATCCGTCTATCCTCACTACCAAAAGTCACTTAACACCATCCATGGCATTAGTCCACAACAAGCATCCATTAATCACCCTTATCCTAACTTTGACAAGGGAAAGAAACTGTCCACTAGTCCATTTCAAGTCTCCACGTCATATGCTAGTCCTTCACCTATCAATCCCATCCAATTCTACATGCCCTATCAACCATCTACCAACTCATGTCACATCCCCACATCATACCATATCGATCCAGTCCAAGTCTCCACATCCCATTTTAGTCAACCTTACACTAGTCTAGTCCAAGTCCCCATGTCCTATCCTAGTCCTTCACATGCTAGTCTAGTCCAAGTCCCCATGTCATATCCTAGTCCTTCACATACTAGTCTAGTTCAAGTCTCCATGTCCTATCACAATCCTTAACACACTGGTCCAGTCCAAGTCTCCATGTCATATCCTAGTCCTTCACACCAGTCCAAGTCTCCACGTCCTATCCTAGTCCTTCATTCATTAATTCTTTTCAAGTCACCCCCTCACAAGCCACATCTAGTAATGGAAATTTTGTCATTACTCAAAGAAACATCCCATTGTCTAAACTTTAGGATACATGTCAAAACGAAAGCCCAAAGAATGACCTTATAATGTCACCCTCATGTCAATAACAAGGTAGTTCATCCCATGACCCTATCTTAAAGTCCATTCAAGAAGTCCTTCAAGAAAATCATGACATCCAAAACACACCTATCCTTAACAACAATTCTATTTCTAATTATATCATCCATGCCAACCCCATCCTTGACCAAGACCCTACCATTGACCAAGAACTCCAAATCCATGACAACCCCATCTTTGACCAAGACCCTACCATTGACCAAGAAATCCAAAATGATCCACTCCTTGACCTTTACGCCTTTTATGATCAAACAATTGATGACCCTATTCAGGCCCCGACTATCGACACTTTACAAGATGAGACACTTGCCTCCATTGGACCCATAGATGCTCTTCCTCTAGAAAAAAGAGTCTTCCACTATGGACGTATTTGCAAATGATGAAGCTATAGCTAACTTCATGGGACTATATGATAATGACCATTAAGACAGTTTTGACATTGACTTGGAATCACCAATAGAATCAACTGAACCTGACATGTCACAAGATCAGACCAAAGATATTAGTCAGAAATATGTCCAACATGACAATAAAGCTAATACACTTTATCAACGAGGGTCATCTTTTTTTATCAGAGTAGGTTTTCTGGCAGATGAGAACATTACAAGTGACAGTCTCCACATACATCATGATGGGTTAGCATCTTGCTTTCAAAACAACAAATACCCCATCACAAATAGAATATGTCAAAGCATACATTATCAAGGAAAAGAACTAGGCATACACAAGCAAGACATTCAAGAACCAATACAACTTTAGGCAAATTACAGACATCAAGGTCTTGGCTATTCTTCAGTTAGAAAATCAAATGATGTTAGTGGAACCTCCTAGATACTAGGGGCAACCTCATTAGATACAACATCAAAATGGAGTCCATGAGTAGTCCTTGTCATAAGATTTTTGCCAACACCTCTTCCATCCACACCATAAACCATCATTCCATCATAAATAAACCTTCCCTTTGGAACCAACAAAAACAAAAGTCTTACAAAGTTAAAAATCAAATGTCAAAGGCCATCGAATCAGACAAAAAGACAAGTGGACAAATGAAATTAAAATGGATCCCAAAGAAAAGTGGATCAAGCAAAGAAAATATGTCAAAAGGAAAAGTTAATTACAATGTGGAACCACAAGCAAAAAGGACTCCCACATATAACAGATGTCCACCTCCTTCAAAATGGTCACCAAACAAGGCATATAAAAGTGTTGGTTCCAAACATCGTCCCAATCAAAATTCCAAAATCCGTCATCCACCATCCCAAGTTTGGAAAATAAAAAGTGATTCATCCAAACGTCCAAACAACCTTTTCACATCTAACATCATTCATCATAATCCTACATCTCATCTAAAGTCCAAAAATCCCACGTCACACATCTGTCACATCTTGGCAGAAACTCTTTACCATAAGGACTCTCATGACACTCTATCACGATGTGTGTATTCTAATAAGACCAACCCTAGTATTAGAAAGGATCTCAATGAAATCAATCAATTGTATGCAAGCGCTATGATCCTAAAAAAACAACTCCTTCAACAAGGTCATTATTGGCATATCATGGCACCTATCTCTACATCAGCACCGTCAGTGGATTCATAATAGTTAGTGGTCATTTAAAGCATCCAGGCTATCCACAAAAACTAAAATACAAAAAAATTGAAAAATGTAAAACATCGTCACCCTAATGAAAACCTGGCAAACAGGCATCTCGGTGACACCAAAAAAATCAAAAAGTCAAAAAAATAGTAAAGAGAAAAATTTCATCCAATGGTGAAAACCTGGCAAATAGGCACCCTGGATAAGTACCATGATGAAACCCTGGTAAATAGGCATCATGTGTAAAATAAATCATCTATGTGGACTTTTACACTTGGGGGCAAGTCGTCTCATTTCACATGCCTTCCTCATGACATTTACGTCCATCTAAGTCCTATCATTTCCGCGCATTTTTCCCACCTAGCTTGGTCTTGACATAAAACTGGCACACATAAAACATGCTTTTAGAAAACTTGACATGTCTATCCTTTGGTCGTATATTATTCATGAAACATCATGTCATTGCTAACATAACCTCATTATGCTTATGCAACATAGTCCTTGAAAATCTTATGACAATTCCCTTTGTCTCATGTCCCCCGTCCTTTACCAAGCCCACATTTTGTCCTTTCATGTTTGTCACCTATCTTGGCTTTCCCTTGTCAAATGGTCTAAGGATACTCCATCATCCCTTTTAGTCCTAACCAAGTCATTCCAAATGCAACAAGTCTAATCTATACAAGCACATTATCCAAAACATTACTTGACCTTGTTCCTGGATAGGTTGTAGACCTTGGTACTTTCATGACATTATCCTCATCCTCACATTATTTTAGGATGCGTCCTTCCCATGTCAAACAACATTGTCATCACCTACCAAATGGTATTCAACTTGAATATGGGCACAATCATGTTTGTCTTGGATTCTCATGCATAGGCAGCATTCACATCCATTTGTCGTGATCCTTATAAACTATCAAATTCCCAAAAAATTATAAGCTATCAAAAGTCCAAAAAAAATTATAAATAGACAAAAGAAAAAAATTTCATAAAAAGTCATGAAAAATGACAAAAACATCACAAAAAGTGCTAAAAAAAGACAAAAACATCACAAAAAGTCCTAAAAAAAAGAAAAAGACAAAAAACATCATAAAGTGTCCTGAAAAAAAGACAAAAACATCATAAAAAGTCCTAAAAAAAAGACCTAAAACATCAAAAAAAATCCTGAAGAAAGACCTAAAAATTGAAAAGCGTCCTAAAGAAACCCCAACAAAAGTCAAAATTTCTTGAAAGGCACAAGAACAAAGTCATTTCCCATCAAAATTCTATCATGTCAATCAATTGGTCTTTGTCATTTGTCCGAACTATGTTGTCTCTGCGCATTTTCTACATAGGCAAGACTCATTTTTGAGTCCCCAAGACATTAGGTCAGTCCTTTTAGGTTTGTCAAAATAAAATCATGATGCAATATTTGGTCATCAAGACAAAGTCATTGGTCATGTCGAACTATGAGGTCTCTGAGTGTATGACGTAGGCAAGGCCATCTGTCAATGAGCCCCCGAGGCCGCACTAAGTTAGTCCATTAGGGTTCATGGCACACACACGTCAAAAGTCTAAAGGTCAAGGAAAATCATTAAAACGAATTATGACAATCACTTATTCAACATGACAATCACACCAACATATCAACATGACAATATTGACATATAGTCAACACAAGTCAAACTTTGGTCAAACTCTATCAAAATAGGTCAAATTGTCATAACTGACCAAACTATCAACTCTTGGTTATCTTTCAGATGTGTCCTAAAAAATATCCTCTGTCATTTATGCCTTAGTATGTGTCCTTCCTAGGCATCGTCATTATCACTGTCATCCGACATTTTTTTTTGAGGGATCCTTTTGACATCTAAGGATCACTCCTCTTGACGTCAGTATTCTTCAGATGTGTCCTAAAGAAAAAACTCTGTCATTTATGCCTTATGATGTGTCCTTCCTAGGCATCGTCATCATTTTGAGGGACCCCTTTTGAAATTTAGGGATCAATCCTCTCGACATCAACATTATTCAAGATGTTGCCTTCCTGAAATTGGCAATCTTCGACATTCGTCATCTTGTCATTGTCAAAAATTTGACACCCCGACATCTCATCGTCATCAAACCTGACATCTTGACATTAAAATAATGGGTATCCATACACACTTGGCAAACACTTGGCACTTGTCTTTTGGATTTTTATCATGTTACTAGTTTTTCAACAAGATCCCAACAATAGGATTTAGAGAAGCAATGACATATCATGACATTTGTCTTGAATTTTGACATGCATGATTACTAGTTTCTCAGCGAGATCTTAATTTCAGGATTTAGAAAAACAATGACGTATCATGATAATGGCTCTATTTTGGCAATCATGCTGTTAGAAATCATGCTGCTAGTTTCTCAAGGATGTCCTGAAAACATGATTTAGAGAAGCAATGACGTTTCATGAATTGTCCTTCTTGTCTTTTTCTGCTTGTGGTTGATTATGAAAAAAAGACTGAGATAATTGCACTCTTCATATGAGTCATGATCATCCTTGTCTATGACTTCTTGTCTTATGTGATGGTATGACCTTGTACACCTTGATCTATGTCATATCATGGTGTTTCTTGGCCATTACAACAATATGCCCAATGATGATTAAGAGAAATAATAATTAAAGTCATATGCTAAAGTTTTGAAGGATTTGGTCTAGGAACTAACATGCATCTTCTTCTATCTTGTCATCTTCTCTCACTCATCTCATATAGGCATTGCATCTATATCATCATCCATATCTTTTGCACTAACATTTCTTTATCTCTTCATATTCTAGTCTTCTCATTAATTTCGAGAGCACACCCATGTTCTTGGAACCTGTCTATCCTCTCGAGGGGGCATACCATAACTTTCCTCATCATTCTTTCTCATCTTATTTTGCACTGGGGCATATCTTTAGCTTACTTTCTTTGTCACAATGCAACTTGCTACATTATGACAAAGAGGGGAAAAATGTAGACACTTAAAAAATGACCTAGGCCTACAAGCTCTATTTTTACCACTTTCATCCTAGCATAATTATGACATTTAATTATGTCCTTGGTCCACATTCAGCTATTCATGTCTCTTGTATTCTTCATGATTATTAAATAAATAAATTATATTTATTTATTCAATACGTCACTAAGGGTCTATTATCTTCTTACAATTAAATTAATTTATTAATTTATTTAATTACCTTTATTCATTTATTCTTCCTGATTATTAAATAAATGAATTTCATTTATTTATTTAATATGTCACTAATTCTCATAATTAAATAAATTTATTATTTTATTTAATTATTAAATCATATCTTCTAAATTAAATAATTATTTTTAATTATTTAATTGTCAAAATTAACATTTCTCTCATTTTAAATAAGTTAATTATTTAAAATGATATCATATTCTTGATTGACACTTCATTTTAGTAAATAATCTAAAAATCGATTATTTATTATCTCACAAAATCCATATTTTGAGTTGATTTAATTCAAATTGGTAACTTTCTTCCAAAAATCAAGTAATTGAGCAAATTATTGATTTTCCAAATTTGATCTTCAGTTCAACTCTTATCTTCCTAATTTTTTGAATCTCACAAATCAGGCAGTCTTTATCTTCTTGATTTTCAAAAATCTTTATTTTTCTAATTAATTATCTCATTTTTTCTCAACCGCTGATTCAATTCTCTCAGATGACATCTCGACCACTCGCTTAATGATTTTTCCCTAACCCTGATTAGGGATTGTCAAATTAAATCTTGTCCTCTCATTTTCAGATTACACACATAAATTTTGTTATTCTGACGCATAAATACTTAGAGTTATTAGCATTTGAGAGTCATTTTGTCATAGGCATAGGCATAGTTTAATATTTAAATCCTTCAAAACTTTCATAGGAAAATGTCATAGTCGAAATGCTCACACACTCAATCTGAGGGCAGCAATCATGTGTTGCAAGCTAGGAGGTGCTATGGAGGTAATCATGGAATATTCGAGGAATGACAAGTATAATCATTCTTGTTTTTAATTTCCTATGTACTTCATAGTTCTTTGGGTTTATAGTCTTTATTGATTTGTTAACATCTAATCTAGCCTGAAGTTTACCCTTAGATACACTATCCACCACCACAAATATGGAATCATGCCCTCTCTCTGTCCTTGGAAAACCAAAAAACAAAATCCATACTAGAATGTCCTCCCATGACGTCTCAGGTATAGATAATGGCTGATACAATCTAGTATTATGACTTTTTCTTTTCACCATCTGAAAAAATCTACAACTCTACACAAAATTCTTCACATCCTATTACAAATGTGGAAAATAGTATCAACCACCAATAATAGTAATGGTCATATCAGGACCAAAGTGTCCATCTAATCCCCCACTATGTTTCTCCTTGATTAGGTTCTCTCTCATGGAACTCCTTAGAATGCACAACTAATTCCCTCAAAACAACATACCATCTTGAATTGTAAAATCCAACCATCTCATCCTATCCAAAGTGATAGGCTCCTTGCAAACTCTCCAGTCCTCTACAAAATTAGGATCCTCAAGATACAAGATCTTGAGTTCATTGAACCCAACAACTTCAATCTACATTTTTATTAACATTTTTCTCCTCCTACTTAAGGCATTTGAAACTCTGTTACATCTTCCACTCCTATGCTTCAAAACAAATGTATAATTTTGTAAAAATTCAACCCATTTCAAATGTCTTTGATTCAACTTCCCTTGACTATTCAAATATTCTAAATCTTGATGATCAGTAAATAAAAAAAACTCTTTTAGAAATAAATACTATCTCCATTTCTTCAAATCCTAAACTATAACATAAAACTCTTGAGCATAAATATAATACTTCTTCTTTGCATCATTCAACTTTTCACTAAAATAAGTAATGGGTTTACCTTCTTGACTCAAAAAAACTCCACTAGAATTACCATTGGCATCATAATATACCTGAAATACCTTGCTGAAATTTGAAAGTGTCAAAATAGGTTGCTCTGTAACTTTCTTCTTCAACATATCAAAAAAATTTGCTACTCCTATGGTCCACTTAAACTCTTTTTTATCCCCTTGCATTGTTTCAATTAGAGGTGCACAAATACTATTGAAACCTTTGATAAACTTTCCATAAAAAATTACCAAACCATGAAAATATATTACCTCTATAGCACTTCTTGTTGTAGGCCATTCAATAATATCTTTCACCTTCTCTGGATCCATCTTAAGACCCTTTATTGAGATAAAAAATCACAGGTACACCAACTCTCTCTTGACAAAACTGGACTTCTTCAAATTTATCAACAACTTCTCTCTTAGCTTCTCAAAAAAAATTCTAATATGCATTAAATGATCCTCTAATTTCTTGCTAAAAATTAAAATGTCATCCAAATAAACAATGAAAAATTCACCCAAAAACTCTTTCAATACCTCATTAATGAGCTGCATGAATGTGCTTGATGCATTGGTTAGCCCAAAAGGCATAACTAACCACTCGTACAATTCCTCTTTGGTCTTGAAGGTTGTCTTCCATTCATCTTATTCTCTAATTCAAATCTAGTGATAACCACTCTTCAAATCTATCTTTGTGAAGTGCTCATCTCCACTCAAACAATCCATGATGTCATCCATACTCAACAAGGGAAATCTATACTTGATGGTGATTTTCTTATGGCTTTAGAATTGGTACACATCTTCCATTCCCCATCCTTCTTTGGTGCTAGTACCATAGGAACTACACATAGACTCAAACTCTCTCTGATCAATCCCTTTCATAACAACTCTTGCACTTGTTTATTCAACTCTTCACTCTCTCTTGGAGTCATACAATGAGTTGCCTTATTTGGTAAACTGGGTTTAGGAATCAGGTCCATCTAGTGGCTGATCTTCCTTACTAGAGGAAAAATTTTAGGTACATTATCAGAAACAATATCCTGAAATGCATTCAAAAAATTTGAAACCTCTACAGGTACCTCGTTAGTATCTTCTTTATCAACTCTAGTGACCAATATAAAACACGTAATGTAGTGTCTCATACCTTCTAGGAAATTTTTTCCATCAACCAAAAAAATCTTTTCATTACTGCATACCTTTTATTTTGCTTCCTTCAGGGGTTTCAACTTATGATGAATGCCATCCTTTATCAAGGAATAGGTGTTAGCACATCCATCATGCACCGCTCGTCGATCAAACTACCATGGTCTACCTAAAAACATGTGAAAAACATCCATAGGTATAATATAACACAAAACCTCATACTTATAGTTACCAATCATAAACTTTATCAAACATTGCTCATTGACCAATGCTTTATGGTCCTTCTGTAACCATGTGATTTAGTATGGTTTTGGATGCCTTCTCCTCTCCAACTACAACTTAGTAACTGTTGTGTAGAAAAAAGTCATTGTTTACATTTTCACACTTAATTTGGGAATGATTACCATTAAAATGGACCTAATGTTGCATTGGTCTAGTTTTGTAATGTGTTTTCCACATTCACATTGGATTTAGGGCTCTTTTAAGCTAAATAGACCTAATTTTCCTTAAATTAATCTTGCAAAGTGTATTTATTTACACCTTCACATTAAGTTTTGGGCCCTTGTAAACTAAATGAACTTAATTGTGCCTTAAAGGTGTTTTAAAGTGTTGTACCACACTTTCACACTAATCTAGGGTTTTCATTAATTAATTGGACTTCTTTATGCCTTATTTGGCCTTATTTTGCATCCAAAAGCCTTAATTAATGCATATTTCTAAGGATAATCTTGACACATATAAAATGACTAGTCATAAATTAATGTTTTTGGACTCTGTGGCCTAGATTTAGTGATCTAGGAATCATACACCACCTTGGGTGTATGGGTCCCACCTAGGTTTTAGGGCCTTGATTCTGATTTCACATGAATCTAAGCATTTCTTGAAAAATGTGTCCCATAGCCACTTCTGGCGTATGAGTCCCATGTGGCTTAAAATTAAATTAAATTCAAATTCTTGGCAGGATTTCATTCTCCTAGATTCGGTGTTGTCTTGTAGTGTTGTAATTTTGAGGAATTTGGCATAAACAAGTATACACATAAGGTTATTTCACTCATTTTCACCTAGCAAGTTTATAGGTCACTTATGAATTTCAAGAGAGCATTCCTAATGGAAAGTTTGTGATCATAAGAGTTTACAAGAGTATTCAAGGGCATTCAAGATTATTTCTAAGGCATTCAAGGGTAGCATTCTTCATCATTTTTTGCAACAATTCAAGATCCATCATTATGTAAAGGTCATAATGCATCAAGCATGTTGTTGAGCTAGTGTTGTGATGTAGCATTCAAGATCCAAGATTAAGCATTGTTCTACATCTAATTCAAGATCAAGATCTATACTCTACATGGCCACTTCATGTTATATTGTTGATTTACATCTCAAGACATCATCCAAGGTATAATTTTTCATGTTTCATGTTCATATTTCATTATTTCACCATAAGGTTTAATTACCTAAATGAGGTTTAACATAGGAAAGCCCTATCCTCTAACAATCAACAAGTTTCTCTCTCTCTACATGTGTGATTTCAGATCTAGGTGTCTTAGAACTTGAAGATCCTTTGAAGAAAAAGTTTCAATGTTGAGAGAAGTTTTCAAGTTGTCACGAGGTTGTCATTTTCATTTAAAGTCACCTACAAGTCCAGATTCAGAGTTTCAGATCCGAAAATGAAGTGTGGAAGGAAAATCAGAGATAGGAGAGAAGATTTAGGTCTTGACCCTCTAAAAAGAAGAGTGGGACTAATATACCACTTGTGGCATATGAGTCCTAGTACAACACATTTTCTAGATTTCAATGTATTTTGATCAACCACTATGAGATTCCAATTTTGGCACAGAAACCCTAGTCTAGGACTAAATCACCCAAACTGGTGTATGAGTCCTAGTGGGCATCAAACAACAAGATTTCAAGGTTTTGGAGCTTGTTTTTACATCATCCTTCCTCTAGGTACCTTTATGTTCATTCTCAGTTTGTTATCCTGATTTTCAGTTTCATTTCCTAGGTCATTTAGTTAGGTTTTCCATGGTACTTTACATGTCATTTACATTTCTTGTCTTTCCAATCCCTAGCTTAGTGGTGAACCCTCTTATTTACTTTAACCACACCATAGGACATCCCTATTACATATCTCTTTCCCTCATTCCATCCTTGGATTGAGATCTCTAGGGTTTCCTTGAATGAGAAGTGAAGAAAACTTGTTGTTCTATGTCCTAAACTATAGAGAAACAATTGTATTCCTTTCATTTTGGAATATCATGTATAGTTAAGAATAGCAGGTATAGGTAGGAATAGAGGCAATTTTTGTGGGAGGAGGAATTTTAGTTATTCTTTGGCTTGGTACATTGTTCAGGGTAAAGCACAACTAGTGGTTGAGTTAAGATGTTTTCTGAAAATTTGAACTATGTTATGCACAAGGTCAACTCTATCTTCACTTTCAAGCATGCAATGAATGTTATCTATGGTAGGGATAGTAGTGGTTGAAATTTTCTTAGTACTAATTTGGTTTTTTAGTTTTTCTAGGTCTTCATGAATTTGGATTATGTTTTCTTGCAGAATACTAGCAACCATTATTTCAACATGTGTCACACTACTTGAAGGCAAAGAGTGTTAAGGGTATGGTCCATACCTAGTGAACTAGTGTCAACACTAGTAGTGAAAGAGATAGATAACCCAATATCCATGAAGATTGTGCTATCATAGGATGACATGAGTCTTGAAATTCATCTCACTATAGTATAAGCAATAGGACACCAAGTAGAAAAACTCATACAATGGACAATAGACAATCAATGAAATGCAAGATGCAACGAACACAGGATAAATTCTAAGCTATAATTTTGATTCAAATTAAATTGAGGTGGATGCAATGAAATGAATGTAACAAAATCTTTGCAAACTGAAATAGATAACTAACAGGAGCAAACAGAAATAGAGAATTTAATGTTGTAAAATGTAGTTTAAAATATGAAATGGGACTAAATCACCCAGATGGGCATATGAGTCCCAATCAAGGATTTTTAGGGGTTTAAATGTTGAATAAAAATCACCAAAAAATACCCAAAAATTAGGAAAAATCACTTGTACTTGAACTAAATCACCCAGAGGGGTGTATGAGTCCCAGTTTAGGGTGTTTGCAAAGATTTTAGAAAATTATGAGTGAATGTTATGCTTTCTGGTTTGGATGATTTCTAGGATAAGTGCAAATGAAAATTTTAGATGATATTCAATGACACAAGATGCAAAAATGAAACCTATAAGCACTTTCACTAATGCAAAATTTAGAAACCCTATAATTCCAATTAACTAATGCAAACCCTAATGCAAAGTAAATGCAAGCTAAATATAGGACTATGATGCACTTCAAATCAGAAAACCCTAGATATCTCAATCCAAGGATGGAATGAGGGAAAGAGATCTATAATAGGAATTTAATAGGGTGTTGTTAAAGGAAATAAGAGGGTTCACCACCAAGCTAGGGCTTGGAAAGACAAGAAATATAAATGACATGCAAAGTCATGCAAAACCTAACTAAATGACCTAGGAAATGAAACTGAAAATCAAGATAAAAAACCAAGAATGAACAAAAAGGTACCTGGAGGAAGGAAGATTTCAAAACAAGCTCTAAAACCCTAAAATCCTATTGTTTGATTCCCACTAGGACTCATATGCTAGAGTCTAGGCAATTTAGTCCTAGACTAGGGTTTTTGTGCCAAAATTGGAATCTCACAACGGTTGATCTAAATACACTGAAATATGAAAATGTGTTGTACTGGGACTCATATGCCACAAGTGGTGTATCAGTTCCACTCTAATTTTTTAAAGGTTCAAGACCTAAATATGATCTCCTATCTATACTCTTCCTTCCACACTTCATTTTTGGATCTAAAACTCTGAATTCAGACTTGTAGGTGACTCTCCATGAAGATGACAACCTTGTGACAACTTGAAAACTTCTCTCAACCTTGAAAATTTGTCTTCAAAGAATATTCAAGCCCCAATACACCTAGATATTCTATCACACATGTAGAGAGAGAGAGAAACTTGTTGATTGTTAGAGGACAGGGGTTTTCCTAGTTCAAACCCCATTTTGGTAATTAAACCTTATGGTGAAATAATGAAATATGAACATGAAACATGAAATTTGAAACATGAACAATGATACCTTGGATGATGTCTTGAGATCTAAATAAAAAATCTAACATTAAGTGGCCATGTAGAATGTATATCTTGATCTTGAATTAGATGTAGAACAATGCTTAATCTTGGATCTTGAATGCTACATCACAACACTAGCTCAACAACATGCTTGATGCATTATGACCTTGACATAATGATGGATCTTCAATTGCTGCAAAAAATGATGAATAATTCTACCCTTGAATGCCTTAGAAATAATCTTGAATTCCCTTGAATACTCTTGTAAACTCTTGTGATCACAAACTTTCCAATAGGAATACTCTCTTGAAAGTCTTAGGTGACTTGTAAAATTGCTAGGTGAAAATGAGTGAAATAACCTTGTATTTATACTTGGTTATGCCAAATTCCTCAAAATTACAACACTACAAGATGACTTTAGATCTAGGAGAATGAAATCCTACCGAGAATTTGAATTTAATTTAATTTTAAGCCACATGTGACTCACACACCAGAAGTGGCAATGAGACACATTTTTCAAGAAATTCTTAGATTCATGTGAAATTAGAATCGGTGCCCTAAACCTAGGTAGGAACCATGCACCCAAGGTGGTGTATGATTCCAAGATCACTAAATCTATGCCACAAAGTCCAAAAACATTAATTTATGACTAGTCATCATATATGTGCCAATATTATCCTCAAAAAGATGCATTAATTAAGGCTCATGGATGCAAAAATAAGGTCAAATAAGGTATAAAGAAGTCAAATTAATTAATGAAAATCCTAGCATAGTGTGAAAGTGTGGTACAACACCTTAAATAAGGCACAATTAAGTTCATTTACTTTACAAGGGCCCAAATATTAATCTGAAGGTGTAAATAAATACACTTTACAACATTAAATTAAGGAAAAATTATATCTATTTAGCTTAAAAGAGCCCTAAATCCAATGTGAATGTGGAAAAAACATTACAACACTAGATCAAGGAAAAATTAGGTCCATTTTAATGTCAATCATTCCCACATTAAGTTTGAAAATGTAAACAACAACATTTTTCTACACTATAGTAACCATTTCCTCTAAAACAAGATTATTATTTCTACCTCCATCAATGATAACATTAAAAACTTTAATTTACACTTGCATTGAGTGTGAAATAGGTTCTTTCATTGATCTAGTTCCTTCTCCTCGTTCAGCAAGGCTCTTCTAACAATAAGGGCATCTCCTCTTTCAGTGTGTTTAGAATGTGAAGACTAAGCATCTTCATCCACATGGGCAACTTGGGCATTACCTTCAAGTCTTCTATTTTTCCTCCATTGATGTTGAGGACACTCGTAGGCTCTGTTTCCTTCTCTGCATTGAAAATAGGTTCCATGAAAGCCTCCTCTTCTCATTCCTTGCCCACATCTTCCTCCCCTTTGATATCCATTATTTTGATCTCGAGGATAATAGGTATTATCTCCCTTCTAGTTCTGACTACTACTAGATCCTTCAGTCTTCTTTTGATCTTCACTTTAGCCTCCACATGACCTTCTAGTAGTATTTCCACCATGAAATTTACCCCTTTTCTTGTTCTTAAACCTTTTGTAAAAATTGATATGCATCTTCAATCATGGTCATCCTCAACAAACTCAATTCCTCTTGGATGCTTGTTTTCAACCCATTAATGTAATGAGAAACCTTCTCCCTATTGGCCTTAGAATGACATGTTTTGATCAAGACCTTGTAAAATTATTCTGTGTACTCTTTGTAAATCTCCCCATTGATTCAATCCTTGCATCTTCTTTAGAAAATCCAATTCATAATCTACAGGAATGAATTTCCTCTTTATTTTCTCCGCCATATGACCCCATCTGGTTATCTTCTCTTTACCTCTTCATTTTCTCTCCAACTAAACTTCTTTCCACCATATGCTAGTATGGCCTTTCAACTTGGCCTTTGTAGATTTGACTCTCTAGATCTTCTATTTCCTTATACTCAAAATAATCTTCCATGCCATTGAACCAATCGATCAACTCATTTGGATTTATTGGCATTGGCATGGTTTGTCATTGATATCAAAGGTTCATTGATCATGGTGCTTACTTGATACTTCAGAGGTTCTTGCTCATTCAGGTGTTGATGCATGTCAAAGGTGAAAGATACAAGTCAGGTACATGTTGATGTTTGATGCTTCATCTTATGATGGTATTGATAATTTTTTATGTTGATGAGCTCCTTCTTCATATTGATGCAAAGGTAAGGTTGATAAGAATAACTTGCTTCATGAGCTCCTTCTTTGTGAAGTTGATGCAAGATTTGTGAAGATATCAATTTTATGTATTGGTATGTTGATGCAACAAACAAAGGGTCAAATATTATTCAAAAAGTTGCTTGATTGCATTCAAGGGTTTTTTGATCAATCAAAGTATATCAAAGTTTCTTCCTTCATGAAAAAGAACTTGTTCTCATGGGTTGATGTTAAAGGTTTGTAATTGATGAGGATATCAAATAAAGGAACTCAAAGTCAAAGGTGTATGTGATGTAAAGGGTTGGTAATAAGGTTGTTGCAAAGGAAATTCTTGATTATTCATAAGGATGCTTGGTGTTGAAAAGTAAAAGATGTTTGATGGTGTTATATGATGGTTGGTTGAGGTTATGATTCAATCATGATGTTTTGTATGGCTTCTATTCATGTAACACAGAGTGGTTTTTTTTAGTGATGAGGGTTTGATGAATTCTTCATGTGATAAGGAAATTTTAAAATAAACCCTAATCTAAAACCCTAAAGACTAAAGGGTTATGCTTTTTACATAGAGTGATAAATCACAAGTGCATTTTTCTTATATTTTAAAAGTGACTTTCTTTAAGTGGTAAGAAGTTATTTAAGTGTTATTCTAAGGGTTTTAAGTTCATTTATAAATTGACCCTCATAGGAAATGTAACTGATCAAATAGGTTTAAGTTATATAATTTACCGCTCAAATAATGATCAATGGTCCTAATTTAATTGTTTCTTGGTGGGTATTGAAGGATCAATGGCTGAAATTTAAATCTAAAAATGGTTCCTTTCCTAGTTTGACTTTGATAGGATTCTGAACGTTACAAATTTTCCTTTCATTTGTTTCTAAACAAATGTGAAGAGACTCTATTTGTTTATTGTTGGTGCCAATTTTTGTGGGATTGTGTTTTATTTTTTTATATGAATATGTAATTTATTGAGAGAAGATGAAGACAAATACTAATTTTTGTAGATTGAATAGTATTGAATGAAAGGTTTAAAAAAGATAGAAGAATGGTGACTAAATATATGAAATGAAGACAATATTTTTATGACTACAATGTGAAAGAATGGAGCTTCTATTTGATTTGAAAAATTATTGGTAAGAGAATGGTGTTTACAAGTTCAAATTTTTTATTCAGATTGATACAAGAAAGTGCAAAGGTTTGTCAGGGTGTTTTCTTATTGAAGACAAAGCAAGTTTTTTTAAAAATTTGAATTATTTAGGCTAACAAAGTGATATATTGTTCATAAACAAGGTATAATGATGATAAAAGGATATGAATAAATGTAATCATTAATAGAAATGATAAGAAGCTTTTATTCTGCATAGATTGGTGTGATCATTACATGACTACAAATGGCTTCCAAAGGTTTGAATAACAAAATTTTATAGTATATTTGCATTATTGTATTCTTGGTATGAGGTTTGGTGAAAGAAGACAGTTTTAGAATTTCATTATGATTGGATAGTGTACAACAATAGATGTCCATGAGACTGTCTTATATTTGATTGTCATATCAAAAATATTTCCTTGTATAATCTTTTTTTTTAGTCTAGAAGGGTTTCAATCAAGGTCAAATTGGAAGAAAGATTAACTTTTAAATTTGCACAAAAGTGATCTAATTATGTATATGAGGAGTTTTTTTTTTCTTCATTAGGAGTATGACCTGATTGAGGTCATTTGTATATAGGTTTGATTGAATAGTGTGTAATAGTGTTGGTCTATTAGTGGATATGATGGATTGAGTTGAGTAGTGGATTGCATGGAAACAAAGTAACCCTCTATAATATACTTTTTCTTGTATTCAAATTTTTGGAGTTGGTGCTTCAACCACTAGAGTCAGTTCTTCGATGTTTTTAGAGTTGGTGCTTCAAAGGAGAGTTAGTACTCTTGATTGGTTGGTGCTCACTAAATGTAATCAGGATTAGAGATTGGTTAGTGAGACTTTGGAGTTGGAGTGATAAGGAGTGGGTTCTCCTATTAGCTTTGTTTTTCCAGTGAGGCATGATATTCAACCAATGAGGCTTGTTCTATTGTTAGTGAGACAAACAATTTGTATTCAACAAAGTTTTAGCTAGAAGCCCTAATAAAGCATTTATTGAGAGTGGTTTTTTCACCCTTTTTAGGGTTTTTCCACTCATAAATTTGGTGTCTCATGTCTTCTTGATGATACATTGTTTTGTGCAATATTTTGTATTTCTAATTCATATATGATGTTATATTGTGCATCTCCTTGTGTTTTTCATGAAATACATATTTAAGGTTTTTGTGTGATCAAGAGTATTAAGGTTTTGAAGTTGCTTTTATCTGACCAATAATTCACCCCCTCTCAATGGTCCTATACTCCAACAAGTGGTATTAGAGCAGCAAGGTTCCCTACAAAAGTTTAATCAACTTGGGTTGATCTTGGTGATGGAGTACAATGGAAAAAAACAAAAGAAATAAAGGAAAAATGAATGTTTAGTAGAGCACTAAATAACAAATGCTACTTGAACCAAATATAGAGAATGATGGAGAAGTAGTTACAAACAATGATTCACAAATGAAAATGTATTCTATACCTAGAGCACCTCAGTTTGAAGGCACCAATTTTATTCTTTGGAAACTAAGGATGGAGACTTATTTATCTTCCTTAGGTTTTGATGTGTGGATAGCAATAGAGAAAGGTTATTCAGTTTCTTCAACATCTTCCTTTACAGTTGATGAGAAGAAGACTTTTGAATTCAATGCTAGAGCCATGGATGCTATCTTTAGTGGTTTACCAAATGAATTTATTACTAAAGTTATTTATTGTAAGGATGCAAAGGAGATTTGGGACAAACTGAATTATATGTATGAAAGTGATGAGCTGCTGAAAAAGACATCCTTGCAAATTGATACATGATATGATACATTTGAAGGTGAAGATTTTTTTGTTGATAAAGAAGAAGACTACTCTATGAGAGATTATGAACAAGAGTTAGATGAAAATGAATGTTAATTTGATCTTGAAGGTGAACTTTCTTGTGCTCTTGATGAGAATGAGAAAATCAGAGTGGATAATCAAAGACTGAGGTTGCAACTTCAAGAAGAAAAAGAGTCTAAAGTTAAGACATTTTCATCTCTTTAAGAAGCAGATATTGCAAGGTGTGACCCTTGGTCTCCTCTTCTTGTGGTAGGCGTAGTACAATGCGGTGCTTGGGCTTCATGACATGGTTTAACTGCCTCCTATGGATCTTGATCTTGTATACATCCAGTGGTTGTATTGGGCATTAATAGGTCGATCTTTTTGTGCAACGACAACCACCTTTGCAACAACTGGTATCATAGCTGAGGTCACAAGTTTGAAATCTGTGCTTGTGTTGGGGGGGAGGATTGTTGCAAGGTGTGACCCTTGGTATCCTCTTCCTATGGTAGGCATAGTACAGTGTGGAGCTTGGGATTCGTGACATGGTTTAACCACCTCCTGTGGATCTTGATATTGTATAAATCCAGTGGCTATATCAGGCATTAACAAGTCAATATTTTGGTGCAACGACAGCCGCCTTTGTAATAGCAGAGAAATTGATAATAGATTTGAAGGTTCAAGTTGTAGAAGGGAAAAAAATAGAAGACAATAAATAGCTTAAGGAAAAAGTGACTGATTGTGAAAAGTATGAATCAGAGAGTTTCTTTGAAAAGTGAATTAGGAAAAGCTTCTTCCAAGTTGCACAAGACACTTCAATTTGGAAAGAGCACTGAATGTTTATTTGAGATGTTAAGCAAGAAAAAGCATCATAAGGATACTACTAGAATAGGTTTTGAAGAAGGGCAGTGTTCTAAGGTCAAAGAAACACTAAGGAAGAATATTGTTCTAAACTATTTTGTTGCTCCTAAGGCTGAAGACAAGAAGAGGATAGTAAGAAATACTCTTGCACAAGCCAGCAACAAACAAGTTTAGAAGATCTTTTTATTCAATACAACATCAAAAGTCTAGGTTTGATAATTATTTTCATAGTTATTGTTACTCATGCTATGAGTTTGGTAATAAAGCATAATAATGTTGGATGCATGGAAAGAAAGTTGGATGTACTAAAAGGTCTCATGAATGGTTAAATAGTAGAAGCAAAGTTATTTTCTATAGATGTTATGAGGTTGGACATAAAGAAATGTTTTGTAGAAATTATCACAAGAAGCCAAGCATTAAGAAAGTGTGGAGAAGGAAATCAAAAAAGGAAGAACCCAATCTTGTGCATGCTTCACAAGAGATATCCTTAACTACATAAAGGATAGCATAAATTGAGAGAGAGTTGATTTCTAATGTATCAATCAAACCCCATAGTCAAAGAGATTGTTTGTTGATAGGAACTTACACTTATTGATAGTACATAATGGAATCTTCAGTGCTTATACTACATTGTCTTCAGATTGGTTTGTCTATATTCTTCTTTTGGTTGCATAGAAGGGAAGTTGTTTTGTTGCTATGACAAGTTTTGGTAGTTGCCTAATGCAGTATAGAATGCAACAATCTTGATGAATAAGTCACATTCTGATTGGGACAATGATTTAATTTTTTCTCCAATACCTTAGTCATTGATGAAAATTATAGTCATGTGCAGTCATTCATTTCTCAAGTGTCAAGTGACAACAACATTGAAATAAATGTTTCAATGTAATGATACAAGTTTTCTATTTGCAATATAGCATAGGTCATTCTTCATCATTACTTATAACAGTGATTCTTACATCTTCTCAGTCATCTTTCTTGGAATGATGTTATGATTATAATCATTTCAAGGCATAGTGTTATGAGTGATATTGAAGTGTTCTTCTTGGTGGCTTCTATTATTTGGTAGTATTTAGCTACAATTATGTTATTATCATCTTGTTGATCCCATGAGTCTTTGAAAATTATGTGGTGCTCATGCACTTCTTAATTCACTATTATGTTTATGAATATGATGTTCATGTCAATTTGTAGTGGGAAAAAGGAGGTCTTCAATGTTTGCATGCTTACCTCTTGTGGTCATGGAGTAATCTATGGAGGGACAACTTTCTAGTCAAAGGTCAACATAAAAGGTAAAATTATTGGTGCACAAGAATAGTGCAATTTTTCTATGATCACTTGTAGCCAATGATCTTGATGATTTGATGTTTTGGAGTAGTCATTTAAGTTTGGCACATGAAATAAATTCATCTAGAATTGTCAAGGAAAATTTGTAAACACAATACTTTATCGTGTTGTATGTCATTAGCAAGTCTTGAAAAGAATAGTGGTTTGTGCAGCTACATTGTACTTTAGAGGATATATATCTTAGTTATGCTTGTATGGAAAGTAAACATATTGTATTATTTAAAGGGTATGTTTATACTATCAAAGTATCAATAAAATATCTATCATCTTTTTGACAGTGCTCTATATGACTAAAGTGATGGTTGGTGCGCACATGAAATTGCTTGGTTTATATTGCTATAAGGTTTGGTGTCTGACTTGAGAGAAATAGCAGTGGTTTTTAATAGCTAAGATGGTATACTTGTATTATATCTTGAAATGGATTATTTAGTATAATGATGATCTTGTAGTACACAAATAATGTTTTCCAAGTTCTTGTATGTTGGTGACAACATCAAGTCAATCAAGATGAGTGTTCTTTATATTTTTACACAGTCTCTTAGTAGTGGCCTTTTTGCTTGGACAGTAGAAGGAACTACTGCATAACATAGTGGATGGTGTTTTTGCAATGATAGTGGTTAATGAAGTGATTTTTCTTGTGTGATGTTTTATAGTGCCAATGGAAGTGGAGTGTGCAACATGAGTGTAAATATGTCATGATAGTGATAATGCTTTATTTCTCTTTCATAGTTTGTTGATCTCAGTCTTAGGAACAATGATAAATCTATGGTATGTATTGACAATATGTAGCTAGTACAGAGCAAAATAAGTTTGAAATGGAAGATATTTATAGTTTCCTTGAGGAAATGGTGTAGTTTATGTTCAATGGCTATCATATTCACATTCTTCAAGATGTTGTTTTAGTAGTCTGCTTGGTTCAGTGTTCCTTATGAGGGGAATAGTGATATATATGTTTGCTTCAAGTGGATGCTTGATTTTGGAATCTATGAGTTACATATTAAGTCACTTCATGCAAAAGATAGTTAGTGGAACAATAAAGGTGTAAACCAGTGTTTTTTTTATAAGGTAACAACAAGTGACACTTATAGAAGAGACCTTGTACAATGCTTTTTATTGTGACAAATACTTGAATAGTGTATTGGTCAACAAGGTTTGGACAATGACAGTGGCTAATTTATAGTGTTGATAAAGGATAGAACTTTGTTTTTGCTGACAATGAACTTTGGAACTTTTTTGGATGTCAGTAAGTGATAATTTTTTTTTGTTACTTGGTGACAATATGTTGTTGATAATAGTCCTTGATGACACTATACTTTGGATGCAAATTGCTTAGTTTCTTGATATAGTTTCTTGTTGAGTGCAAATTTTACTTAATGATAGTGACACCTTGTTAGTAATGACAGTTAGTGAATTAATCATGACATTTTCTGTGTTAATAGATCTTGAAGGTCTTTCTAACAAGGGGAGCGACTTGTAGATAGCGAGTCCCTTTGTCATTGTTGTAAAAGGGGGAGAAAAGAAATCAGACATAGGGTGCACTGATTGAGTTCATTGATTGGTTTGACATCATTGGTTTGACATCAATGCTAAAGGGGGAGTTTGTTGGCATTGGCATGGTTTGTCATTGATGTCAAAGGTTCATTATTCATGGTTCTTACTTGATACTTTAGATGTTCTTGCTCATTTAGGTGTTGATGCATGTCAAAGGTGAAAGATACAAGTCAGGTACATGTTGATGCTTAATGCTTCATCTTATAATGGTATTGATCATTGTTTATATTGATGAGCTCCTTCTTCATGTTGATGCAAAGGTAAGGTTGATCAGAATAAATTGCTTCATGAGCTCCTTCTTTGTGAAGTTGATGCAAGATTTTTGAGAATATCACTTTTCAGGGAGTTTGTTTATTGAAGACAGAGCAAGTTTTTTAAGAAATTTGAATGATTCAGGTTGTCAAAGTGATATATCCTTCATAAAAAAGGTATGATGATGATAAAAGGATATGAATCAATGTAATAATTGATAGGAGTGATAAGAATATTTTATTCTGCATAGATTGGTGTGATCAGTACATGACTACAAATGGTTTCCAGAGATTTGAACAGAATTTTATAGTATCTCTACATTATTGTATTCTTGGTATGAGGTTTGGTGAAAGAAGACAATTTTAGAACTGCATTCTAATTAGATAGTGTACAATAATAGATGTCTATGATACTATCTTATATTTGATTGGGGTAAAAGCACAAATTTATGTCACACTTTCATCCAACTTATCAACACAAGTGAATTTAAGTATTTCTAATTAAAAATATATTCTGGTCAAACATATGATCTTGTAACATTCATTCTACCTAAGATATATCCACAACTTTTCCAACTAAAATTGTTGGATAAATGTATATGTTGCACCACTTTGAGGCCAATTTACCAAAAAAAATAGATTTATTTGAAAAATTTGATGTTTCAAAAATTTCTACTCATGTAAATAATATTTTTTTAAAGATATAAAAATACCCTTTTGTAGATCCATAAGTCTAGTTTTCAAATATTAAATTAAATTATTATTTATATTTTCCTTTTTATTTTTACTAAGAGTATGTTATATGTAGACATTGAAATCTAGTTTAAGCCTATGACTTCAATATTCTTCATAATTTGTATTCTTCATGGTCATGATTAAATAATGTCAATTATTTAATTATTCACTTTAACTTCATTTCTTTATTAATTAAATAAATCTAATTATTTAATTAATTCACTTTAAATTTAATTCTTCTATTAATTAAATAATCTTAATTATTTAATTGATTCACATTTTTTTTTCTATCTGATTAATTAAATAAACGCTTTTTATTTAATTATGTTACTAATTAACCTTATCCTTCTTGTCAAATTAAAAAAATTCTTATTTAATTTACCCTTTATCATATGTCAACTATAATTAAATAAATCTTTTATTTATTTAATTATTCTTCAAATATCAAATCTTGAATTAAATGAATTATTTAATTTGTAAAGATCTATTTTAATTCATTCTTCTATATTTAGATAATTGTGTAAGTTATCTAAGTATTCACTTCGACTCGACTCGAAACCTATTTAGATAGGTCAGTTAACTCTTGATTTAATGTTTGAGTTGCTTGCATGAATAAACTCTTTGTCATCTCATTCAGTCATCTAGTTCTAACTCGTTTGCATGTACATGCGTATTAATTAAATATTACTATTTAATTATTTAAATCTTGTGTGTGCATTCGAACAGAGAGTTGCTTTAATCCATCTTTATATTTTTCATACAAAGACTATTCTTCTATTTTCGAATACCAAACTTGAAGATTAAATTATTTATTTAATCTTTATTTCTATTTCTAATTTGTATCACTCATGTCACTACTAACAGTTATCAGTCTAATATTTTGATCTCAACCGTCCGTTGATATTTTGATCCTAACATATCATTCAAATGATCAATTTTCTATAAATTGATTTGTCTTTCATCATTCCAATCTCTCCCGAAATCTTATGACTTTTGAAAGCATATCTATTATCTGAATCTTTGATTTTTTGCTAAATCACTATCATAGGCTATACTTGCACAAGAGAAATTGAGGGAAATTATACTACAACGACAAAATGGAGAAGGGAAATCGAGGTTATACATGGAATTACGTAGATATTGGGTGAGATTGTCTAGTTTATTTATGTTTAGGTTATACATGGTTGAAACTAGGTCTAAGAGAAAAGAGAGAGAAAATGTCAAACCCAAACGAATTCATCAATCCATTCTCGTCGAGACCTCACAGGACTTTATTAGAAAAAATCACAACTAGAGACAATCAAGGACACATTAGATTGGAAGACATAGAAGTTGTTGCACAAGACCCTAAGTTTTCCTCTTTTGTAGATGAGTATCTAGCAAATGATTGCCAATGCTACTTAGCCAAATTGTTAGCTGAAGGTGCTACCTTACCTACAAGATTTGATATCAGCACCTTACAAACTCAACCTACACAAGGGACAACCACAACGACTGCTAGTACCTCTATACCTCAGGTTAATACAGCCATACCATTTGGTATACCTACACAGAGTATGACAGTCCATACGTCTCCATTTGGTACATCTGGCATGACATCAGGATTTAATTTCACTGTAGGGGTATCATCATCCACTCCCTTCGGTCCTCTTGTTGGGAATAAAAGATCTAAAACATCAGCTTCTACACTGAATGTTAATGTCACCACTACCATACCACAATCAACATCCATACCTAGTGTTCATATTGCTAGTACTATACCGCAGTCTACACAGACAGGAGGAATTCCCTCTTTCCAATATGGCAATCAGAATCCATTCTCCCAGGTTGGTAGTAAGAATCCATTCTCTCAGATTGGCAGTTAGAATCCATTCACATAGATTCTGAATCAAAACCCATTCACACAAATTCTAAATTAGAATACATTCACCAACAATCTGAATCCAAATCCATATCAAATACCAACATTCAATCAAAACACATCACGAGACCGTGGATTTTAGAATACATACATAGATCCACATAATCTGCCCAACACATCATTAACCCAAGTTGACATCTTGCAAACACAAATGCATGCACTACAAACACAAATGGATAACATGGTGGTGTCAACTAAGAAAACATTTTCAACAAAAGACATATGCCCATTTCCCTTTGATAAATCATTGTACATGGCACCTTTCCCTCATGGGTATGTCATACCGAATCTCCCTAAGTACAATGGAAAATGAAATCTTATAGAACATATAAGGGAATTTTCTACCATGTGCATAGATTGTTCTTATGACCCCACATATCTTATGAGACTATTTCCAAGAAGTCTTGTAGGAATTGTACTCAAGTAGTTTTCAGGTCTAGACTATGGCATCAAATCATGGGGTGAACTGGCTGAGAAATTTGTTGAGCAATTCTCCTTCAATATAGACCACGGGATAAGTATAGCAACCTTGTGTCACACAACACAAGACGAAGGAGAAAATTTCATCACTTTCTTCTAGAGATGGAGGACTATAGCTAGCCGATGTCCTGTAGAGAACCTGAAAAGAAAAAAATCACTATGTTCCAGGAAAACCTTCATGCAAAACTAAGGAGTAACTTAAGGGTACATTGTTGCACATCCTTTTCAGAACTAGTGAAAAAAGGGGTTATAATAGAAAAGGATCTCATTGAAAAAGGAAAAATTAAGACATTGACATCCAACTGAAATCTAATAGTGCAAAACACCCCCAATGATAGAAACAAATTTTGGTCTCAGAACAAAAACGTTACCAATTATGGGGTAGTTGATGCTAAAAATGTACAAGCGGGACCAATCATCACATTATGAGGACCTAACCCTTCTCCCAACACACTTAACACTATCAATCAACCTCCCAACATGGTCCAAAATACTCAATGTCCGCAACAATAAAGGAGGTTTCAAAAGCGTGAGTTCACTCCCTTAGGGAAACCTATCGAGTCAGTGTTCAAACAACTATTACAACACAATCTTATATAGCTTCAAGAGCCAAGACAATATGATCCAAGATAATTTAAACCAATTTGGTGGGATGACAATGCCTTTTGTGATTATCATAGAACTAAGGGACATAACCTACAAAATTGTCACCAACTGAAAAATGTCATGCAAGATCTTGTCGAGAAGAGAATTATTGAAGTTAGTGGATAGAAACAAAAGTCATCAATCACTGATCATCATGTCTTTTTTGATCCACTACATGACCATGGGAAAGGAAATGTCCCCAATTCAAGTAACAAAACCAATATGTCAGCCAACTATGCAAATATCAAGCATGATTATAATAGTGGCAAAATCATTAATCACCTATGCGTCACCGATGAGAATATCAATACCATTACCATCAATACAAGTCCCGAGTGTGCTATCAACACTCATCGTACTAAGATCACTATCCAAGGTCCTCCATCATAGCAAACACTACCAACTTCCAAGTTGCACTATAGCTTGATCAATTGGGGAAAACCCCAACCCAAATCTCCATCTTGGAACTATTATGTATTTCCCCTTAGCATAGATCCATTTTAGACAAAGCTCTACAAAGCACCACTGTCCCTAATTATTTCAATGTTAATCATTTCTTGGAAATTGTGGGCTACTTGACCAATAATCATCATGCCACATTCTTCGAACAAGACTACACAACTAAAAAGACAAATCATAATGACCCTTTACATCTTGAGGTCCTTGTTGACGACACCAAAGTTAGATGAGTTTTGGTAGACAGAGGAGCAAGGTTAAATATGTGCACTTTAAAACTAATTAAGGCATTAGGTTTTTTGGAAGAATACGTAGAAACAACCAAAAATATTGTCATTAAGGCGTATGATGATGAGGAACAAAAATCAAAGGGGGGGGTGACACTTCCTATTAGAATTGGTCCTGTAGTAATGGAGACAAAATTCCAGGTCTTGGATCTCATTGTTCCATACAACCTTTTGCTAGGCAAACCATGGATTCATGTCATGAAGGTAGTCCCTTCCACATCTCATCATCGTCTCAAATTCCCTTACAATGGCATTGAAATAACAATAGATGGTGACCCAGATCCATTCCAATATTGCACCAATCTAAAAGAGATAACACAATGCCAAGTGCCAGTAAACCAAAAGGCTTCATCATCCAATTCATATCACTATGTTGATCCATCCATTCTCACTCGAGCATCTACTTCACCTTCATTTCCTGTCACTCCTAGGGTTGAGATCCAAGAAAAGGGTTGTGGAGAATATTACATGAAGACATGTTATTGTGTTAGCCATTTGGTTCCTCCTAAGTAATACAATTAACCTACACTAGATAAGAGGCAATCTATGGTCACTATACACATTCCTCCCACAACCACTTTCACTAAATTGGGAGAATTAAGAAAAGAAGCCATAAATACAGAAGATGTCACCTCCTGGTTGTATAGGGAAGATAATGAAGAACCTCTCTCACTTGCTCACATTCCTATAGATCTATATGGAAAAGGTTTTACAATCATGCAGAGCAAGGGATATAATGGACATAGTGGTTTAGGCTTAAATCAAGATGGGAGGATTGAACCAATCTTTGTTTCTCAGGGCCAAAAGGCTTAGGGCTTGGATTTCAACCTATTCAAATTGGTGTTCCTAGTACCACATCACCCTTAATCGAGGAAGTAAGTGCTTCAGACAATATTGAGACATCTCACAAGCCATCTAATCAACACTATTGTGACTCCCCCAACTCAAACAAATATAAGTGGGATTCCCTATCCTCCACCTCTTTCATGAACCTTGACAAGCTATTTGGGGAACTTGACTTAATGTTGAAATCCTCACCAAATCCATTGAATTCCTATCCACCAAAGAATATGACAAAAAAGGAATGGTTTAAACATTATTAGTGGGAATCTCTTGATCCTATCTCTTGGCAACCTGATACATCTATTTCAGATGACCAAACCTTGGCATTAGGCCCACCTCTCAATCCACCTAGATCTAAACCAAAGAGAAAAAAGGACTTAGTACAAGACTTTTGTGACCATATGAACAAATCAGTCCTTACCTTGACTCCACTAAACTTTGATAACTCTGACAATGACATTCCCTTAGTTTATCCCCAACTCATTGATTGGGACCAACAAGACACCCCTGTCTTAGACATTTTTGAGAATGACGAAGCAATTGCTGAGTTCTTGGGATTATGAGAAGGCATACATAGTGGTGATCACAAGGTTGGTTTTACCATTGACTTGGGCAAAAAAGCATATTTTGGGGAATCTGTTCAACCCTCTAGTCACAAAAATGAGAAAAATAATAAAAAAGATAAAAAAGATGAGTCTCTAGGTAAAAACCGAAAGGCACCTCTAGACAATGAAAAAGAAAAAATAAAGGATGCATTTGAAGGTGAAAACCTCTTTGAGGCACCTAAGGATGGAGGTTTGAACATTCTCCCCTTTGCATATGAAAATTCACCCATGCTCATTGAAGAATCAATAGAAGTCACCATAGGTACAAAAGAGAATCCTCAACTAGTTTATTTTGCAACATCATTGACAAAAGAAGAGCAGCTAGAATTCTGCAACTTCTTCACATAGAGATAGATAAATTTTTCCTAGGCATATGCAGACATGCCTAGGCTGGATCCTAAACTTGTTCTACATCACTTACCCTTACAACCAGGTGTAAAACTAGTGAATTTTTTTTTGAGGAAAATGCACCCATGGATTGCTTTACTAGTCAAGGTAGAACTCAAGAAATTGTTAGACATTGGTTTCATTAGATCAATCGACTATGTAGATTGGATTTCCAATCTTGTACTAGTCACTAAACCAATAGGGGGCACCCACATTTGCACAGATTTCAGAGATATCAACAAAGCTTTCCCTAAGGATGACTTCCCTTTGCCTAACATACACATGATAGTGGACATGACAGTAGGGTATGAGATGTTGTCCCTTATGGATGGATTTTTAGGATATAATCAGATCAGAATTGCAATGAAAGACCAACCTAAAACAACTTTCACATGTCCTTGGGGAACGTATTGCTGGAATGTTATGCCATTCGGACTCAAGAACACTGGAGTAACCTATCAGCGTGCCATGACCACTATTTTTCATGACCTTGTACACACTCTTATGGAGGATTATGTTGATGAACTTATAGTTAAATACAAGAAAAGGGAAGAACATTTACTAGTTTTAGACAAGATATTTCAAAGGCTAGAGAAGTATAAAGTGAGACTAAATCCCAAGAAATGTGTGTTTGGGGTACAATCAGGAAAGCTCTTAGGGTATATCATTTCCAGACAAGGCATTGAAGTGGATCCAGTCAACGTAAAAGCAATCATAGACATACCTCCACCAACTAGTCTCAGTCAGCTAAGGACATTACAAGGGAGACTGCAATCCATCAGAAGATTTATAGTGCAGTTAGCAGATAAGACACATCCTTTTCAACATTTACTTAACAAAGGGGTACCCTTTGCATGGGCAGTTAGGTGTGAAGAGGATTTTCAAGTAATCAAAGAATATCTACTCACACCACCAGTATTAATGCCACTTGTTGAAGGATGACCACTGATTCTTTATATTTAAGCAACCCATTCATCACTTAGAGCATTGCTTAGACAAAATGATGATGAAAGTCATGAAAGGGTAGTATACTATATCAGTCATACTTTGGTAGGTTATGATCTCAACTATAGTACCATTGAATGTGCATGTATTGTAGTATTTTCTACTCAAAAACTAAGGCACTATATGCTAAACCATCAAACAATGTTGATTGCCAAAATAGATCCTCTAAAATATCTTCTAAGCAAAGCAGCATTAACAGGGCAACTGGCCAAATGGGTTATGATACTTAGTGAGTATGATATCTAGTATGTAGAGAGGAAGACTATTAAAGGAAAAGTCATCATTGATCAGTTAGTAGATGCACCAATACAAGAAGATCACCCATTAGTTGCAGACTTTCCTGATGAGTTTATATTCACAATTGACACAAACACAACATGGAAAATGTACTTTGATGGCTCACATACAAATCATGGCTCAAGGGATGGTATACTATTTATCACACCATATTGTGATTCCATCCCTAAGTCATTCAGGATTGCGTTTCCATGTACCAACAACATAACAGAGTATGAAGCTCTAGTGACAGGGTTACACATGGTAGTCAAGTGGAAAATTAAGAACCTACAGGTATATGATGATTCTCAACTAGTAATTAGATAGGTAAATGATGATTATGAGACTAAGGATGAGAAGCTTTCTCCACATAAATGCATGGAAGATATTTTTAAGGAGTACTTTGACAAGGTCAAATTTTATCAGATACCTCATGTTCTAAATAGGGCAGCAGATGCTATGGCTACAATTGCATCACTTATAGACATTCCTAGAAATGTGCCTAAGTTTGAGTTCTTGGTAGAACAACTTTTGGTCACAGCCTATGATATCCCAGATTTTGAGATGTTATGTGACATTGTTGGTCCTAATTCCCCATGGTACAAAGAAATCTATGACTACCTCCATGCTAAAATCATACCCTATGGCCTTTCAAATAACCAACATAGGACATTCCTCTACAAGTCAACCAAATACACCATCATCAGAGACACCTTATATAGACGCGCCTTAGATAATACCCTACTGAGATGTATCGATTCTAATGAAGCACAAGCAACCTTGCATGGGGTGCATGAGGGTATATGCGGTTCCCATTCTAGAGGTCCTACCTTAGCTACAAAGATTATGAGACTGGGTTACTATTGGCCTACTATAAAAAAGGAATCATATGTCTTTGTAAAGAAATGTCACCAATGTCAGGTTCACAGAGACTTCATACATGCACTAGCACATGAGCTCCATCCCATAACGTCACCATGTCCCTTCGCCCAATGGGGACTCGACCTCATAGGTAAGATCCATCTTACATCATCCAATGGCCACAAGTTCATCATCACTGCCACTGAGTATTTTATGAAGTGGATTGAAGCTATTCCCATGACATACATTATAGGAACACAAATCTCTAAGTTTATCCTAAAACATCATCTATCGGTATGGTGTCCCTTAGTCCATAATCACAGATAATGGCCACCCAGACAAGAACCAAGAAGTCTTCCATCTTTGTGATGAATTCCATATTCAACATCACTTTTCCACTCCATACTACCCACAAGGTAATGGCCAAGAAGAGGCATCTAACAAAATTATCATTAGAATCCTCAAAAATATTGTCAATGATGTTGGTCATGATTGGAATTTACAGCTTAATCCCACCTTATGGGCTTATCACACAAGTATCCATACTCCCACTGGCACCACTCCATATTCACTAGTATTTGGTTCTGAAGCCATTCTTCCTATTAAGGTTGAGATTCCTTCCCTAAGGGTATCCTTGAAAAGGCACATTGATGATGAAGAGTATTGAGTATCGAGACTCCATGAGCTAGAAATCCTAGATGAGTGAAGACAGAAGGCACTAGACCATCTACAAGAATATCAAAATCACCTTTGTCATAGCTATAACATGAAGATCTTGAAAAAAATCTTTGACATTGGTGACCTAATCTTAATGGAGAACCCAAAGAATCAAGCAGACAGAGAGAAACCAAGAAAGTTTGAACCTAACTGGTTAAGACCTTATATTATTATAGAAGCCTTTGGATCAAGAGTGTATCAACTCTCTACTCCTGAAGGGGAACCATTGTCCTTTCCAATCAATAGTCTTCATCTGAAGAAGTTCTACACAGCTTCTGAGAGCCTTGTCTTAATTAGCAAAAATACAAAAAAATAAAAAAAATCATTACCTAGGTGAAAACATGGCAAACAAATGTCTTAGTAACATAAAAAAAAATAGAAAAACCAAAAAATAGTAAAGAGAAATAATTCATCCAATAGTGAAAACCACTTCAGTGGCGTTGTGGATAAGTAGCATGGTGAAAACCTGGCAAACATGTGCCATGTGTAGTTGACTCTGCTCCTTTGTCTACTATTATTCTAATCTAACATCCCTGTACATAGTCCTTATCCCTGTACATAGTCCTTATCCCTATACATAGTCCACTTCCCTATACATATCACTTATCTTTCCCATCCATCGCTTGTACATACCATTCATAATTAGTAGCATTTCCCATAACCTGGAACGATTGACATCGAGTGCATTTCATATCCCCCATTTTATCCTATTCATAATAAATTGGTTTTATACTTGACTAGGGGAAAACACTTGACATGTGTCATATTAGTTCCTACATTGGCTGTGTTGAAGACGTAAAACCATAGAAAAATTCAAAAACATCACAAAATGTCATGAGAAAATACAAAAACATCAAAAAACTTCAGAGTCAGTCACACTTGTCAGTCTTTGTCATTTGTCGAACTACATTGCCTCTACGACTAGATGTAGGCAAGGCCATCTCTCGATGTATCCTTGAGGCATTAGGTCAATCCATTTAGGTTTGTCTATATAAAATCATGACTCAATCCATATGTCTATATGACAAGGTCATTGGTCATGTCAAACTACAAGGTCTCTGTGTGTATAACATAGGCAAGGCCATCAATCAATGAGTCCCTGAGGCCACACTAGGTCAATCCATTAGGGTTCATCACTTTCACTAGCACACATGTCTTCTACTTATAGTTAGTCTTTTCAGTCAAGGTCAAGTCAAACTATGAGGTCTCTACGTGTATAACGTAGGCAAGACCAACAAGTGATGACCCCCTAAGGCTGCACTAGGCCAGTCCTTTAGGGTTCATTGTCACACACAGTCAATTGTTAGCACATCATAACAAGTCATGCATCAATCTAGTGAACAAGTCAGCAATGTCTCTAAGTTGAATCAAACAAATTGCCAAAGCAACAACCAAAATAAATCAACTTATGTCTACTATAGGATGTGTCCTTCCTGGAAATAGACATCATCAAAATAATCAACTTGTGTCTTATTCAGGATGAGTCCTTCCTAAATACCAATATCAACAAAAAAATCTATTTCTTATACAGGATGAGTCCTTCTTACATATCGACATTTTCAAACAGTCAACACAACCTTACACAGGGTATCACATCAACGACATCAGACTCAATGTCTTATACAATACATGTCTTTCTGAAACCAGGATTTGTCATGCCTTATACAGATGGTCATAATATTGAAACCAAACTCAAAGTCTTATCTGGTATGTGTATCTCCTAAAATCAGGCTCTATCAATCAATCCTTTTATCAATCAAAACAAATCAAACAAACAAATCAAGTTTTGGCAAATATTTTACTGGCTTTTGAATTTATGGCTTATTTATCTTATCATTTCACTTGACTTTATGATGGGAATTATGTTACTAGCTTTCTCAAGGATGTCCCATGAAGGATTTAGAGAAGCAACAATGTATCACAATTCTATTTTCTTTGAGTATTGTCTGTTGACTATCTTTTATTTTAGGATTGGAATCCTATTACTAGATTTCTTAAGGATATCCCATGAAAGATTAAGAGAAGCAATGATGTATCATAATTCTATTTTCTTTGATTGTTTTCTATCAACTGCCTTTTAAATTTGATTTTGAGTCATGTTAATAGTTTCCTCAAGGATGTCCCATGAAGGATTTAGAGGAGCGATGACGTCTCATGACCCGTCTTTTATTTTGTTTGTTGTCTGTGGTTTGTCTTGACAAAAAGACTGGGGCAATTGTGCCCTTAGTATGAGTTAGGACAATCCTTGTCTGTGACTATTTGTTGTTAGCAAGTGGATGACCTTGCACAACTTGATCTATGTCATATCATGATGTTTTTCTCCATTTGCATTAGTCCCACCCAATGATGATAAAGTGCAACATCTTAAGTGATACAGCGAAACATCCAAGATTGATAATACTAAAATTACTCACATTTCTATTATTAGTTCTTAATATTTCTTTCCGCACTAACAGTTCTTCTTTCTTGCATTATGACGGAGTCCTATGACACACAAAAATATAAATCTTCCTGCATACACATTCATGTTAGAAATATCATTTCCAAATCATATATCATCAATCATAGATACATCTTGCATTTGATATATACAAACATATAGGCATTTATCATATCTAGGACATCATGGCATAATAGACATTCATCATCATAGACTACATATCATAAGCATTACATGTACATAACAAATGTAAATACATGCATCACATTACAAATTTATAGCATCACATGTACAAAAGCATTGTACATATAATATCATATCGCATCTCATAATTATAAATTTCATACATAACATCCATCGACATCATAGATATTAATACATACATCATCACATAGAATCAACATCACATCATACACTACATAAACACATCATAAAGTAGATAGGATCATCCATCTTATAAGCATCTCATATAGACATAACATGTATAAATAAATGACTGCATAATCAATAAATAGAACTGCATATCATGAGAATCGCTGCCAAAATCATATATATATAGCTCAACAGTGTCACATCACAATGTCATAATGTATCAATAAATATGGAAGCCCACATGCTATCTGATCATAATACATTGTCTCAGTACATATCAAGAAATGTCCCTATCCTGAACTACCACTACTATCATGACTAGAATGCGGAGATGACATATGTCGAGATCCTAATGACCTGTGACCTGAATGTGGCCTATTGTATGGACCATATCTATGTGGCTGCTCAACACCCTCTACACTAGCTGTCCTAGTGTGGGTCCTAGTCTGAGACTTGCCACTATGTACCTATGAAAAAATCAGAACCTGTCTCTCTGGAGGAACTGTTGCCTTGTACAAATCTCTATAATACAAAGCCCTCTCAATATATCAGACTAACTCTCAAGAAAATGCCTCTACTGGCCCATTGCAAAGAGCTCTAATCTCTGTAAACCACTGCTCACTCTCCTGTCTCTTAGCTATGGCCTGATCCCTGTCCATATAGGCTCTCTCCCTCTCCATCCATAGAACATCTCGCTCAGACATCAATACCCTCATCTACTCCTCCAAAGATGCAAGTTAGGCATGAAGTGTAGCAGTGTCAGGATCAACTACCCCTATATCATCCTATCTCACCCTCTCCAAATCATCATACTCATCCTCTAACTCCTCCAAAATCCTATCTTGGACCTCACGTTCCTGATCATCCCCCTTCTCATCATCATCTTGATAAACACCAACTAAGCCAAGGGCATCAGTTTTTGCCTCCTCTCTGCCCGCCTCCTCCTCGGCATGATCCTCTAGAATTCCCTCCTCTGTGGCATGCTCCTCATCCCTGCCAATCTCAACATGCACCTCCTCATCACCACTTCCAATATCTAGCATGTGTACATCCTCCTCCTCCCATCCCTCCTTTCAGATAGCTGATAAAGGTGGCCCTCATCCCCTCTATCCACGCCTCCCTCTCCCACCACCTCGCCGACCACCTCCATGACCATCTCCATCATTGCCTCGACCACCTCTACCTCTCTAACCTCTGCCTCTGCCATGCCTGCCATGCGGTCATATCCCTCACCGCTCTATCAGTGCATCCTGATCTAGGTCTGTAAGGGGAATCATCCTATGAATAGCCCACCACTAATCATATGCCTCAGTGGTACCTGGATTGGCCAAACCATATCTCCACCCCCACTACACTACCTACAATGCATGAATATCTACCTTGGTCATGGCCACTAGTATCTCTACACCACACAGGGAGATCTCTCATGAAGACCTCGCAAAATCTTCCTGTCCTCTAGGCTCATCCTAGACCTCTCTGAACTGCTGCAACACATGATCTGTAAAATGTCTCTCTATAATATGCACATGGGAAATAGTTCACCCAATCAAATACTATGTCTGTGGAAAATGATCATCCTCATCTGACCACTCTAGACAACCCAAGTATGTTCTCCATGTGAATTTTACCATGGTATCAATAGCATGTCTAAAGTATCCAGTATCTCCCATATGGTGTTGAGTATTAGCCCCTGCATAACAAAAGGAATATGGTGCTCCATCCTGCACATCAACTATAACCGGTGGAAGAAAGATGGCAATGTGTTCCCATGCCCATACCATCAAGAGCGTGGTACCAAAACTCATAGACTATGCCTCTCGGTAGGCTATATCATGCAAATGAAAATATAACATGGCGAGAAGACAAAGGCCCCAAGCGTACACCTCCTGATGCTCTAGCATACCAACTAGCATCTCTCCCCATCCCATAGGAAATCCATGACCTCAATGGTCAGGGAGGACTATACCACCTATCAAAGTACACAATAGATAGTCTAACTGCCTATACCTCTAAGCCAATACGTGCCATCTAATCTCATAATGTTCAATACCTAACTGTCTAATATCTACATGAGGGTAATATCTGCACATCTCAATGAAACCCCTCTGAGTATCATACATCACCCTAGTGCCTCTAATAGGAAGTCTCAAAATCTTATAGACATCCTCCAGCATAACTATAGCCTCTCCAGTAGGTAGGTGAAATGAAGAAGTCTCTGAGTGCCACCGCTCACATAATGTCATCAGTAGCCCTCGATTTGCCCAAATGATGGGCATATCTGTCACATGGAGGAGACCCAAATTCCATAAAAATTGTTTCTCTGTGCTCCGCAAATTGTTCCACAAGTGAAAAGTCAATGGTCTCGACTCACATATAAACAGGGTCCAAAATAACTTGCAATGGCATTATACATGCCTCATGTCAAAATCAATCACCTATCCTAATGCAATGTGAAAAAATCAAATGCTAGTCACATGCGTCATTATTTTGCAAATGCATCATTTTATTTTGCAAATGCGTCATAAAATTTCACATGTGTCATTTTAAATAACAATTACGTATAGAAATATCAAATGCGAGTCAAAATAAAATGTGACTCATTATATCTACACATACGAACATCCATCATAAATGCAAATGCGATGCAATATTTACAAATGCATTGAACAAAAAATAAATGTGTTTATTGTAAATACAAATTTATCACTATTTATCACATGTGTCGAAATAAAAAAAAATGCGTCAAAACTTTAAACACCTACGCTAAACATCACACAAGAATTTAAAAATGCGTTGAAGTGCATACAAATGCATTGATTATGCATTCAAATGCAATTTTTCAAGAGAACAACACATGACTAAAAATGAAAATAAATGCATGAAAATGCATGAAAACCAAAAATTCAAAAGCCAAGATCCAAGTACATACCAGGGGGGCCGCATCGGTCGGCCGCCTGAAGGTCTAGATCCTATACAATCGATGGTGGGTGTGTAGAATAGGGACATCTTCACTGAGAGTGTAGAGTAAAAATCTCAAATTTCAGAGCAATGTGGGTAATTTAAATGAATGGGTTTTTACCACATTTTCTATATATACCTAGGGTTTTGGCGGCATTCCATTTTATTGGTCGTGTCCACTTCCAACTTCAATCGACCCATACCTGTCCCTAACACTTCCAAATTCAATTTCGTCAACTCCACTACATTTCTGGCTGTCAAATAGACTAATCGAGACTATTTCCAAATTTTTTGAATTTTTTTTTAAATTTGTCAATTTTCCTGAGGGGGCATACCTTTACTTATTTTACACCGGGGCATTATTGGGGCATATTTTTGATCGATTTTCTATGACACAATGTCAAAATGACATTTTATCAAAGAGGGGAAAATGTAAACACCGAAATCTGGTTTAAGCCTGTGACTTATATATTCTTCATGGTCATGATGAAATAATATCAATTATTTAATTATTCACTTTAACTTCATTTCTTTATTAATTAAATAAATCTAATTATGTAATTAATTCACTTTAACTTTAATTCTTCTATTAATTAAATAATCTTAATTATTTAATTGATTCACATTTTCTTTATTCTATCTGATTAATTAAATAAACGCTTTTATTTAATTATGTTACTAATTAACCTTCTTGTCAAATTAAATAAATTCTTATTTAATTTACCCTTTATCATATGTCAACTATAATTAAATAAATCCTTTATTTATTTAATTATTCATTTAATCCCTTCGTCACTTACTTAAATAAATCTTATTTATTTAATTATTCTTCAAATATCAAATCTTGAATTAAATGAATTATTTAATTTGTAAAGATCTATTTTAATGCATTCTTCTATATTTAGATAATTGTGTAAGTTATCTAAGTATTCACTTCGACTCGACTCAAGACCTATTTAGATCAGTCGGTTAACTCTTGATTTAATGTCTACGTTGCTTGCATGAATAAACTTTTTGTCATATCATTCAATCATCTAGTTCTAACTCGTTTGCATGTACATGTGTATTAATTAAATATTTCTATTTAATTAATTAAATCTTGTGCGTGCATTCGAACAGAGAGTTTCTTTAATTCATCTTTATCTTTGTCATGCAAAGACTATTCTTTGTTTTTGAATACCAAACTCGAAGATTAAATCATGTATTTAATCTTTATTTCTATTTCTAATTTGTGTCACTCATGTCACTACTAACAGTTATTAGAATGCATCGTAATCTTTTGATCTCAACCATCCGTTGATCTTTCAATCCTGACCTGTCGTTCAAATGATCAATTTTCTATAAATTGATTTGTTGTTCATCATTCCAATCTCTCCCTAAATCTTATGAATTTTGGAAGCATATCTATTATTTGAATCTTTGGTGTTTTGCTAAATCACTATCGCAGGCTATACTTGCACAAGAGAAATCTAAGGGAAATTATACTACAATGGAAAAATGGAGAAGGGAAATCTAGGTTATACATGGAATTACGTAGATATTGGGTGAGATTGTTCAATTTATTTATGTTTTAGCTTTCCTGTGTTCTTTTTTGTTTAGCTTAGATTGCATTAGAGCTTAGATCGCATTGTTGTGTGCTTTTAACCTTTCTTCTACATTTTCTAGATGTTACATTATCAACACAAAACATTAGGTTGATTACCATGTCAAGGAAAAATAGTTAAACTTATTAAAAAAACTGAAAAAATATGATGCACTAGATAAAAGAATCTATATCAAGAGGGTATAATTTATTTTCCATTTTAAATAAATAGATAATAAGAAAGTTGATGTTGAATAGAAAAAACAATGTTATAATATGCACACATTTTAATATTTATTTAAATTGGAAAAAATATATCATTGCACTAAAGAGTCAAGTTATAAATACATACAAAAAAATTGAAGGAGAAAAAATAAAAATTACTATAAAAGGTTGACATCTCATGTAATTTCATTTTTCAACATTTTTCAACAACTAAATTATAGTGTCAATTTATTAAAAACTATATTCAAATTATTTTTTAAATTTTTTTAAAAAACACACACATAAAATATAATAATAAAAATATTTTATTAGTTTGCACCATTTCAAAATTCAAATCATATATGTCACTTTTTAGTGATTCAAATTTAAAAGTTAGATCAGTGTTGATTGTTTCCTTTAAAAAGTGTGACACACTGATGCAGGAGCATCCCAGGTTTCAAGCAATCTTGCATCAACCAAAAAATATATGCATCCATGTTTTCTTACATTTTAGTAGTTAACTGTCAGACCTAGTCTCATTATTCCATATCGCATTGTAACATCAGAGCTCGTGAAGTAGGATATATGATCTTCATGGCTACATCTACATCATATCCATAATTCAAGTGTTTTGCAGATTTTGGTACAAAGTTATCGTTAATAGTATCAATTGTATTTGGATAGAGAGCATTCACTGACCAGTCTTGGCTTTTCAAGTGTGCGAACCTATCTCATCACTTGCGAAGCTTAGGAAACCATTTCATAAGGATGCACATTCATCAAGGAACCTTCATTTCGATCCGCATCATGTTTGTCCAAGGATCAAAGGGGAATCTCATGTTTTGGCCAACCTTGACATGTTTCATCAACTTTGGGGTTTGAAACCTCTTGAAGCCGACATGGACCTTTTTTGGAGTTGTGGATTAGTATATATAGGCATTATGTAGTTGCATTAGGCAATCAATCAAGTAGAATGATAGAAGTGATAGATAAGGGCTTTGATCCGCATTGTATTTTTGGGCTTAATGCCATATCTTTCTATAATCTATAAGTCGGAAAGAAGGGCATGTTGCTAGTGAATAATTGATCATTCTCTATATTTCCATGTGTGATTTTTATTCAGTTATTTGAGTTTCTATTGTGTTTACTCTTGCTCCAAGGTTTGACAGTCCTATTCCTAGACCCTCCATCCTTGACTGCACCAAGTGGTATCAGAGCGAAGTTTAGCGAGGGCATTCCATAAGATCTTTGGGTGGACATATCATTGGCTTGAGGCATCCTACTTGTATTTGTCAACAAATCATTAATTTATCCCTGACTTGAGGCAGTTGCACTAGATCCTAGGAAGAGATGTTGAGGAGAATTCATACTACTTTTAATTTTGTTGGAAGTATGGATGTGATGATGGAAATGATGCAAACAATGAAAGTGAGATTGGATGATGTTGAAGACGATAGAAGAAAATGCTTAAACCCTAGACCTAATGATGAAAGTGATGATGATGAAGTTCAGGCTGCAGATCGAGCTCCATAAACCTCTAAATAGGAAGAATCAGATCAGGTGAAGATGTTGAAGGCTATTTCAAAGATAGCAAAATGACCTAGAATGGAGATTTCGAACTATTCTAGTAATCTAAACCCTGAGGAGTTGATTGATTGGATAAATGACATTGAAGAATAATTTTAAAGAAATTGAAGATTCAGAAAGAGTGAGATTTGTGAAGACTAGGCTGAAAGGATGTGCTGCAATATGTTGGAAGGAAGTTCAATTGGAGAGAAACAAAAAAGCTAAAGAAAAGATTATGAAATTGATGCAGGAGCATCCTTGGTTCTTTGCAATCCTGTATCAACCAAAAATATTTTCATTTCAGTTTTTGTTCTTCTTTAGTTCATGTTGGAAGATTCAGCATATTTTCTCTCCAAACCCTGTAGATCTACGTTTTCATCATGGACATGTTCATTTTCCTTATTCCAATATTTCAAAACAATTGGATCTTTTTTCGGCAAGTTATCACACCTGAATTATGTGACAGTTTCTAGAACTAGGCCCTGGAGTAGTTTTAGGACTAACCACTAATTTTGTCTCTTGTGGATCCTTCCCGTAACTTGTAGATCCTTGTAGTGTGTTTTGAATTGTTTTGTGGAGTGTCCCCGACCTTAATTTTGGTCCACACTTCATCCTATGCACCTTCCGAGGAGAAATTAAAATCCAAGGCTGACCTATTTCATACACACATTATATTTTCCTTCATCAGAGATTGTAATAATCTTTGGCCGACATGGAGGATTCTAGATCTTCAGATGTGATACAAAGCATTGTAACAGATCATTAGGATAGAAAGTGATAAGTTAGGAATGAATATTGGATTTGATATGTAAGATTGCAGCTCATGTTAAGAAGCATATTGGAATACTGTATTTTGAGCATGTTGTATCAGGCCTATGAGCCAAATCTATGAACCTAGATGTTATTGGCCGATTGTAATTGAAATTTTTGATAATATAAATGTTTGAATTTGCATTTTCCTCTATATTTTGTGTGGCTTCTATTGTGTAACTCTTGCTACATGGTATGGACTATTCTCTTTGAGGACCCTCCTACTGTGTCTTTAGAGTGAGGTTCGTTTCGTGAGAGATTGCCAAAGTTTGTGGAGTCCTGTTGAAGATTTGTTATGGGGTGGAAGACTGAGGATCCAACATACAGCTGCAGAGGACTTGTGTAAAGATGGTGGAAAAAAGAAATGGTATAGGAAATGGAGCATGTGGAAATGCAGACCCAACTATGATGGAGATGTTGAGAGGAAATGTTGCTAGATTAGAAGCAGTTGAAACTGCCCAGAGGAGAGGTCAACCAGTTGATGACGTGAGTGATGAAGAGGTAGAAGAATAGGAAGAAAGGGAAAGAGAAAATCAACCTAGCCTAGATTAGGGAGAAGAGAGGTTCATAAGAGCTCTAACCAATGTAAATATTAAACCATATTTCAATCCATCAAATTATAGTGGTAAGTGTTGTACATTGTGGTTGTGTTGCTGATATGTGGTTGTCGTTGATGTCAACACTTTTAGCATTACTGTATTGAAGGTTGTCTATGTCAAGGATATTGAGAAAATTGTTAAAGGAAGAGTTGCAGGTTGCCAGTGGAACAGTGAAGATCATGAAGGTGTCTTGTTTTGTACATTGAAGATCAGTTGTTGTGGACTAAATTATTTATTGCTGAGAGTATCTAGTTCATCTACTGGAAGTTTGAGAGGTCCGCGTGAATATTTGATCATGCTATGAATAGTTGTGTTCTTATAGTATTTATGTGGGTTCTGTCAGTGCTCCTGATTAAAGTTTATGTGATTCTGGTAATTTATGTTGCTACAGATGATTCTCTATTAGTTCTTGTTGTTTGTGGATGCTTCTAGATCATTCTCTATCCTTGTTGTATGTATGCATTGACCGGTGTGCTCGTGCTCAAAGATTTTTCTCGATATGTTTGGGTTTTCATGTTCTTGGCCAACATGATGGTTGTAATGTGCTACAGATCCTTGAAGATTTAAATTTGAATGTTTGGAGCATTTGAGTATATTGTTTAAGGTCACATCATAATATTAGTCAACGATGTTTGATTCACATTGCAAATTTATTTGTAAATTTGGGACGACATTGTAAATGTGTTTTATAGTTTTGGTAGACAAGGTTGTTGATGTAATTTCATGTTGTAGATATATAAGAGTGATTGTTTGAGCAAAGTTAGTGTGTATGAAGTGAAGAAAATCCAAAGAAGAGAAAGTGTGCAAATATTGATCTATTCATTCAATTGCAGAGCAAAGTGAGAAGAAGTTTAAGCAAAGTGTGAAAAAGGTTTTTTGTACTTAACTGGAACTATAATCAGGCTTGTGTACAAGCTATTTTCTCAGTTCATACCCTATTGATCTAATCCGTATTGCTGTGTATTGTTGGGCAGTGAGCCCTCTTGTATTTGAGTAGCGAGCTCTAGGTAGTGTGCCTAAATGCATGTGCATTCCCATTATCTTTCATTATACTTTTAACAGGGTATAATATTATGGACTAACATCCACCATGGTTTTTCCCCTAATAGGGTTTCCACGTAAAAAATATTGGTGTTCTTTGTGTTTCTGATGTGTTGATTATTTATGGTTTACTATTCATTCATCAAATATGAGATAAAGTTAAGTTTGAAAAGTTTAAATATTTTGTGACAGTTGATTCACCCCCTCCCCTCTTAGTTGTCTCTCCTTGTTTTTCCAACAATTGGTATTAGAGCAGGTTCCTCTAAAGAAGTTTAAAAGCTTGAGGTGATCCAAGATGGCATCATACAAGAAGGACAGTCCTAGATTCGATGAAACAAACTAATCATTGTGGAAAGTGACGATGGAGTGTCATTTGAGGTGTATTGGTGAACCCTTCTGGAAGATTACAAAGAATCCATATGTTATTCCTCAGAATGGTCCTTCCATTACTGATGAGATTAAAGAGGTTGAGAATAATGTTAGGGCTATGGAAGCTTTGCTGAGTGCTTTAACAGATTCGGAAATGAAAAATGTGATAGGTCTTAACACAACTCATGAAATGTGGATGAAGCTAGAAACTTTGTTTGAAGAAGATGTACATGTGAAGATGGCCAAACTACAGTATTTGAAAGGCAAGTATGAAAATTTGAAGATGGGTGAAGATGAAAATATTTCTTCTTTTATACAAAGAGTAAATGAAATAGTGATGGGTATTAGATGTGTCAATGGTACCCTGGATGAGGAAGAAATTGTGGCTAAAGTTCTCAAATCATTGCCTCCCTCCTATAAATCAAAGGATCATGCTATTGAAGAAACCAAATCATTGACGAATATGACAAGGGATACACTGATTGGTAAACTTGATGCCTTTGAGTTGAGTAAATTTGGTGAATCTATTCCCAAGACTGAAACTGCATTTAAGGCTACTGTATCTGGAAGAAACAAGCAAAGATATGATCCAGGAGAGTGTTCCAAAAATTCATTCAAGTATGAGGAAGAAATAAAACAGCTTGAAGATGAAGAAAGAGAGGTAAAACAGTTGGAAGCACTGATTGTGAAGAAAGAAGGCAAAGGACAAGGTAAGTATAAAGGAGTGTTGCCTATTAAATGCTTCTCTTGCAGTAAAATAGGTCATTTTGTATCAAGGTGTCCTGAAAGAGTTCCTAGATCTAAACCTTACAAATCTAGATTTCAAAAGAAATGTTACTAATGTTGAAGGAGGAGTGACTGATGAAGAGTCTAATAAAGACAATGAAAATGAGGAGGAATGGGTGTTCCTTGCTATCAAGGAAAATGGTTTGGTGGCTACTGAATCTACTAAAGTTGAGAAATCTCTTGCAACCTGAATTCAAGAAAAAGATGAGTGGGTTATTCACAGTGGATGCTCACATCATATGACTAGTGACAAAAGAAAATTTGTAAGTCTTGAGAAGTATGACGGTGGGGCTGTAAGATTTGGAGATAACAATGCTAGTGTAATTTATGGTAGAGGATCTATTTTTCTTAGTGGTAAGCATAACACTAATGATGTTCTTTATGTTGAAGGCTTGAAGAACAACCTATTGAGTGTTGGACAGATGGTGGACAAGGGTTATGATCTTTAGTTCAAAAGTGGAAGATGCAGGATGCTTTGAAGTTCTAGAAATGTAATTGCTTCAAGTAAAAAGAAAAAAAGTAATATTTTTCACTTGAATGCTGCTAGTGAAAGTTGTTTAATTTCTCAAGTAGATGAAAGCTGGTTATGGCATAAGAAGTTGTGTCATGTGAATTTTGATAACATTGTCAAAGTAAGTTCCACTCAAGCAGTCAGAAATCTACCTAAGCTAGTGAAGCCCGCTAACACCATTTGCAAGGAGTGTTAGATGGGAAAATAGAGTAGAGTTTTTTTTTTGAGCAAACATCATTCAAATGGCTTACTAGAGTTGGTGCATATTAATCTGTCATCCCTCCAGAGTCAGGAGTCTTCATGGAGAAAGGTACTTTATGTTGCTTATTGATGATTACTCTAGAATGATATGGGTTGCTTTCTTAAGAGAAAAATGTGAAGCATTAGAAAAGTTCAAAAGTTTCAAGGCCATGGCAGAAAATGAGAAAGGTCTGAAAATACAATGCTTAAGGTTAGACAGAGGTGGTGAGTTCACCTCCAGGGAGTTTAATTCTTTATGTGAAGAGCATGGAATCAGAAGATAGTTATCTACTCCCCAAACCTCTCAACAGAATGGAGTTATAGAGAGGAAGAACAAAACAATTCTAGATGTTGCTAGAACAATGATGATTGAAGGAAATGTGCCTCACATCTATTGGAGTGAAGTTGTAAGCACTATTGTATACACTTTAAACTGGGTAAATGTCAATATTAATTCTGGTAAGACTCCTTTTGAGCTATGGTTTGGTTATAAACCTATTGTTAAATATTTCAAGATCTTTGGAAGCAATTTGGAAGCAAGTGTTACATCAAGAGAGATGAGGACATAGGAAAGTTTGATGCAAGAAGTGATGACATAATCTTTCTAGTTTACTCTACTAAAAGAAAGTCCTATCGGTGCTTTAATAGAAGACTAAGAAAAATGGTTGAGAGTGTAAATTTCATAGTTGATGAGGACTCTGCTAAATCATCTAGATACTGTGGATATGACTTAGATGACTAGGAAGATAGCACAAACAAAGGGAAGAATGCTGAGACATAGAATCAACTCCAAATTGTGTCATATGTTCTGGTAAAACAACTTCCATTTGTTTTGGTAAATCAAGGTAGTCAGGAAGTAGAGACAAGTGCAAGTGAAGAAGAAGGAACAAAAGAACTAGAAGTTCGAGAGAATCCTAAAACTCTGAGGTATGTAAAGCTAAATCATTCTAAAAATAAAATTTTAGGAGACAAGAATAAAGGTGTGCAAACTGGAAGAAAGATTGCAGAAGAATATTGCTTTATTTCCAAGATTGATGCTAAAGATGTCAATGAAGCTTGCAATGATGAACACTAGATGGAAGCTATGAAGGAAGTAATAATGCAAATTGAAAAGAATGATACATGGATACTTGTTCCCAAACCTAAATATAAAAATGTGATTGGTACTAAATGGGTCTTTCAAAATAAGCTAAATGAACAAGGTGAACTAGTCTGTAATAAAGAAAGACTAGTATGTAAAGGGTATTCACAAATGGAAGGTATTGATTTTGAAGAAACCTTTTCCCATGTTTCCAGAATTGGAGCTATAAGGTTATTTCTTTCTTATGCTGCATATAAGAACTATACAGTCTATCAAATGGATGTGAAGTCAGTTTTTCTAAATGGTGAGCTAGAAGAAGTATATATTGAACATCCAGATGGATTTCAACTGACTGAGAAGGAAAAAATGGTTTTCTGATTGGAGAAAGCTCTATATGGACTCAAGCAAGCCCCCAGAGCCTGGTATGCTAGACTAGAAAAATAGTTATTAAAGCTTGGATTCAATAAAGGTACTATTGATAGCAACTTGTATTTCAAATTGGATCATGACAAAGAGTTAATTATTGAGGTCTTTGTTGATGACATTATTTTTGGAGGAGATGAAAATCTATGTATGAAGTTTGTTGATGAAATGAAGAGTGAATTTGAAATGATCATGATTGGAGAGATGAAGTTCTTTCTGGGATTGCAAGTTACTTAGTTAGACAAGGGGATCTTCATATCTCATTCCAAACATGTGAGACAGCTGCTAAAGAAGTTTGTCATGGAAGACACAAAGCCTGTTGGTACTCCCATGGTAACCAGATGCAAGCTAACACAAAATGATGATTCTCCTAAGGCAAATCAAACAAGATACTAGTCATTGATTGGTGGATTTCTCTACTTAACTCAAACTAGACCAAACATTATGAATGATGCATGTATGGTTGCTAGATTTCAGGCTGATCTAAAAGAATCTTGTGTGACTGTTGTAAAGAGAATTTTTAGATACCTGAAAGGAATAGTTGATTTTGGGCTTTGGTATCCTAAGGATGATGATCTTACTTTGAATGCATATACTAATGTAGATTGGGTAGGAGATGTAAATGAAAAGAAGAGTACTAGTGGTGGTGCCTTCTTCCTAGGGAAGAAGCTGGTCTCTTGGTTGAGAAAAAAAGTAGAATTCCATTTCTCTATTGATTGCTAAGGCAGAGTATATTGCTGCTACAAATAACTATACTCAAGTGATGTGGATTAAACAAATGCTAAAAGATATCAGAGTAGTATATGATGAACCTATTTCCATATACTATGAAAAATCAAGTGCAATTAACATATCAAAGAATCTGGTGCTACACTCTAAGACTAAACATATATCAATCAAGTTCCACTTCTTGAGGGAAAAAGTGAGTGAGAAAGAAGTCAGACTAGAGTATGTGCCTACCAAAGAATAGATTACAAACATTTTCACCAAGCCATTGTTAAAAGGATACATTTGAGTATCTCAAAGGGATGCGAGGGGTGATTACCCCTCCTAATATGAACTAAAGATGCATTTTATTGCATCAATCTGTGTGCTTCATAGATATTTCCTGATCCAAATTGATTTTTTTGTGGCTGCTACTCAGGGGGAGTAGTCAGATGTGCAGATATGTGGTTCAGAGCTTATATGTGGGAAGATAATTCTTATCTTTGCCATTGATGTCAAAGGGGGAGAAGAGTCATGTGAAAAACTGTTGCTTATCTCAGGAGAAGAGTCTTGTGGGGAGAAGATCATGTAGAAGAGGTTAAGGAAGAAGAGTCAAAATCTAAGGGGGAGTAAGTGTTGATTGAGAGTTGTGTTGATGGTGTTTTTCACATCATGTGTTTCCTTCAATGCCAAAGGGGGATATTTTTGGATGTTGTGGTTGCATTGTTGATATGTGGTTTTCATTGATGTCAACAGTATTAGCATTATTGTATTGAAGGTTGTATATGTCGAGGATATTGAGAAAATTGTTAAAGGAAGAGTTGTAGGTTGCTAGTGGAATAGTCAAGATCAGGAAGGTGTCTTGTTCTATACATTGAAGATCAATTGTTGTGGACTAAAGGTTTTATTGCTGAGAGTATCTAGTTCATGTACTGGAAGTTTTAGAGGTCCACGTGAAGATTTGATTGTGCTATGAATAGTTGTGTTTTGACAGTATTTTTGTGGGTTCTATCAGTGTTCTTGATTGAAGTTTATGTGATTCTGATAATTTCTGTTGTTGTGGATGATTCTCTATTAGTTATTTTTGTTTGTGGATGCTTCTAGACCATTCTCTATCCTTGTTGTACATCTACATTGATCGGTGTGCTCGCAGTTAAAGATTTTTCTTGGTATGTTCAAGTTTTCATGTTCTTGGACAACATGATGGTTGTAATGTGTTGTGGATCCTTGAAGATTTAAATTTGAATGTTTGTTGCATTCAAGGATATTATTTAAGGTCACATCATAATATTAGTCGATGGTGTTTGATTCACATTGGAAATTTATTTGTAAATTTGGGTTGACATTGTAAATATGTTTTATATTTTTGGCTGACGAGGTTGTTGATGCAATTTCATGTTGTGGATATATAAGAGTGATTGTTTGAGCGAAATTAGTGTGTATGAAGTGAAGAAAATCTCAAGAATAGAAAGTGTGTGAATATTGATCTATTCATTCAATCGTAGAGTAGAGCGAGAAGAAGTTTAAGCGAAGTGTGAAGAAGGTTTTTTGTGCTTAACTAGAATTGTAATCAGGCTTGTGTAGAAGCTATTTTCTTAGTTCATACCCTATGGATCTAATTTGTATTGTTGCATATTGTTGGGTAGTGATCCCTCTTGTATTTGAGCAGTGAGCTCTAGGCAGTGTGCCTAAATGCATGTGCACTACCATTATCTTTCATTATACTTTTAACAGGGTATAATATTGTGGACTAACATCCACCATGGTTTTTCCCCTAATAGGTTTTCCACGTAAAAAATCTTGGTGTTCTATGTGCTTCTGATGTGTTGATTATTCATGGTTTACTATTCATTCATCAGATCTAAGATTAAGTTAAGTTTGAAATGTTTAAATATTTTTTGACAACTGATTCACCCCCCTCTTAGTTTTTTGTCCTTTTTTTTCCAATAGTAAGTTGCATTCAAATGAATTGCTTGATTGCATAATGGAGATGGAGAAGTATTTTGATTTTGAAGGTACCATCAAAGACAAGAAGGTGAAATTTTCTTGTAGAAAGTTGAAAGGGCATGCATCCCTTTGGTGGGAACATTTGCAGACAAATAGGAAAAGAAAAGGAAAGGATAAGTTAAATCAAGGGATCACATGATGAATAAGTTAAAGACAAAGTTTATGCCCACAAACTATCAAATCAGTTTGTTTCAAAAGTTGCAGAATTTGAAGCAAAAGGAGTCAAGTGTGACAAATTATACTGAGGAGTTCTACAAGTTAAATATCAAATCCAAACATTTAGAGGATGAGATCAAGAAAGTATCCAGATATGTGAATGGCTTAAAGTTGTCTATATAGGATGGGATCAGTTTGATCAAGTTGCAGAGTGTGGAAGAGGCATATCAATGTACCCTAAAAGAAGAAGAGAAGCTAAATAAAAGACACGAGTAGAGACAGAGAGGAAGAGGTAGAAGATTTCATAGAGGAATAAATTTTACCAAAGGAGGAAAAGGATCTTTTGCAGATCAAAATAAAGATAAGGAAGTCAGTAAGAATGATAATTCATACCATAGAGATGATGAAAACTCTTACTGAAGAGGAGGATATGGTGGTTATCAGAATAAGGGTTGTAGAGGAAAAGAGAAAAGAGTATTCATGGGAACTTTCTTTAAGTGTGGTGGAGGAAATAGATCATTTGAATGTAATCAAGGAGAGACAAGCAGAAAAATAGAGAACAGTAGAAGAATAGCCTTTGCTAAGGAGGATCATGTCGGATCATCTAATAAAACGAAAGAAGGAGAAGTGTTAGTGAACAAAAGAGTATTGTGTCAAAGTGAGATGAGTAGGAACTATTGCAAAGAAAGAATTTTTTTTGGACCAAATGTAAGGTAGTTGGTAAATCTTGCAGAGTGATTATTGACAATGGAAGCTCAGAGAACCTGGTTTCTGAAGAAATGGTGACCAAATTGAAACTAGAAAGATTGAAACACCCAAAGCCCTATTAGATAGCATGAATTCAAGATGAGCATAAGATACTGGTAAGTGAACAATGTTTGGTAAAATTGAAGATAGGGAATTATCATGATGAAGTTTTGTCTAATATCATGCCTGTAGCATAGATTTTTGGCTCTCTAGGACTTCTCTAGCTCTTCTAGGGTTTTTCACCTAAAAGGAGAGAAGTAGGGCCAAAAATTCCTTATGTTTACATTCAAAGATTAGTGTCATATGGATGGAAGATTCCTAGATATAATGCTTGAATGCAAGAAATGAATGAGATTGATTGACTAATGAATAGAAACTAAAGGAAAATAACTTGTTTGAAAAGACATTGTGTAATGCAACAATGAACTAGGAATGAATGGAAAACTTAACATAAATGAACCAAACTAAAAGTGTGCACCTAGAATGTGGATGGAGACTAGAAATTTCTTCTGAAATGCTACTGATGGTAAAATTTAGGCTTGGTGGGACTCATTCGCCATTCTAGATGAATCAGTCCCAATTCTGCCAAACTGTATCGAAACTCGTTTATGACAAAAGGGTACTCAAAAATGCAAAAAAAAAAAAAATGACCCTGGAGTGGGACTCATTTGCCACTCATGGTGAATGAGTCCACTTTTGAATTTTTGGATTTTCAAAGGTCGATTCCAAAGCTTCCAATCAGCACTTTGATGCCCTATAGGTGTCTGCTTCTGAAACTTTGATTTACGGGTCTGAAAATGGATTTTTGTTAATATTTTGACTTGATGAATGAGGAGAAGACTTTAGCAACCTTGAAACTTTATCTTCAATGATTTCCACACTTCCAAGGGTCCTAAATTTGCATACAAACATTACAAAAGAGAAATATGTTGAATGTTATGGCATGGGGGTTTGCCTTGGTCAAACCCTGTTTAGGTAATTAAACCAAAGTGATGAAAGAATAGAATGAAGCATGTAATAATGGAATATATTACCTTTCCATGATGATAGATCTTGAAATTCTACGAAAAAACATGTAGAATCTTCCCCTGGATGTCTTAGGAAGCTAAATTAATGACTTGCAATGTGAAAGCCCTAACTTGCCAGACTTGAGATAGAAGATAGATGATGAATGAATGATGTGAATGAGTGAATGGATGAATATATGTAAAAAATAGTTTAGAGAGGTGATTTTATAGGAAATTCACCTTATTTTCCCATTAATTAGATCCCTAAGGCTAACATGGAGAAAAATTAAACTTAAAACCTAATTTTGCCCACTCAAAACCCCAAAAAATGGCTCAAATGGGACTCATTCACCAATAATGGCAAATGGGTCCCACCTAGATGGGACTAATTTTCCACTAATGGTGAATGGGTCCCACAGAGGCCATTTTTGCTAGCTGGAATGCCAAGAAGTAAGAAAATTAGGCTTATATGATTAGTAAGGTATTTGATCAAATTATGCTTCAGGATGCACAATATGGGTTAATAGGAGCCTATTAGTGATGATGTAAATGATAAATAGGTCTTGGGACACAAAATTCAATGTGAAAGTGTGATTAAATACACTTCACAACACTAAAATGAGGTCCACATAGCCTAGAAAGGAAAAAGAACCAATGTGAATGTGCAAGAGACAATACAACACTAGTTTAACATTAAGTTTATTTTAAAAGCTTTATAGATTGACGTGAGGATGTATTTAAATACATTTTATAATGTTGAGTTAGGGAGAAATAAGTTCATTAAGTCTAGAAAAGTGTGAAAGTCATTTACAATATTTTACAACACCTTTACAAGATGCCATTTAAAAGCATGATATTCAATTTATAAGGGTCCTAGACCTAATGTGGATACATAAAATTGCCTCACAACACTAGATTAAGGCCTTATTAAGTCCATTTTATCATGAATTAATCCCATGTCAAGCAAAGGGTACTTTTTTCTGCGACACATTTAGCCCCCACTTTAGTGAGAGGATGAACTTGCTTCAAACTCACACTAAAGTAGACATTCAAGAGAGATCCATATGTAGGTCAAGCCCCTAAGATATAAAATCATGCAAAGGAAAGAAATAGAAAGATGAAAATGAAAAGGTGGATCAAGCTTCGATCATTTGTCCAGCTAGTTGTGGATCAGATCTAGGCTATTTGTCCAAAAAGAAGATGGATACTAACTCTAGGGCCATGGAATTTTGGTTGTCCACGGGGTGAAAAATACCAAAAGAAGTGGTTTAGTGAGAAATTCATGCCAATGTGTTAGCTTCCAACCGTATAATGAGAAATTCATGCCAGTGTGTCGGCTTCCCATTATACAAACCATACCAAAGTTATGCTCCTGATAACATTGATAAGGCACCACAAGGTAATGCTTTTTGTAAATGTTTTTAAATGTAATGTAAAATTTTTATTGAAGGGGATTTTTCTTTGTTCATGTAAGGTCTTATTCTTAGGGAGCATTGTGCCTAATGTCTCCAAGAGAGGAAAATTCAAGATGTTAGATCATTATCCATGGGATGCCTCTTTCGCATCAAGCCACTTCAGTTGATCATACACTCTTGGAAGGAATCAAGCCCAATGAAACCACCAAGGAGAAGACACGTCACAAGAAAAAGTAAATCATGCCATGAAATTTGAAAAATTATGTTGCCTATGTATTCCCCCCACTTTAAAGCGGTTGCTAACACCATGACTGTGAGCAACTGCTTTAAAGTAGAAGAAGGTATGAGAGCTTATTTGTAAAGCCCTATGCCAAGTCATATGTTTCCGATAAGCTACGTCATGAAAAATGGTCATATGTCAAAAGTGATTCAATCTTAAGACATATTGTCCACATCCCAAGCTTTCTTTTACAAGTTCATGAAAGGTTAACAACAAGTTGAATGAGACAATGACAAATGACATACAAGGTCAAGGCTATCAAATCCCTTTCCCCCACTTAGTGTAGGACAAAGGTGAGCCTGAAATGGATGATGGTATGTTGCCCCTTGCGATGGATGTAAAACATGCAATAGTGAGTATGCTATGATCCTACAACTATTGCATGGCAAGGAGAAGAAATTAATGTTATTTATGTGGATAAGTAAACAAAGTTTTGGCTTGATTTTCTTTGATTGTATATACTTTGTTACATATGTGAGAAAGGTCATTGTAACTTGGTTGGTATGAAACATTATGCTTGGGTGGGTAAAGGATGAGTTGGAGTTGGTGTTGAGTTTGTTTCTTGTGTGATGGTGGGTAAAGGATAAGTTTGGGTTGGTGTTGAGCTTGTTGCTTGTGTGATGGTGGGTAAAGAATTAGAGGATTCTTTGGATGTCCCATGGGGTATGTAGTCAGTTCATTGATTGAAGGGGATCTAATGGACACTTGCACATGCATAACCTTGGAAATCATGGTATGATGTATCCCTAAGGAAGACATATCATTTTCTTGCACCAAAATAGTCTCCCTAGGAGGAGAGTTGTTAGGAGAACGACAATCCAAATGTTCTTGACATTCAAGGATTTTTTCTTCCAACATGTCATCATTGTAAGTAAGGGAGCCATCCATGGTTGAATTGTTTTGTTCTATGATATTTTCCCACATAAGATTCTCATGATTTTCATTTATTGGATCGTTTAACACCATAATATCATCTTCACTAATAGGAGAGATATTAGGAGAGGGGAAAAGTTGATTGTTTTCCATAATTGCATTGTCTTGTTCCATAGTATCTACCCTAGTAGGAGAGCCTTGAGGAAAGTGACGATCAAGAGGTGCATCACATGTCGAAGCTTCATCACAAATAGGGGAGTCATGAAGGGGAGGACAACTAGGATTTTCATGTGTGTCAATGATTGGATCTTCTTGTTCAAATAGAACCTTCCAATTGTTAGGAACATTAGGAAGGAGAGAAATAATGTTATAACTCTCAATCATTGGGTTTCTCGATACCAACATATTCTCCTCACAAATGTGTTGGGCATGATCATTCATGAAAGTATTGTCACAAATAGGGGAAGTGTTGGAAGATGAATAGAGACTAGGTAAGGTGGTGGTAATGCATTCATCTTGTGTTGTTATACTATCTTCCCAACGGGAATGAGGAGAAGGACAAACAAGACCTTCATGATGCTCAATGATTGTACCTTCTTTTGCCAAGATACCTTCATGAATAAAAGGAGAGGTATCAGGAGAAGTATAATTAGGATCATCATGTTTATTTATGTTTGTATTCCCTTCTAACACATCATCTTCACAAATGGGAGAGATAGGAGGGAGTGTAAGTTTAAGACAAGCGTTAACATTTTCATTCTCTTGTGCTAGGAGACTATCATAACTAGGGAATGCATTGAATGAAGAAATTGAATGTTTGTTGACTAGCATTTTCTTTGTAAATTTGGAAAAGATTGAAACTAACATTTTGAAATAAAAATCTATGCTAACTAAAAATACAATGTAAAAGGCTGAAATGAAATGAAATTTTGAGATAATAATTGACTAATTATGCTATGTAAGAATATGAGGAAATTTCAACCATGCATGAAATGAGCTAATTTAAGCTAGATTTGATGAAATGCATGATACAGAAATGCAGCCAACTGATATAGGTATGAAATGGCACCAAACAAAAGCCTAAAAACAAGGTTTTCAGCTCTATAAAAGATAGTTTCAAGGGTCAAAAGGGAGTGATTCGCCCAGGGTGGCGAATGAGTCCTAGTATGAACCTTTTTTTTAGAATTTTCAGAAAAATTTTAGTGATTTTAATGTGTTCTAAGTGCTATGATGTAGACCTAAATAAAAAAAAGTAGAATTTCAAAAAAAATAAAGGAATTTAGATGCCAAAAATGCAACCTAAATGCACTTTTTATGAATGCAAAATTTAACACCTTGCATGCAAATGAATCATGAAAACCCTAATGCAAGCTATATATATGATTATGGACTCCAAATCAAAAAAGAGAAGTATTCGAAAAGCAAGTTCACCAAAATGTAGCATAGATTTTTGGCTCTCTAGGACTTCTCTAGCTCTTCTAGGGTTTTTCACCTAAAAGGAGAGAGGTAGGGCCAAAAATACCTTATATTTACATTTAAAGATTAGTGTGATATGGATGGAATATGCCTAGATATAATGCTTGAATGCAAGAAATGAATGAGATTGATTGACTAATGAATAGAAACTAAAGGAAAACAACTTGTTTAAAAACACATTGTGTAATGCAACAATGAACTAGGAATGAATGCAAAACTTAACAGAAATGAACCAAAATGAAAGTGTGCACCTGGAATGTGGATGGAGACTGGAAATTGCTTTTGAAATGATGTTGATGCTGAAATTTAGGCCTAGTGGGACTCATTTTCCATTCTGGGTGAATCAGTCCCAGTTCTACCAAACTATACTGGAACCTGTTTCTAACAAAAGGGTACTCAAAAATGTTGAAAACACAAAATTGACCTTGGAATGGCACTCATTCGCCACTCATGGTGAATGAGTCCACTTTTGAATTTCTAGATTTTCAAAGGTGGATTCTGAAGCTTCTAATTTGTACTTTGATGCCCTACAGGTGTCTTCTTCTAAAACTATGATTTACGAGTCTAAAAATCAATTTTTGTTGATATTTTGACTTGATGAATGAGGAGAATACTTTAACATCCTTTCAACTTGATCTTCAATGATTTCCAAGATTCCAAGAGTCTTAAATCTACATACAAATAAGACAAAAGAGAGATATGTTGAATGTTAGGGCATGGGGGTTTTCCTTGGTCAAACCTAGTTTAGGCACTAGTACACAAACAACAATATATGACTAAAAAACTACTAAAAATTGCATATAAATGACTAAGTTTAGTCACGTGACTATTAGTGGTTTATTTGTAGTCATTTATAACACCACTAAATTTATGACTAAACAATTTTAGTCATTTATTTAGTCATTGATTTTAGTCATTAATTTGGTCATTGCTTTAGTCATTGATTTGGTCAATGATTTAGTCATTTATTTAGTCATTATATTTATTCATTAATTTTAGTCACATGACTATTAAATTAGTGGTTTATTTGTAGTCATTTATAACACCACCAAATTTATGACTAAACTATTTTAGTCATTTATTTAGTCATTGATTTGGTCATTGATTTAGTAATTAATTTAGTAATTTATTTAGTCATGGTAGTGATTTGTTTAGTCATATATTTAGTCATTAATTTAGTCATATATTTGGTCATTAATTTAGTCATTAATTTAGTCATTGATTTAGTCATATATTTAGTCATCAATTTAGTCATTTAGTCATATATTGTCATTAATTTAGTCATTAGTTTAGTCATATATTTAGTCATTTTTATTTACTAGTTTCCATTAATAAAAAAGATTACTTATCAACTATCTAAAATATTTGCACAATAAAACAACAATGAGAAGGTACAAATAACTTATTTTATTAATCAAAAAGATATTACATTCAGCTGTGTAAGCTTGAAAATGAAGTTACAATTTGTTGTCCCAAAATAAAAGAACTTGAAAACATTACAATACATTGTTGAGAGAGAAAATAACTAGCTGAAATCTGCTCCAAAACCTTGCCTTTATGCTACTCAACAGCTTACAAAAGAATAGGAACATGACTAATCTTTTATATCATAACCTATAGTCCCTTACCCTTGTAATGCTTGTTGATCCTCTAACTATCATTTGTGCATGATTGTTATTTTATGTCATAACCTATAGTCCCTTACCCTTGTAATGCATAAGTACATGATACATCTTTGCAAAGGAAATTTCATTCTATGATTGTGATAAAGCTCCAATCATCTGTAGGCTGCTCTCATTCAAACTAACCATGCACAAAGATATTCAAACTCTCTTGCCTACTGTAGTTCTTTATGGAAACTCTACCACCACCTCCACAAGCCCTTACCTCTAGAATCACTTATCATACCCATTCCCTTCCTGTACAAGGAAAAAAAGATTCCCTTAATGCTACAATCAATAAAACCAATCTAAATGTAAGCAAAGAAAGTGCATCCATGGTTAGTGTAAAAAATAACCTTAAATTTTAAATAATTCACTAGGTCTATACTAAAGTACCAAAGCATTAAGGATATTTTAGATTTTCTACCATGTTCATATCCTAGAAATATTAATGAATTACATCAAAATAATGACTTCCATGGGTCATTATCAATTAAAACTGCTTGCATTTGTTAAATATATATCATGAACATAACATCTTAAAATAATATTTCCTAGCTATTAAAACAAAAGTGATCAAGGTATCAACTCTAATAAAGAAACTACCATTAATCTAATCCAACATAACTATAAGCAGAAGTGGTGTTTACAACCAAACAATAACATTAGTTGTTCCTATGTAAGAAAAATATAACAAAACATTCCAAGAGATTGTAGACCAATATCAATGATTGTTTTATTCATTAGGAGTAGTGCTTGTACACTAAATATAGACTAGGAAACATCTATCAAGATTGGACTACTTTCCTAGACTAGGAAAAACATGTATAAAATGCCTGACAGTTGTCAAATATAACACAACCATCAACAATTACCTAAAGCCAAATCATAGCAACTACCCACAAGTCAACAAGGAATTAGCATAAAGTCAGTTTACAAATAAAATACAAAAAATTAACAAGTTAATTTATACAAACTACATCCTCCTCCGCCCTCCATTCAAACCTGCTTTGCAATGCTAACATCTTCAACATATGCATCTTGAATGTTTTCAGCAAGCCTATGAAGAAAGATATTTGAAGCTCCTCCTGCAGCCACAATAAATGGACCAGTAGGTAGAGTTACAAGGGAAACTTGCCAACTATTTATGAATCTCATAGCAAGACCTCCAAAAAATGTTGCCATGTTATGGACATAATTTCCCACCTGGTTCATCAACTGAGTTATGTGCATCCCCAAGGAAATTTGTGAATTATTGAGTATATAAAGCAATCAAGACAAGCTTAGTTTGATATATCACTGGGAAATTGGGATAGGATCAATATAATAAACAATGGGATAAGCTTAGTCTAGTACATAATTGCAATGGGGACAAAATCTACATGAAGGTTGTGATTGCAACAGTTAGGAATTGTTGAGAAGATACTTGGAGATGAGTCTTGGTTGTATTTAAGTATTTTAAGCACTTTGGAATTTTATAAAATTTTAACCAATGTCTTTCATCTTTAAGATTTTAAAGAATCCATAACCTATAACTCTTTTCAAAACCATTTTCATGGTAAATTAATTAAGCTATGTTTTAATACAGGATTATACCCATCAAGTTATAGACAAAGATACAATGCTAACCATTTAGCCAAAAAGATAACCATACTAGATAGAGTCACAACATCTCTAGTCAACAATAATCCTAGGTTAGACATGCTATCAAGACAAAAAATCTAATATCAAGATAAAACACCTAATATCAAAATGGGGATCTAAAGCTGATCACAAATTCTATCTCAATTGAGTTAGTAGAATATATAAATAAATTGAAATTTTTTCCTTATTGTTGCATTTATACAGGTTAAAAGGAAAATGAAACAGAGTACCTTGAGAGCTCTCCTAGAAAGTAGTAGGAGTCCCATGTTGCAGAGTATGAAATATGCAAATTGAAAAGACCACTTTCTGCCATGAATCTAAAAACCATCACAACAGGAAAAAAGATTGAAATTTTATCACTATAAAAGAAAAAATATAAACAATAGCTATGATAACAGATATCTACTAATATATCTATCTATAAGAAGCAAGGCCAAATGATGAATTACTATTATTAACTATGTTTTGAGGTAAATATACATAAATATTGCTAAAGAACCATCAAATTCGATAGCTATTGCAGTTGTGCTATTTGCATTGCTCATTTCCATGGTTTAGGAAGATCTACAATGGTGTTTGTTAGTGTAGCTTTGCTATGTAGATATCCATTCATAAAAACATGGGAAAATATGTTATCAGTCATATATCAATATCAATGCTTGGAAATAAACCTAAATATGACTACAAATGAAAGAAAAAAAATAAAGAATAAAAAATTTGTGTGATAAAGACATTACTAATCTTCACCAATGCATAGGTTGTGGACCATATATGAATATAGGTTGAGTATTTCTAGCAACACTACTTTTTTAGTTGGATCCTAAAAACATTGCAACTTGGTTCTTCTCTAAAACATTTGTATGAGGTTTAAATAGTAAAGAGATTGATGAAAGATAGAGGAATTGGAAAGATACCAGTATGTAGTTGGATTGAAGGTTGTAAAATGGTACATGTTTTTTGTGTAGGAGACAAATCACATCCACAAACATGGTAGAGCTATGTAAAGTAGGATAAATTGGCTTGGAAAATGAAGGCAACAGAGTATAAAGAATCATTTATCTACCACCATAGTGAAAAGTTAGAAATTGCATTTGGTTTGTTAAACATGACCCCTGGTACAACTATTAGAGTTTTTAAGAACATTAAAGTATTTTTTGACATCTCCAAGATTGTTGCAAGAGAAATTGTTCTGAGAGATGTGATGTGTCCATAAAACATACCTAATATGTCCATAAATCTTGTGACAAGTCATGAGTGCCATCTTTAAACCCTTGGATTGCTACATAGCTTAATCCTACACTCTTTCACTCAAAATGAGCCCCCAAATTCTTTTACCTCAAAATATGAGCAATCAAGTGGGCATGTTAAGAACTTCTTTCATACAAGCACTTCAAAAAATAAATATACTATAGCATATACATAAGATTACAAGATGTGCAATAATCAAGTGTACATTATAACAACAAATTTATGTTTGATCACATTACAACATTCAAAGTAAACCATAGCCAGCATCATCAAAAGCCTAACTTCAATTCCATATTCAGTAACACAGTCATAAAAGTACAAATAAAGGCTCAAAAAGCTCAGTGAAATATTTAAATCAAATTTCAATCATTACCGACAATCCAAGCATCACACTCAATATAGCTATATCATTTTTCCCAAGGCTTAGAGAAATGGGTATCTCAACATTGAAGCTTGGACTCATTTTATTTCCATTTGCACTTCATGCATCATAAATCAATTTCAGAAGGTCTTCATTAATATTTTCAAAATACTTCATGCAACAAAAAAAAAGATGAAAACCTTGAATGCACTATTATGAATCTAAACTTTACATTATAAATGGATTGGACTTCAACCACACTTACAAGATATAATAGTTGTGAAACTAAAAGGATGAATTGTATCAACAAGCTAGCAGCCATCAAATGTCAAAACTTGTACAAAAAATAAACAACTACCCAGTTTTCACTATAGGGTCCCTAAACACTATTTCTTAAGAATTTATTAATTTCCCTGTTCATTTTCTTCCAAATATGTCAAGATTTTGTCTCTCAGATCAAAATGAATGATACATAAAGTAGAAATATGATCAAGAGGAAAGTAATTCCAGTTACAAATAATAGTGAAATAACCATATTTGGATCTGTATAACTATGGTTATAGCAGCCAATCCATAAACAACTGAGTAGAAGGCCCAAAATTTAAGACAAAGGCTAGAAATAACAACCATAGAACCACACCTAAGAACTGAATTTGTGGAGCATGTATAAGAAAAACCAAAGGCTCTATGGCTGAACATGATATCTAAGATTCTAAACTGGTCCCCATAACTTACATGGGAAAATCTAAGGCTTTATGACAAAGATTTGTTTTCAGATTTTGTGTTAACAAATGTGGCATCATAAAGTTCACACAAACAACATAATTCATCATACTAAATTGAATTTCCTCATGCTAATGTTTTGGAGCAAAACAAATAGAAGCCATGTAGAACATGAGATAAACAATGTTTTCTTTGTAAACTAACATATTATGTTAATCATTGTGGGCATAGGTAGTGTTGTAATGAGTTAAGTTTTAGTTGTTGGTAGTTGTCTTACCAATAATTGTAAGTATTGTCATTCAAATAGCAATAATTATTCCAAATTAGGTTCACTAAGTATTGGGTCCTCCCTATTATGAGTAAATTGTATTTTAACATTACCAGTTTCTGAAATATTTGATGATTATATTTTTTTTGTTTTACAATTACTTGAGTTATTATTGCAATTGATGTTCTCTAGTAGCATATCAGATATCAACAAACATTTTGGTGCCATTACATTTGTTCAAATCAAGTCAATTGAAATTGGTTCAAAGGATACAACAATCACCAATACCTATTGAGGACACCACATAAATGATGGAAATATAGGTGGTTTGACCAATTGAAGAAGTGGTCAAAACAAACCAAGAAAGGAAAGATAATCATAAAATACTCCAAGAATTTGAGGAACCTATCCAAACATGAGCACTTCAAGGAAGAATGATGAAAAAACCAAGTTCTTCCAAGATCCATCTGGAACAACTTAGCAGTAACCAAAGATATCGATCGACAGCTTGATCATTTACCCAAACTTCTTTCCAAGCACTTAATTGTAGCACAAAACCTTCATTTCAAATGTGACCATGAATTGCAATGACAACAAAGACTCAAAGACAAACATTGAACCAAAGAGTGATAATGTCATTGATCCCAAACAAAGGTGGGAGAAAGAGAGCCTAATAAGGAAATAGACCAAACAATTAAACAATTTATTAGATTATTAGAACAAGAGTAGAGACAAGGGATACATGAGGAAACCTCCACTAGAAAACTGAGGAGACAACTTTAAAAATTGCTTAAATTTTACTAAAAACACATTCTTTTTGCAAATTTCAATGATAAGATGCATCCAATGAGTCAATAAATGAGTACATAAAAGAAACAAGCTAAGTCTAGTTGTATTTGATTTATTTGAAAGAAAATTGGGTACAAAATGGCATCCCATTTGGAATTCATTGATGTTGATATTATGAAACAAAATGGAAATAGCAAACTATTTTTGTAAAAATGAAGACTTGTAGGAAAACTTGGAAACTTAGATGTGGAGATTACCTAGAAAATCAAATGAATTCAATGGGTGTTTGAGGGAAATTCCCCTAATGTGGGTTGAGGGGAAACACCCCTTGTGGGGGTCTAGGGGCAATGCCCCCAGCAAGGTCAAGGGGTAGTGCCCCTTGTGGGGGTTTGGGGGAAGCACCCCCAGCGGGGTTGAGGGGCAATGCCCCTTGCAGGGTCGGTGGGATGTTGTGTTATTTTCTGCCGATATGTTCTAGTTTTGTCAATATGCTTTCATTGGTCTATTGGAGGAGCTATGAGGGGAGTTCCCCCAATGTAGTAATGTTAGGCTGATAGTGACACTATTGGCCTAACATTACTACATCGGGGGAACTCCCCTCATAGCTCTATCGATAGACCCATATATGAACAAGTTAGTTGCTTTCATCAGTCTATTGATGGAGCTATGAGGGGAGTTCCCACAATGTAGTAATGTTAGGTCAATAGTGACACTATCATCCTAACATTACTACATCAGGGGAACTCCCCTCATAGCTCCACCAATAGATTGATATATGAACAAGCTAGTTGTTTTCATTGGTCTATCGGTGGAGCTATGAGGAGAGTTCCCCTAATGTAGTAATGTTAGGCCAATAGTGTCACTATCAGCCTAACATTACTACATTGGGGGAACTCCCCTCATAGCTCCACTGATAGACTGATGAAAGCATAATGGTAGGGGAATTTTTGTCATATTTTATAGTTGGATATGCTCTGGTAGACATGTATGCAAGATGTGGAATCATAGACAAAACACCTGAATTGTTTGACAGAATTCCTCTAAGAGATGTCATCTCATGGAATGAAATTATTGATTACAGAATGTGCACAAAATGGATTTTGCAAGGAACCTCTCAAAATATTTGATTTAATGAAGCACTCTAGAACACATCCTAACATTCTATTTTCAATCAAATCAAGGAGGTTATTTAAACTATTACACCCTTCTATGTTCAAGTGTTGCAGCTGTGATAAGTTTCCAATGAATTAGGGAGGCTATTTAAATCTATAGACCCTACCATGTTCAAGTGATGTAGTTGTGACAGGTTACCAATGGAATCAGGAAGGTTATTTAAATGTTCACACCCTTCTATGTTCAAGGTTGCAGCTATGACAAGTTGCTAATGGAATCAAGGAGGTTATTTAAACCATGCCAATATTTTAGTTTTGAATGGTGCAGCTGCAATAGATTGTCAATAGAATCAAGGAGGTTATTTAAACCTTTAAAAATTCCTATTATATTCAAGTGTTGCAGCTATGAGAGGCTAAGAATGGAATTGGGGAGGTTATTTAAATATTTGCAACTTTCTATTTTCAAGTGCTTCAAATGTAACAGGTTGCCAATGGAATCAGGAAGGCTAATTAAACCTCTACAGTCTTTTATGTTTAAGTGTTGCAGCTGTGACAAGTTGCCAATAGAATCAGGGGGTTATTTAAACTTTTACACATTTCTATGTTCAAGTGCTATAGTTGTGATAGGTTGCCAATGGAAGGATGGAGGCTATTTAAATCTATAGACCCTACCATGTTCAAGTGTTGTAATTGTGATAGGTTGCCAATGGAATCAGGAAGGTTATTTAAACGTTCACACCCTTCTATGTTAAAGGTTGCAGTTGTGAAAATTTTCCAATGGAATCAAGGAGGTTATTTAAACCATGAAAATATTTTAGTTTTGAATGTTGCAGCTGCAATAGATTGCTAATAGAATCAAGGAGGTTATTTAAACCTTTAAAACTTCCTATTATATTCAAGTGTTGTAGCTATGAGAGGTTTACAATGGAATTGGGGAGGTTATTTAAAACTCTGCAACTTTCTATTTTCAAGTGTTGCAGATGTGACAGGTTGCCAATGGAATCGGGAATGTTATTTAAACCTCTACAACCTTCTATGTTCAAGTACTGCAGCTATAACAGGTTGCCAATAATAAAATAATGATGAGAAACTACTACTAGAATATTTTATATGAAGCGAAGAAACTTTTGCAAGCTTTATTTTATATCATTTTCCCAAAACTTCAATTAAAATTTTGTGTTCGTGAAGAATTTTATGTGGTATGTCTTGCATTTTTGGTGGCATCTATATGTAAACCCTTTTTGTGTACCAATACATCTACAAAATCAATTCTTCTATAAGCCAAACCTCTTCATCATGGATTTACATAACTAGAATTCCCCTTGAAGATCTCACAATCTGTCATATTCCCTTAATAATAGGGTTGGCAAGAGCATTGGTTTCCTTATATAACATCATTGACACTCCATTTGGTAGGCACATTTCTTTAGCTAACCCTACCACATTTATATGCACTACAATTTTTGGCTAACTAAACCCCAAATCTTTTGTTGTTTACTTAGGAATCACAACAATAGGTCTATATCTAGATTCAGACCCCTTGCCATCCTATCTAGGACTATTACCTTGATCAATCTAAAATTCTTAATTATTTCAAGGCATAGGGTTGTGTTTATTACTATATTTTTGTTTTTTCTTGGTTTTTAGTAAAAAGAAAAGATTAGATCCCTTTTCCTATTAGGCTTCAACGTTGGTGCATGGGAGAAATGCACCTTTTGGGGGGAATGAACCAGATTCATGCGCAAGATGTGAAGGCTTGGTGAAGGTGCATTTCCAAAGGCCTTGGATTCCCTTGTGATATGTGCACTCCCATTAAACTTTAAAAACCTTTCTAAGTAATGGAACCATATTTCTACCCAAAAAAAGTGACTAAAAATAATTTAAAATTTTAAGTTTTATCAATCATATGTTAAAGGAAGTATAATCTTACTACAACAAAATTCATGAATCATACAATTAATACTAAATAAAAAAGACAAGTAGACAATTTTTTCAAATATTTCATTACACACACAAAATGGTGGTTTACAGTTTACTGAACACATTATCCTTGCAATTTTTCTTATAAAGAAGAAAATTAGTAAAGTTCTTATCATATGATCTCACAATGACAGAGACTCTGAACAATAACATAAACTAGTGGAAAAGGGCATGTGGATAAAAATGAGTGAGATAGAGAACAAAAGTTTCTATATTTTCTTAGAAATAATGAAGATATTTGAGGTAATACTCAACTAGAGAACTTTAGATAACATTAAGACTTATAGTTTTCCTAAATAGAGTAGTATTTGACACAGGGATAATCTCTAAGAGGCTCAATGCCTCAATATATGCATAGTTCTCAGTGTCAATTAAGAGTAGAATGGATGGATGCAAAATTTTCATACTGTTGAAAGAAAGGCCATTCAATAGTAGCTAATGAAACTCAAAGGATGCACTTTGTACCATCTATGGTCAAAAAATGTAACATTTAAGTCATTTTCCATTTTCCTGTTTCCAATTACTAACATTATAAGTGACAAAATTAGGCAACAACTATGGACTAGAATGTTTGGATAACTATAAATTTCTAAAATGAAAATAAATTATCTCCTACTCAAAACATTCGTAAATACCAAAAATACACAAAACTAGATAGTATTTTACAATAGTCAAATTTTTTCCAGTAACTGGCTAGCATCTACCTTGAAATATCAAAAAAACATGTATATATCAAACCAAAGATTAAAAATGGAAAAGGAAATGGAGTAAAAATTTGCATACTTTGAGAAGTTTCCCTAGAGCAGACACCCAATGATTGTATTGTTATTCAAGAAACTCCAATATGTAAAGGCAAGCCAATGGCACAGAGATGGTTGGGTGGTCTAGCTATCACTTGAGTCATAGGCATCAAAGGGGATTGACTTCTGAAAACCAAACCTTCTTTACTTTTGGATAGGCTTATCTCAATGGACCTTCCTAGAAAACATGCTCTTGTACCTTTGCATCCTCCAAAACAATAAAGATTGGTATGAAGATGTTAGTTTTGTTTTTGTGGTGAATAGGGTGCATTTTTACTAAATGACATGCATTTTAGATCTTCCTAGTCAAGAGATTGTGATACAAAGACAACCAACCTTTGCTACTGACCACAAGACAAAAAAAAATGTATGATACTTTCAAAATTATTTCCATTTTAAACAAAATTTTGCCGAATTCCACGTATAACATAGAACAAATAGTATAGTGAATTTTTCCTTAACACGTTTAGTTAAAGAATTTTATCTTTTTTTTTTACAACAATTCATCCCAAATTGGAGAAATATAAACCCACTCAACAACTTTACATCAAAGCATCAATCCAAATGTACAATGTTTTTTTTCTCTAGAAAAAACTATGCATTATCTCAAGATACATTCTAGAAGTAATGGATTTGAACTCAATATGTTTATCCCTAGATCAAGATTGTCCCAATATTATTATTCTAGTAAGATTTTAATCACCTTTGTATTTTTAGTTCTTGATAATCCAGTCAGCTTATTAACCCTCAATAACATCATTACCCAATTGTACATTGTTCTAAAGTTCATGGATGGATCTGAGGGAGCCACAAGCTAGCAGATTGAGGGGATAGATGTAATTAAGGTATCAACTACACAACAATACATCTAATTGAGCCACAAGCTCAAGTTCATCCAAAAAGGAATGGGATTTTTATAAGGTGGGAAGAGATGTCTTATACAAGTTTATAATGCTTATTGGAACACAAAACTTGATACAGAAGGAAAGTTCAAACAAAAATCACAATTCCAAGACCCATGAGACATATCACTAACTCATTTGACTGTAAAATCTGATAAAAATTTCTGAAAAAATATGTATATTTTGATGTATTGTCAGGTGCTTGTAAAATTTGATGTGTAATTTTAAATTTTTTAAAAGTTTATCCCTGATATTCATCAAAATTTTGATGAACCTGGGTTTCATCAAAATTTTGACTAGCAGTTTCGTTGAAATTTCGACAAACATGAAAAACAAGAAAAAAATAAAATTGTGGCCGACATAAAGAAAAGTGGGTTCGTTGATTTATTGCAACAGTGTTTTGCTCTACTTGAGACAGTTTGTGGAGAACTAAGGACAATTTTCTTGGGAAAAATTAGGAAAAGTTCAAGAAGATATCGCCAGGTTGAGGGTAGTCATTGTCTTTTTGCAGAATTTAGTTGTGAAGTCAGATTTGTAGTTCCAGGTTTGAAAATCATATTGCACATCTCATCATATTTCATTTTTAGAGGTTTAGGGTTTTGATAATTTCATGTCCAGATGTTGTTGTGTGGAATCACCATAAGATCACAACCAAGGAACAGATTCTTGTGACTATAATTATGTGATCCATAACTCTATTGGTCATGTGGCACAGTTGTGTTATAACAAATACAAGATGCATTCATGTGTGACCCAATTTTAATGTGGCTATGTTGTGATAGAAATAGAGGCACTCATATAATGTAGTTAATTTATGTTGTATAATGTAGGTGTCAATCATCATTGGGTGCATTCAGGTTGTCTCAAGTTTAACAGGTTACGATGTAATTATAGCATGATCCAAGAGTGATTACCTCTTGATGCAATAAAGAGCCTATAACTCTGGTTGATATGCAAAGTGGTTGTGTTATATCAATTATGTAGTGCATTCAAGCACAACCCATGTTTAATGGGCTATTCTAGAGAGTGATCAAGATTTTCTAAACCTTATGAATGTTACTTAAAATTGTATAGCTTAAACTAAAAACCAAGTTTGTTACATACTTGAATGCAATCTTGGCTTACCGAAAACTATAATAATGTGATCTGCTAATAACCATTATGGAAAGTATTAAAGCAAGACCCATGCTATATAGGATACATTTCCCTAATCAGGTTTACATACCTTAATGATCAAACAAAAGCTCCCCACACACTCTAGGATACAATCCAAGATCATATCACAACTTTTTCAAGACAACTAATTTTCTAACCCAAGATTTAAGGTTGTTTTTTAATACCAATAGAAGCATTGGTAAGAGTGTGATTAGGGTACAAACCCTAGGACTCCGTAGAAACATAAACAATAACTCTAGCGGATTAGTGAGGATGCAATACCAAAAAGATTGAGACATTGTAGCTAATAAAAAAAACTTGCAATCTAAAGATTGTAGCCAATAACAAGCAAACTATGTAGCTTAGTGACATTTGTAAATGCAATCTACGGTAAGAAGAATGACATTCACTTGAGATGTGATAGTCAACAAGAGGCTGAGCAATGACAAGATAATAAAGCTCAAACCTTGCATAGTAAAGTGGAGATTTTAGCATTGAGTTTCCTTACCCCCTTGCTAACCTTAAGGTTTTTTCAAATGCTTTTGGTAGTGTTAGACAAGGAAAATGCAATCAGGGAATGATTTTCCAAATGAAGTAACAATGGTAATCATAGGCTCAATGTTTCTTCTTAGCCATTAATGTATAATGGTGGTGGTGGATTGCATGTTTGAGCAGTGTTTTGAGACTCATCAAACATGGGAGAATAGTGAATAATACCTTGTGGACTATGAAGTAGTGTCAATAAGGTTGAAGGATCTTAAGATCTACAATACCATGAAACAATGAGTCCCCTGTAGTAAGTAGGCAGTCTATAGGGCATAGTTTGATTTTATAGAAGGATGCTCATGAAAGGAATCTTCAAGTGATAGTGAGTGAGTTTTTTGAGATTGCAGCTAAGGGTGCAATACCCAGTCTTAAAGGAAGTTAGCAAAGTAGTAAATGTGCAAGAAAATCAAATCATACACAACAAACAATTCACAATGTTATCTTGCATAATGCCTTGATTTTGAAGAAAAAAATCTCATTGTATCTTGATGAAAGTGGTGACCTTAATGGTAAATCACTAGCAACCATGATTTTAAAACATGTTATTGTTCTTATGGAGGCAACATTTTAAGCAAGGTAGTAAGTGGTGGTTTGGAACAATGGTAGGTATGAAGGACTTGCTTTATATGCATACTATGTAGCCTAGCTTAAGACAACATTCTTAGAAGAGATTGAAGGCAGATTATGGAACTCAAGGGTTACCATGAAAAGGATTAAAGAAAAGACTGAGATCTATTTAAAAGCCACGATTATGAAGATATTAAAGATGTCACATGCAAAACCCTAGTAGCTAGAGTAATGAATACAGTGCCAAAGAGGATAGTGTGCTGGGGCAGATTTAGGATATCTCCACGTTATCTAATTATAGGGAAATACATCATTTATTTATTTATTTATTTAAAAGAAATAATTCTAAACCCTATATAGGATACATTGATACTTCAAAAGCCTCTGAAGGAATTTGAGATTATGCAAATATATGTCAAGTAAATACCTAGATTACAAATAGTAGCAGGAACAATGTAAGATTTGTTGAGCAGAGCAGGAATGAGATAAGCAGCAATGAATCCTCTACCTCCTTTCACGCACATCTCCTCACCGTTCTCTATCATTCTTTAGTGAAACACTTCTCCATTTTGGCGGTCTATGCTTGAAAATAATGTTTTGAAGAAGCTTTTAGAGTATGTTTATTAAAATGAAAACTCCATTCTGGTGGGCTACACCTGAAAAAAAGATTTTGAACAAAGTTTTAGGGTATGTTTATTAAATTTTTAGAGTATTTTAGTGGGTTATATTCTTGATTCCTTAAATGATTTATTCAAATGGATTGTGACTAAATAAATTGTAGACACTGAAATCTGGTTTAGGCCTGCAACTTCAATATTCTTCATAATTCGTATTTGTCATGGTCATGATTAAATAATGTCAATTATTTAATTAATTCACTTTAACTTTAATTCTTCTATTAATTAAATAGTCTTAATTATTTAATTGATTCACATTTTCTTTATTCTATTTGATTAATTAAATAAGCGCTTTTTATTTAATTATGTTACTAATTAACCTTATCCTTCTTGTCAAATTAAATAAATTCTTATTTAATTTACTCTTTATCATACTTCAACTATAATTATATAAAATTTTTATTTATTTAATTATTCATTTAATCCCTTTGTCACTTAATTAAATAAATCTTATTTATTTAATTATCCTTCAAAATATGAAATCTTGAATCAAATGACATTCAGAGATGCTTCAACTTGACAAAATGACGCAATTGAATTTTTTGACCGCATTTGTGAACAAAAATGATGCATCTGAAAAGGAATCACGCATTTGTCATTTCCTAATCTATAGCTGACTGGTAAAATACCGCGACACATTTTACAGAGAAAACTACACATCTGACTGGTATATTTTTAGGTTTTGGACTTTCAATTTACAGTTTCTTTTCATGTTTATATTTTCGCTAATCTTTTATTTTCAGCGTGTGTCTTGAGGAATTAACAAAGTTTTTGTAGATTGATATTCAAAGACCAATCTCAAATTACTAATGAATCTTTCTGCAGAATGAATTTTGATGACCCTAGTTAAATTTTCGAAACAAATTGTTTGGTAGTGTAGCAAATCTTTCATTTGGATTAAAGTTAACAAGTGTCTACTATGTTTGGTGTGAAAGCACAATTGTGTAATTACCCTCACAATTTGGTACATCGAAGTATCCTCTCCCCTTGTGCATTCGTGTGATCCTGGGTGTAAGAGAAATGATTACTAACTCTAGAACCTAGGCCTATTCTGGTGGGAAAAATTACTCACCCCAGGATGACACAGATCGATAGCACCCTAAACCTGAGGGACTTCCAACTGGTATATAAAAGTGGATTCTTGGGGAAAGCCCAAGAATCACGTGTATGGTTCCAACGAGATGGATTCAAAAGGGGCCTCTCACCACATGGATCATGCCCTACAAATGGAATTCCCTAATTAAACACCTTTGTTTGTAGTGTCCAAAATCCTTCTATTTATTGGTGCAAGAGGTCAGACCTATGAAGCTGTCTCATATTCTTACGGTTCATGTGTAGAGATGAAGGTATGCCATGGGATGTTCATGGGTATTGTAGCTTGGTTGCCCTGAATGACGTTAATGAGCCATGGAGGGGAGCCAGAGGGGTCAGGCTACTAATCATCCATCTTGAATAAGCATAGCTAGAGAAACCCAAGTGAGAACTCAGTAAATACTGTCCTTCATAGCCTAGGATGTGCTTGTCTATTATCAAATTCAATGTTCTTTGAGTCCAAAATCAAACTAAAAAAACTTTTTCTTATGATTTTCTTTGTTTTCTAGAACTTGATCACAAAAAATAGTGTCAATTTTATATCTTAATTCGATAAAAATACAACAAAGTCGCAACTATTCACCAAAAAGTCACAATTGTTCTGTCAAGTCGCATCTATTTACCTTAGAGTCACATCTACCAAATTAGCTCACATTTGCATTGTCAAAAACCGCATCTATCTTTGAAAACAACACTTGTGATATTCTATGATGCATCTAACAAGGTGAGCTACAACTGCAGTCTCAAATGATGCATTTGCCACTATTGCAAAAATTTTACTAGTGCGTAAGTTTAGGAAAACCGCATCTGTTATAATTTGGGTCACAACTATCATTACGAGTTGCATTTGTGACAAACTTAACCACATATGCTAGATTCAGACACTAAACTTTACCAAAAACATGCAATTGATTGACAAAAAACCGCAATTGTGAAACATAACCACATTTGATAAATTATGCGACGTATTTTCCAGATTATTAGAAAACCAAAATTCATGGTCATTGTCTAGTCAACACTGTCATACCAGTCTTTGATATGTCTTACTTTTCCTTGGATAGAAACCTAAAATGATTTGCTCAATTTTGCATCCTTTAGGTATCATTTAGTCATTACTATAGTCATTCTGATTCTAAGGGTTACTTTCATCATTGAGTACATATTGCCTTTAGATTTAAACTTCTAGGAAAGTCAGTTTTACAAACTTTAGGATAGGTTCACCGTCTACACTTTAGAAAAATCACAGCGTCAACGAAATCTGTTATTGAACCTAGTCCTATCATCTTATCCTTTGTCGTACAGGGAGTCCTCCTAGCTCATCAGTCTAGTTAGGAAACTCAACTTGTATTTGATCCTCGTCCTACATTGGTACCTTGACTTAACTAAATTGATGCCTTGGTTAGACTCTAGGTAGTTGGTCCCCCCGTCTTGGGTTTATAAAATTGATTATCTTAGAAGTCTGCTTAGACTTTGCATCTTTAGATAGTGTCATATTAGACTAGCATCATCCTAGAACATTTCTTATTTTGCATTCATAAAATCCCAAAAACATAGACTAGAGTCATACTGTCCATAGACATAGTTTTGCATTCCTTGCATATTCAGCTTATCTTACATGGTTGAAACCAGGTCTAAGAAAAGAGAGAGAAGAGATGTCGAACCCAAATGAATTCATCAATTCATTCTCCACAAGACCTCACAGGAATTTATTAGACAAATTCACCACTAGAAAAACTCAAGGACACCTTATAGTAGAGGAAATAGAGGCTGTGACACATGACCCTGAGTTCGCCTCTTTTGTAGATGAGTACCTAGCAAATGACCATCAATGATACTTAGCCAAATTGCTAGATGAAGGCGATACCTTACCTATAGGATTCGATATTAGCACCTTACAAACTCAACCTACACAAGGGACAAATACAATGACTGCCAGTACTACTATACCTTAGGTAAATACAACCATACCATCTGGCATACCTACACAGAGTACGACAGTCCATACGTCTCCATTTGGTACGTGTGGAATGACATCAGGATTTAATTTCACTATAGGGGCATCATCGTCCACTCCCTTTGGTCCTCTTGTTGGGAGTAAAAGATCTAAAACATCAACCTCTACACCAAATGTCAGTGTCACGAGTACCATACCACAGTGAACAGCCATACCTAGTGTTCATGTCATAGGTACCATACCTCAGTCAACAGCTATACCTAGTGTTCAAACCACTAGTACTATACCAAAAATTACATAAACAAGAGCCATTCCCTCATTCCAATATGGTAATAAGAATCCATTCTCCCAAATTCTGAATCAAAATCCATTCTCCCAGATTCTAAGTCAATACCAATTTACACAAATTCGAAATCAGAATCCCTTCTCCCAGAGCGATACTCAGAATCCGTTCACATGGATCCCAAGTCAACACCAATTTATGCAGATTCCAGACCAGAACACGTTTACCAACTGAATCCAAACCCACCTCAAATACCAATGTTCAATCGAAACCCATCATGAGACCTTGGATTTCATAATACATACACAGATCCACATAACCCGCCCAACACATCATTGACCTAGGTTGATGTCTTACAAACACAAATGCATGCACTACAAACATAGATGGATAACATGGGGCTTTCAACTAAGAAATCCTTTTCAACAAAGGACATATGCCCATTTCCCTTTGATAGATCATTGTACATGACCCCTTTCCCTCATGAGTATGTCATACTGAATCTCCCTAAGTACAATGGCAAACAAAATCTGATAGAACATATAAGGGAATTTTCTACCATATGCATAGATGACGCTTATGACCCCACGTATCTTATGAGACTATTTCCAAGAAGCCTTGTAGGAATTTCAATAGAGTGGTTTTCAAGCCTAGACTATGGCATCAGATCTTGGGGTGAACTGGCTGAGAAATTTGTTGAGAAATTCTCTTTCAACATAGACCATGAGATAAATATAGTAACCTTGTGCCACACAACACAAGATGAAGGTGAAACACTTATTGCTTTCTTCTAGAGATGGAGGACTATAGGTAGCCGGTGTCCTGTCGAGATACCTAAAAAATAAAAAGTTACTATGTTCCAAGAAAACCTTCATGCAAAACTAAGGAGTAACTTAAGGGTACATTGTTGTACATATTTTTCAGAACTAGTGGAAAAAGGGGTTATAATAGAAAAGGATCTCATTGAAAAAGGAAAACTTAAGACATCAACATCCAATAGAAATCTGATCGTGCAAAACACCCCCAATGATAGAAACAAATTTTGGTCTCACAAAAAAATGTCACCAATGATGGGGTAGTTGATGCTAAAACTATACAAGTAGGACCAATAATCACATTACAAGGACCTAACACTTCTTCCAACATGCTTAATGTTGTCAATCAACCTCCCAACATGGTCCAAAATACTCAACGTCCACAATAGCAAAGGAGGTTTCAAAAACGTGAGTTCACTCCCTTAGGGGAGCCCATCGAGTCTGTATTCAAGCAACTATTACAACATAATCTTATATAGCTGCAAGAGCCAAGAAAATATAATCTAGGACAATTTAAACCAGTTTGGTGGGATGACAATTCCTTTTGTGATTATCATAGAACTAAGGGACATAACCTACAAAATTATCCCCAACTAAAAAATATCATACAAGATCTTGTTGAAAGGAGAATAATTGAGGTTAGTGGATAGAAACAAAAGTCATCAAACACTAATCATCAAGTCTTTTCTGATCCACTACATGACCATGGGAAAGGGACTATTCCTAGTTCGAGTACTAAGACCAATATGTCAGCCAACTATGTGAGTATCAAGCATGATTATAAGAGTCGAAAAACCATTAATCACCTTTGTGTTGCCGATGAGAATATCAATACCATTACTATCAATACAAATCCTGAGTTCGCGGTCAATACTCATCGTACTAAGATCACTATCCAAGGTCCTCCATCATAGCAAACACCATAGCCTTCCAAGTCACAATATAACCTACTTGACTAGTTGGGGAAGACCCCAACCCAAATCTCAATCCTGGAACTATTACGTATTTCCCCTGAGCATCAATCTATCTTTGATAAAGCTTTACAAAACACCACTATCCCAAATGACATCGATGTCAATCGTTTCCCGGAAATGGTGGGCTACTTTACCAATAATCATCATGCCACATTTTCTAAACAAGACTATGCAATTGAAAAGACAAACCATAATGACCCTTTACATCTTGAAGTCCTTGTTGATGACACCAAAGTTAGACGAGTTTTGGTAGACAGAGGAGCAGGGTTAAATCTGTGCACATTAAAATTGATTAAGGCATTAGTTTTCTTAGAAGCATGTGTAGACACAACCAAAAGTATTTTCATTAAAGCTTATGATGATGAGGAATGAAAATCAAAGGGGGTGGTAACACTTCCTATCAGAATTGGCCTTGCAGTAATGGAGACAAAGTTCCAGGTCTTGGATCTCACCCTTCCTTATAACCTTCTACTAGGCAGACCATGGATTCATGCCACGAAGGCATTCCCTTCCACATATCATCAATGTCTCAAATTCCCTTACAATGGCACTAAAATAACTATAGATGGTGACCCAGATCCATTCCAATATTGCACCAATCTAAAAGAGATACCCCAATGCCAAGTGCCAGTAAACCAAGAGGCTTTATCATCCAATCCATCTCCCTATGTTGATCCATCCACACTCACTCAAACATCTACTTCACCCTCAATTCCTACCACTCCTAGGGTTGAGATCCAAGACAAGGGTTATGGAGAGTATTACATGAAGACATCTGATTATGTTAGCCATTTGACTTCTCCTATGTTATATAGTTTACCTACATCAGATAGGGGACAATCTATGGTCACTATACATGTTCCTCCCACAACGACTTTCACTAAATGGGGAGAATTAAGCAAAGAGGCCGTAAATATAGAAGATGTCACCTCCTGGCTGTATAGAGAAGAGGATGAAGAACCTCTCTCACTTGCTCACATTCCTATAGATCTATATGGAAAGGGTTTCACAATCATGCAGAGCAAGGGATATAATGGACAAAGTGGTTTAGGCTTAAATCAAGATGGGAGGATTGAACCAATCTTTGTTTCTTAGTGACCGAAAGGCTTAGGGATTGGGTTTCAACCAATTCAAATTGGCGATCCTCGTACCACATCACCCTTAATTGAGGAAGTAAGTGCTTCAAAAGATATTAAGACACCTCACGAACCATCAAACCAATTTCATTGTGACTCCCCTGACTCCAACGACTATGAGTGGGATTCCCTATCCTCTACCTCTTTCATGGACCTTGACAAGCTATTTGGAGAACTTGACTTAATGTTAAGATCCTCACCAAATCCATTGAATTCATGTCCACCAAAGAATGTGACAAAAGAGGAATGGGTTAAACACTACTATTTGGAATCACTTGATCCTACCTCTTCGCAACCTGATCCATCTATTTCAGATAACCAAACCTTGGCATTAGGCCCACCTCTCAATCCACCTAGATCTAAACCTAAGAGTAAACATGACTTAGTACAAGACTTTTGTGAACATATGAATAACTCAGTCCTTACCTTGAACCCATTAAACTTTGATAACTTCAACGATGAAATTCCCTTAGTCTATCCTCAACTCATTGATTGGGACCAATAAGACACACCCGTTTTATACATTTTTTAGAACGACGAAGCAATTGTTGAGTTCCTGGGATTATGAGAAGGCATACCTAACGGTGATCACAAGGCTAGTTTTACCATTGAATTGGGCAACAAAGCATATTTTCGGGAATCTTTTCAACCCTCTAGTCACAAAAATGAGAAAAATAATAAACAAGATAAAAAGGATGAGTGTCTAGGTGAAAACCAAAAGGCGCCTCTAGACAATGAAAAAGTAAAAATAAAGAATGCATCCAAAGGAGAAAACCTCTCTGAGGCACTTATGGATGGAGGTTTGAATATTCTCGCCATTGCACAAGAAAAATCACCCATGCTCGTTGAAGAATCAGTCGAAGTCAACATAGGCACTAAAGGGAATCCTCCACTGGTTTATTTTGCAGCGTCATTGATAACAAAAGAGCAGCCAGAATTCCACAACTTCTTTGCCCAAAGACAAATAAATTTTTCCTGGTCATATGTAGACATGCCTAGGTTGGATCCTGAACTTGTTCTACACCACTTACCCTTACAACTAGGGGTCAAACCAGTGAAACAGAAATTGAGGAAAATGCATCCATAGATTGCTTTACTAGTCAAGGCAGAACTCAAGAAATTGTTAGACGTTGGTTTTATTAGATCAATCAACTATGCAGATTGGATTTACAATCTTGTACCAGTCACTAAACCAATAGGGGGCATTTGCATCTGTACTGATTTCAGAGATATCAACAAGGCTTTTCCTAAGGATGACTTCCCTTTGCCTAACATAGATATGATAGTAGACATGACAGCAGGCTATGAGATGTTGTCCCTTACGGATAGATTTTCAATATAAAACATATTAGAATTGCAACTAAAGACCAACCTAAGATAGCTTTCACTTTTCCTTGGGGAACGTATTGCTGGAATGTTATGCCCTTTGGACTCAAAAATGTTGGAGCAACCTATCAACGTGCCATGACCACCATCTTTCATGATCTAGTACACACTCTTATGGAGGATTATGTCAATGACCTTATAGTTAAATCCAAGACAAGGGCAGAACATTTATAGGTTTTAGACAAGATATTTCAAAGGCTGGAGAATTATAAAGTGAGACTCAATCCCAAGAAATGTGTGTTTGGAGTCAAGTCAGGAAAGCTTTTAGGCTATATCATTTCCAGACAAGGCATTGAAGTGGATCAAGCCAAGGTAAAAGCAATCATATACATCCCTCCACCAACTAATCTTAGTCAACTAAGGACATTACAAGGAAGACTGCAATCCATCAGAAGATTTATAGTGCAGTTAGCAGATAAGACACATCCTTTTCAACATTTACTTAAGAAAGGGGCACCCTTTGCATGGACAGCTAGGTGCGGAGAGGCTTTTCAAGTAATTAAAGAATATCTACTCACACCACTATTCTTAATGCCACCTATTGAAGGATGACCACTAATTCTTTATATTACAACAACCCATTCATCACTCAAAGCATTGCTTGCACAAAATGATGATGAAGGTAATGAAAGGGCAGTCTATTATATCAGTCATACTTTGGTAAGTTATGAGCTCAACTATCGTACCATTGAACGTGCTTGTCTTGTAGTAGTATTTGTTGCCCAAAAACTAAGGCACTATATGCTAAACCATCAAACAATGTTGATTGCCAAAATAGATCCTCTAAAATATCTTCTCAGTAAGGAAGCATTAACAAGGCGACTAGCCAAATGGGTTATGATACTTAGTGAGTATGATATCTAGTATGTGGAGAGAAAGGCTATTAAAGGACAAGTCATTGCTGATCAGTTAGCCAACGCACCAATACAAGCAGATCATCCATTAGTTGCAGAATTTCCTAATGATTTTATATTCACCATAGACACAAACATAACATGGAAACTGTACTTTGATGGCTCACATACAAATCATGGCTCAAGGGCTGGTATATTTTTTATCACACCATAGGGTGATTCCATCCCTAAGTCATTCAGGATTGCATTCCCATGTACTAAAAACATAACAGAGTATGAAGCTCTAGTGATAGGGTTACGCATGGCAGTCAAGTGGAAAATTAAAAACTTACAAGTATATGGTGATTCTCCACTAGTAATCAGACAGGTAAATGATGATTATGAAACTAAGGATGAGAAGCTTGTTGCATACAAACACATGCTGATAGCTTTAAAGAGTACTTTGACAAAGTTGAATTTCATCAGATACCTCATGTTTTAAATGGGGCAACAGATGCTATGATTACAATTGCATCACTTCTAGACATTCCTAACAAGGTGCCTAAGTTTGAGTTTTTGGTAGAACAACTTTTGGTCCCACCTATGATATCCCAAATTCTGAAATGGTATGTGACATTGTTGGTCCTGATTCCCCATGGTACAAAGAAATCTATGACTACCTTCATGCCAAAATCATACCCACTGGCCTGTCAAACAACCAATGTAGGACATTCCTCCACAAGTCAGCCAAATACACCATCATCGGAGACACCCTATATAGACACACCTTAGATAATACCCTACTAAGATGTCTTTATTCTAATGAAGCATAATCAACCTTGCATGGGGTGCATGAGGGTATATGTGGTTCCCATTCTAGCGGCCCTACCTTAGCCAAAAAGATTATGAGACTAGGTTATTATTGGCCTACTATGGAAAATGACTCATATGACTTTGTAAAGAAATGTCGCCAATGCCAAGTTCATGGAGACTTGATACATGCACCAGCATAGGAGCTCCATCCTATAACATCACCATGGCCCTTCACCCAATTGGGACTAAACCTCATAGGTAAGATCCACCCCACATCATCTAATGGCCACAAATTCATCATCACTACCATTGAGTACTTTATGAAGTGGATTGAAGCTATTCCTATGACATACATTGCTGCATACAGATCTCTAAGTTTATCTTGAACTATATCATCTGTCGGTATGGTGTCCCTTAGTCTATAATCACGGATAATGGCTTCCCATTTAAGAATCAAGAAGTCCACCATCTTTGTGATGAATTTCATATTCAACATCATTTTTCCACTCCATACTACCCACAAGGTAATGGCCAAGCAAAGGCATCTAACAAAACTATCATTTGAATCCTCAAAAAGACTATCAATGATGTTGGTCGTGATTGGTATTTATAGCTTAATCCTGCCTTATGGGCTTACCCCACAAGTATCCATACTCCCACTGGTGCCACTCCTTATTCACTAGTATTTGGTTTTGAAGCTATTCTTCCTATTAAGGTTGAGATTCCTTCCCTGAGGGTATCCTTGAAAGGCCACATTGATGATGAAGAGTACCGAGTATTGAGATTCCATGATCTAGAATTCCTAGATGAGCGAAGATAGAAGGCACTAGACCATCTCCAAGAATATCAAAATCTCTTTTGTCATAGCTATAACAGGAAGGTATTGAACATAAACTTTGACATTGGTGACCTGGTTTTAATGGAGAACCCGAAGAATCAAGCAGAAAGAGAAAAACCAAGAAATTTTGAACCAAACTAGTTAGGACCTTATATTGTTACAGAAGCCTTTGGATTAGGAGTGTACCAACTCTCTACTCCTAAAGGGGAACCATTTTCCTCACCAATCAATAGTCTTCATCTGAATAAGTTCTATGCATAGCTTCTGAGGGCCTTGTCTTAATTAGCAAAAAAACAAAAAAAACAAAAAAACAAAAAAAATTGTTACCAAGGTGAAAACCTGGCAACCAGGCATCTTGATAACACCAAAAAAAATTAGAAAATCTAGAAAATAGTAAAGAGAAATAATTTATCCAATAGTGAAAACCACTTCGGTGGTGCTTTGGATAAGTACCATGGTGAAAACCTGGCATATAGGCACCATGTGTAGTTGACTCTACTCCTTTGTCTACTATCATTCTAATCTAATACATGTACATAGTCCTTATCCCTATACATAGTCCACTTCCTTGTACATACTACCTATCCCTGTACATATCCCTTATCTTTCCCATCCATCGCTTGTACATACCATTAGTAATAAGTGGTAGTCTTTCCCATAACTTGGAATGATTGACATCGAGTGCATTTCATATCCCCCATTTTATCCTTGTCATAATCAATTGGTCTTATACTCGACTAGGGGAAAACACTTGACATGTGTCATATCAATTCTTCCATTGGCTGTGTTGAAGACATCAAACCATAGAAAAATCCAAAAAACATCACAAAAAGAATTGAGAAAACACAAAAACATCAGAAAACTTCAAAAAGACAAAAAAATCAAAACATGTCAAAAATCCAAAAATAGATTCAGAGTCAGTCACATTTGTCAGTCTTTGTCATTAGTTGAACTACATTGCCTCTACAATTGGACATAGGCAAGGCCATCTTTCGATGTGCCCCCAAGGCATTAGGTCAGTCTGTTTAGGTTTGTTTGTATAAATTCATGACTCAATCCATATGTCTATATGACAAGTTCATTGGTCATGTTGAACTACGAGGTCTCTGCGTATATAATGTAGGCAAGGCCATCAATTGATGAGCCCCCAAGGCTACACTAGGTCAGTCCATTAGGGTTTTTCACATTCATTATCACGCATGTCTTCTATTTGTAGTCAGTCTTGTCAGTCAAGGTCAAGTCAAACTATGAGGTCCCTGCGTGTATAACGTAGGCAAGGCCATCAATCGATGAGCCCCCGAGGCCACACTAGGTCAGTCCTTTAGGGTTTGTCGTCACACACAGTCAATTTTCAACACATCATATCAAGTCATGTATCAATCTGGTGAACAAGTTAGCAATGTCTCTAAGTCAAATCAAACAACTTTCCAAATGAAACAATCAAAATAGATCAACTAATGTCTACTACAAGATGTGTCCTTCCTAGAAATAGACATCATCAAAGCAATCAACCTATGTCTTGTTCAAGATGAGTCCTTACTAAATACAGATATCAACAAAACAATCTATGTCTTATACAGGATGAGTCCTTCTTGAATAATCAACATTGACAAATAGTCAACATAGCCTTACACAGGTTATCACATCAACGACATCTGACTCAACGTCTTATATGATACATGTCTTTCTGAAAATAGGCTTTATCATGCCTTATATAGATAGTCATAACATTGAAACCAGACTCAAGGTCTTATCTGGTATGTGTATCTCCTGAAATTAGGCTCTATTAATCAATCCTTCTATCAATCAAAATGAATCAAACAAACAAATCAAGTTTTGGAAAATATTTTATTGGCTTTTTGACTTTCTTACTTATTTATCTTATCTTTTCATTTGAATTTATGATGGGAATTATGTTATTAGCTTTCTCAAGGATGTCCCATGAAGGATTTAGAGAAGCAACAATGTGTCAGAATTCTATTTTCTTTGACTGTTGTCTGTCAACTTTCTTTGAAATTTTGATTTTGATTCATGTTACTAGTTTCCTCATGGATGTCCCATGAAGGATTTAGAGGAGCGATGACGTCTCATGACCCATCTTTTATTTTTTTTGTTGTCTATGGTTTGTCTTGACAAAAAGGCTAGGGCAACTTGTGCCCTTAGTATGAGTTAACGACAATCCTTGTTTGTGACTGTTTGTTGTTAGCAAGTGGATGACCTTGCACACCTTGATTTGTCATATCATGGTCTTTTTCTCCATTTGTATTAGTCCCGCCCAATGATGATAAAGTGAAACACCTTTTGTAATATAGTGAAACATCAAAGATTGCTAATACTAACATCCATCACATTTCTTTCAATATTTCTCAATCTTTCTTTCCACATTAACAATTATTATTTCTTACATTATGACGGAGTCCTATGACACACAATGATATCATACATCATCAATCATACATACATCTTACATTATAAAATATACAAAAAACTAGGAATTTATCATATCTACAATATCATGGCATAATAGACATTTTTCATCATAGATTACATGTCATAAGTATTACATGTACATAACAAATGTAAATACATGCTCCAAATTACATCTCTATAGCATTTCATGTAGAAAGCATTGTACATATAACATCATATTGCATCTCATAACTATAAAATGCATACATCACATAGAATCAACATCACATCATAGGCTACATAAACACATCATAAAGTAGATACGATCATCTATCACAAGTCATATCATATAAACATCACATGTACAAATAAACGATTGCATAATCAATAAATCAAAATGCATATCATGAGAATCGCCACCAAAATCATATATATATCGCTCAATAGTGTCATATCACAATGTCATAATGTATCAATAAATATGGAAGCCTGCATGCTATATGATCATAATACAATGTCTCATTACATATCAATAAATGTCCCTATCTTGAACTACCACTGCTATCATGACTGGAATGTGCAGATGAATGATGTTAAGAACCTAAGGACCTATGCCTTGAGTGTGGCCTATCATATGGGCTAGCTTTGTGTGGTTGCTCAACACCCTCTGTGCTAACTGTCCTAGAGTGGCACCTAGTCTGAGACCTCTCACTGTGTTCCTCTGAAAAGCTAGGGGCCCGTCTCTCTAGAGGAACTACTCTCTCATACAAATCTCTATAGTAAATGGCCCTCTCCCTGGCTCTAACTAACTCTCTGGAAAATGTAGCCGCTGACCCAGTACATAGAGCTCTAACCTCTATGAATCTCTGCTCACTCTCCTATCTCCAAGCTATGGCCTGATCTCTATCCATGATGGCTCTATCCCTCTCTATCTATAAAAAATCTCTCTTAGAAATCATCACCCTCATCTGTTTCTCCAAGGATGCAACCTGGGCCTGAAGTGTAGCAGTGTCGGAATCAACTACCTCTATGTCAACCTGTCTCACCCTAGGTACACCATCATCCTCATCTTCCAAATCCTCCAGAATCCTTTCTCGGATCTCCTGCTCATGATCATCATCCTAATAGGTACCAAGTAAGCCAAGGGAATCAATCTTTGCCTCCTCTTTTTCTACCTCCTCCTCTGTAGGAACCTTTGGAATGCCCTCCTCTGTGGGATGCTCCTCCTATCCGCCAATCTCAACATGCACCTCCTCTCCACCTTTATCAACATTTGGCATGTGCACATCCTCCTCTCCCCATCCCTCCTCATAGATAGGTGACAATGGTGGCCCTCATCCCCTCCATCCATGCCTCCCTCTCCTACCACCTCACCGACCACCTCCACCACCATCTCCATCATCACCACAACCAACTTCACCTCTTCGACCTCTGCCTCTTCCATTCCTACCCTGCGGTCCTATCCCTCACCGCTCTATCGGCACTGGCTAATCTGGATCTGTTAGGGGAATCATCCTATGCACAACCCACCACTGATCATAAGCCTCTATGGTACCTGGGTCTGCCTCACCATCTCTCCATCCCCATGGAACTACCTACAATCCATCAATATCTACCTCAGCAATAGCTACTAGAATCTCTGGACCCCATAATGGGATCTCTCATGAAGATCTCACAAACTCGACCTGTCCTCTCGGCACATCCTATATCTCTCCAAACTACCGCAATACACAATCTGGTAAATGGTGCTCTATAATGTGAACATGTGAAATAGTCTACCCAATCAAGTACTATGTTTGGTAGAAAAAAAGAAAATTCTCACCCTCATCTAACCACTCTGCACATCCCAAGTACGGTCTCCATGTAAACTATACCATAGTGTCAATGGCATGTCTGAAATACCTGGTATCTCCCATGTGGTGCTGAGTGTTAGCCCCCGCATAACGAAAGGCATAAGGGACTTCATGCTGTACATTGACTATAACCGGTGGTTGAAAAATAGCAATGTGTTCCCATGCCCATACCATCAGGAGTGTGGTACCACAACTCATCGACTGAGCCTCTCGATAGGCTATATCATGCAAGTGAAAATATAGCATGCCAAGGAGACAGGGACCCAACACATATACCTCCCGTCGCTCTAGCATACCTATCAACATCTCCCCCCAACACACAAGAAAACCATGTCCTCGACGATCAGGAAGCACTATACGACCTATCAATGTACACAATAGATAGTCCAGTCACCTATACCTCTATGCCAATACACGCCATCTTATCTCATAATGATCAAACCCTAACTATCTGACGTCAGCATGAGGGTAGTATCTACACATCTTAGCACAACCCCTCTAGGTATCATACCTCACCCTCGTGCCTCTGATGGGAAGTCTCAAAATCCTGTAGACATCCTCTAAGGTAACAGTCACCTCTCTAGTAGGCAAGTAAAAAGAAGATGTCTCTGAGTGCCACCACTTGCATAATTCTATCAGCAGACCCTGGTTCACCTAAATGGCAGGCATGTTTGTCACATGAAGAAGACCTAGGTGCCATAAGAATCATCTCTCTATGCTCCGTAAACTATCTCGGAAGCAAAAAGTCATAGGTCTAAACTCTCACGTATATACAGTGTCCAAAACAACCTACAATGGCATTATACATGCCTCATGTCAACATCAAACATCTATCCTAGTGCAAAATGACTAAATCAAATGCTATTCAAATGCGTCAAAATTTTACAAATGCATCATTCTTTTTCAAATGTGGTGAAGAAAACCAAATGCATAATTCAATATCACACATGCGTCATTCTTTCTCACATGCGTCTAAATTAAATGTGAATGCATGCAAACATAACAAATGATTTTGTGTAAATAAAAGATCACACACAACTGTGTCGAAATAAATGCAAATGCATTGAAAAATAAACACATGCAGCTATTTTAAATGCAAATGCATTGCTATTTAGCAAATGCATGGAACTAAAATATAGTTGTGTTGAACCACAAAAACCCTGCGCTAACTATCTACGTGATTTTACAAATGCGTTGATTACACACTCACATGCGGATTTTCAATAAAATGACGCATAACAAAAATAGAAAATAAATGCATAAAAAATCGTGCAAATAAAAAATTCACAAGTCAAGTTTAAGGTACATACCAGGGGGTCTGTGTTGGCTAGCCGCCTGAAGGTCCGGATTCTGTATGCTCGATGGTGGGTGTTCAGAACAAGAGACATCTTCATTGTGGGTGCAAAGAAAACCTTAAATCTCAAAGCTATGTGGGTTAAAATGAATAGGTTTTTACCCCATTTTCTATTTATACCTAGGGTTTTGGTGGCATTCCTTTCTACTGGCCGTGTTAGCTTCCAATTTCAATCAACCTGTACCTGTCCTTAACATTTCAAACTTCAATTTCGTCAACTCCATTGCATTTCTGGCTATCCAATGGACTAATCAGGATCATTTCCAATTTTTTCTGACAGGGACCCCACACATATACCTCCCGCCGCTCTAGCATACCTATCAACATCTCCCACAAACACACAAGAAAACCATGACCTCGACAATCAGGAAGCACTATACCACCTATCAATGTACACAATAGACAGTCCAGCCACGTATACCTCTGTGCCAATACACACCATCTAATCTCATAATGATCAAACCCTAACTGTCTGATGTCAGCGTGAGGGTAGTATCTGCACATCTTAGCGCAGCCTCTCTAGGTATCGTACCTCACCCTTGTGCCTCTGATGGGAAGTCTCAAAATCCTGTAGACATCCTCTAAGGTAACAGTTGCATCGCCAGTAGGCAGGTGAAAAGAATATGTCTCCGAGTGCCATTGCTTGCATAATGCTGTCAATAGACCCTGGTTCACCCGAATGGCGGGCATGCCTGTCACATGAAGAAGACCTAGGAGCCATAAGAATCATCTCTCTACACTTCGTAAACTATCTCAGAAGTGAAAAGTCGTAGGTCTCAACTCTTGCATATATACAGTGTCCAAAACAACCTGTAATGGCATTATACATGCCTCATGTCAGCATCAAACATCTATTCTAGTGCAAAATGACTAAATCAAATGCTATTCAAATGTGTCATAATTTAACAAATGCATCATTCTTTTTCAAATGCGGTGAAGAAAACCAAATGCGTAATTCAATATCACACATGCGTCATTATTTCTCACATGCGTCTAAATTAAATGTGAATTCATGCAAACATAACAAATGTGTCTGCATAAATCAAAGATCACACACAACTGCGTCGAAATAAATGCAAATGTGTTGAAAAAAACACATGCAGCTATTTTAAATGCAAATGCGTTGCTATTTAGCAAATGCATGGAACTAAAATACAGTTGTGTTGAACCACAAAAACCTTGTGCTAACTATCTACATGATTTTATGAATGCGTTGATCCGCATGCAAATACGTTGATTACGCACTCACATGCGGCTTTTCAATAAAATGACGCATAACAAAAATAGCAAATAAATGCATAAAAACTCGCACAAATAAAAAATTCACAAGTCAAATTTAAGGTACATACCGGGAGGTCTATGTTGGCTAGCCACCTGAAGGTCTAGATCCTATATGCTCGATGGTGGGTGTTTGGAACAGGAGACATCTTTGCTGTGGGTGCAAAGCAAAATCTCAAATCTCAAAGCTATGTGGGTTAAAATGAATAGGTTTTTACCCCATTTTCTATTTATACCTAGGGTTTTGGTGGAATTCCTTTCTATTGACCACGTTAGCTTCCAATTTCAATCAACCTGTACCCATCCTTAACATTTCCAACTTCAATTCCATCAACTCCATTTCATTTCTTGCTATCCAATGGACTAATCGGGATCATTCCAATTTTTTTTGAATTTTTCAAAAGTTTGTCAATTTTCTCGAGGGTGCACACCTTCACTTGTTTAAACCAGGGCATTATTGGGGCATATTTCATATCAATTTTCTTTGACACAACGCCGAAATGAGATTGTATCAAAGAGGGGAAAATGTAGACACCGAAATCTGTTCTAGGCATGTGACTTCAATATTCTTCATAATTTGTATTGTCATGGTCATGATTAAATAATGTCAATTATTTAATTAATTCACTTTAACTTTAATTCTTCTATTAATTAAATAATCTTAATTGTTTAATTGATTCACATTTTCTTTATTCTATCTGATTAATTAAATAAGTGCTTTTTATTTAATTATGTTACTAATTAACCTTATTGTCAAATTAAATAAATTCTTATTTAATTTACTCTTTATCATACTTCAACTATAACTAAATAAATTCTTTATTTATTTAATTATTCATTTAATCCCTTTGTCACTTAATTAAATAAATCTTATTTATTTAATTATCCTTCAAAATATGAAATCTTGAATCAAATGAATTATTTAATTCATAAATTCTATTTTAACACATTCCTCTATATTTGGATAATTGTGTGAGTTATCTAAGTATTCACTTTGACGCAACTCGACATCTATTTAAATCACTCAGTTAACTCTTGATTTAATGTCTGAGTGGATTTCTCAAGTAATCTCTTTGTCATATCATTTAGTCATCTAGTGCCAACTCAATTGCGTGTACATGCATATTAATTACATATTCCTATTTAATTAATTAAATCTTGTGTGTGCATTCAAATAGAGAGTTGCTTTAATCCATATTTATCTTTATCATGCAAAGATAATTCTTTTGTTTCTGAATACCAAACTTGAAGATTAAATCATTTATTTAATCTTTAATTCTATTTCTAATTTGTATCACTCATGTTATTACTAACAGTTATCAGAATGCATGTCTAATTTGTTGATCTCAACCGTCTGTTGATCTTTTAATCTTGACCTATCGTTCGAATAATCAATTTTCTATAAATTGATCTATTCTTCATCATTCCAATCTCTCTCAAAATCTTATGACTTTTTTGGAGCAACTAACTGAATCTTTGATGTTTTGCTAAATCACTATCATAGGCTATACTTGTACAAACTTTTGAAAATCTGAGGGCAATTATACTACAATGGAAAAATGGAGAAGGGAAATCAAGATGATACATGGACTTACGTACATATTGGGTAAGATTGTTTAGTTTATTTACATTTTGACTTTCCTTTGTTCTCTGTTTCTTAGCTTAGATTGCATTAGAGTTTTAGATTGCATTGCATGTTTTCTCTGATATGTTTCTCTGCTATGTTTCTCTGCATTTTCTAGACGTTACATAAATGACTAACTATTTAGTCATTTTTATTTGTGTGACTAAATAATTTTTAATCAATGACCAAACTAGTAATTTATTTACTCATTTATAGATGAGTTGCAAAAAATGAGCAGAATTTAGTCATTTTTAGTTGTGACAAACTTTTAGTCACCTAGTCATTTATTTGCCAAATTCTACTAGTGTGTGCTTCCTTGTGTGATTAGGGCTCTCTCAATGTTGAGGCCCTAGGAATAAGCTAGTCATAAGAAGTGACATATTGCATCTTTAACTAAAAGGATAAATCTGTATTGACATTAGCAATGATGATTCCAACTTGTTACTCCTTAGGAATGGGTCACTTGCTCTTACTAGCTCGCTACCTCCATTGTTGTAGGAATTTTGTGATCAAGTTCAATATTCTTATTTTAGGAGTCCTAATGGTTGAAAATCATAGTAAAATCAGAATTTAATAAGTTTTGGAATTAGCATTTTAAAGTGTTTTTTGGATTCATTAACTTTAGACTATCTTATCTTTTGCAGGGGTGGTTGCATGCCAAATTTTTTTGGTGTAAAATATTGGAATTATTAGATTTTGTTACCTGTCTATGAATAAAAATTATTGGAGTGTGAGTTTGATATTTTTTGAAGATCTAAATAGTCAAGCTTGGTAAAGAAAAATCATGTCAGATAATATTAGTCCAGAACAAAATGAAAGACACTTGATAGATTGTGGGCTAGATTGAAAAGAAAGGGTGATGGGAAATGTTATTGTCCTTGCAATAATTGCAAAGGAGCTTAAAGGAGAGATGACTTTTAATCACAATAACTGAGAAACATTGGCAATAACATGGTCACGTTGAAGGGGGCATGATTATCATCCATTGGTAAGTTGTTCATTATATGTGTTTATATTGATTGAATTTGTAAATGTTTATATTGTTTTAACATTTTATATATATATATATATATAATCACTTGATCATGATCATGGTTTATTTGTGTCTATCATTATTATAAAGGTGGGGCACCCTATGGCACATGATATGGATTATCACAGCCTGTAGAATATGGTTTTGCAAGCGGACGAACATGGAGCTGTGGATATTGAAGATGAAGTTAATGATCCTATGGAAGAGATGATCATGTGCGAGGAAAACAGGTTGAAGATGATGAAATTACGAGATACATTCATCCATGACACATTTAGTGGCAGAGCTGATCATGATGATCAAGATGACTTTGATGATGTTCATGATTTACCTATTCTTGAGAAGGCATACGAGCCCCTTTATGAAGGCTCCCAAACAGCTCTTCTCTCTGTTGTATTGTTGTTGTTGAACTTGAAGGTTATGAATGATTTATCAAACATAGCAATCTCATAGATGTTAAGGTATGTCATATATGTCATCTTTTTTCATCTATTTTAATTGTTGTTAGTTCATCACTAGTAAATAAAAGATGAAATATGTACCATTAATATTCTCTATATTAACAAATTATTTTTTGTTGTAGATTGACTGGTGAATTTTTGTTACCGCCATCAAATAAATTACCTCGCTCATACCGAGATTTATCTGCCATTATGAAAGATATCGGAATGGAGTATCAAGCAATAGATGTATGTCCCAATGATCATATTATATATCATAAACAACATGAATTTGCAATAGAATGCCTAGAATTTCATATGGAGTAGATATCGAACAGATCAACTAACAAAAAAGGTGCCTTGCAAGGTTATTTGTTATATTCCTATTATTCCACGTATGCAACAATTATTTAGGTGCGAAAGCTTAGCACAATTTATAGATTACCATGCACAGAATAGAAGTGGAGATGACATTCTTCAAATGCCTATGGATGGTTG
>VDFB02137365.1:21773143-21784399 GCA_007258455.2 Sequoia sempervirens | reverse complement strand
TTGACTATAACCGGTGGTTGAAAAATAGCAATGTGTTCCCATGCCCATACCATCAGGAGTGTGGTACCACAACTCATCGACTGAGCCTCTCGATAGGCTATATCATGCAAGTGAAAATATAGCATGCCAAGGAGACAGGGACCCAACACATATACCTCCCGTCGCTCTAGCATACCTATCAACATCTCCCCCCAACACACAAGAAAACCATGTCCTCGACGATCAGGAAGCACTATACGACCTATCAATGTACACAATAGATAGTCCAGTCACCTATACCTCTATGCCAATACACGCCATCTTATCTCATAATGATCAAACCCTAACTATCTGACGTCAGCATGAGGGTAGTATCTACACATCTTAGCACAACCCCTCTAGGTATCATACCTCACCCTCGTGCCTCTGATGGGAAGTCTCAAAATCCTGTAGACATCCTCTAAGGTAACAGTCACCTCTCTAGTAGGCAAGTAAAAAGAAGATGTCTCTGAGTGCCACCACTTGCATAATTCTATCAGCAGACCCTGGTTCACCTAAATGGCAGGCATGTTTGTCACATGAAGAAGACCTAGGTGCCATAAGAATCATCTCTCTATGCTCCGTAAACTATCTCGGAAGCAAAAAGTCATAGGTCTAAACTCTCACGTATATACAGTGTCCAAAACAACCTACAATGGCATTATACATGCCTCATGTCAACATCAAACATCTATCCTAGTGCAAAATGACTAAATCAAATGCTATTCAAATGCGTCAAAATTTTACAAATGCATCATTCTTTTTCAAATGTGGTGAAGAAAACCAAATGCATAATTCAATATCACACATGCGTCATTCTTTCTCACATGCGTCTAAATTAAATGTGAATGCATGCAAACATAACAAATGATTTTGTGTAAATAAAAGATCACACACAACTGTGTCGAAATAAATGCAAATGCATTGAAAAATAAACACATGCAGCTATTTTAAATGCAAATGCATTGCTATTTAGCAAATGCATGGAACTAAAATATAGTTGTGTTGAACCACAAAAACCCTGCGCTAACTATCTACGTGATTTTACAAATGCGTTGATTACACACTCACATGCGGATTTTCAATAAAATGACGCATAACAAAAATAGAAAATAAATGCATAAAAAATCGTGCAAATAAAAAATTCACAAGTCAAGTTTAAGGTACATACCAGGGGGTCTGTGTTGGCTAGCCGCCTGAAGGTCCGGATTCTGTATGCTCGATGGTGGGTGTTCAGAACAAGAGACATCTTCATTGTGGGTGCAAAGAAAACCTTAAATCTCAAAGCTATGTGGGTTAAAATGAATAGGTTTTTACCCCATTTTCTATTTATACCTAGGGTTTTGGTGGCATTCCTTTCTACTGGCCGTGTTAGCTTCCAATTTCAATCAACCTGTACCTGTCCTTAACATTTCAAACTTCAATTTCGTCAACTCCATTGCATTTCTGGCTATCCAATGGACTAATCAGGATCATTTCCAATTTTTTCTGACAGGGACCCCACACATATACCTCCCGCCGCTCTAGCATACCTATCAACATCTCCCACAAACACACAAGAAAACCATGACCTCGACAATCAGGAAGCACTATACCACCTATCAATGTACACAATAGACAGTCCAGCCACGTATACCTCTGTGCCAATACACACCATCTAATCTCATAATGATCAAACCCTAACTGTCTGATGTCAGCGTGAGGGTAGTATCTGCACATCTTAGCGCAGCCTCTCTAGGTATCGTACCTCACCCTTGTGCCTCTGATGGGAAGTCTCAAAATCCTGTAGACATCCTCTAAGGTAACAGTTGCATCGCCAGTAGGCAGGTGAAAAGAATATGTCTCCGAGTGCCATTGCTTGCATAATGCTGTCAATAGACCCTGGTTCACCCGAATGGCGGGCATGCCTGTCACATGAAGAAGACCTAGGAGCCATAAGAATCATCTCTCTACACTTCGTAAACTATCTCAGAAGTGAAAAGTCGTAGGTCTCAACTCTTGCATATATACAGTGTCCAAAACAACCTGTAATGGCATTATACATGCCTCATGTCAGCATCAAACATCTATTCTAGTGCAAAATGACTAAATCAAATGCTATTCAAATGTGTCATAATTTAACAAATGCATCATTCTTTTTCAAATGCGGTGAAGAAAACCAAATGCGTAATTCAATATCACACATGCGTCATTATTTCTCACATGCGTCTAAATTAAATGTGAATTCATGCAAACATAACAAATGTGTCTGCATAAATCAAAGATCACACACAACTGCGTCGAAATAAATGCAAATGTGTTGAAAAAAACACATGCAGCTATTTTAAATGCAAATGCGTTGCTATTTAGCAAATGCATGGAACTAAAATACAGTTGTGTTGAACCACAAAAACCTTGTGCTAACTATCTACATGATTTTATGAATGCGTTGATCCGCATGCAAATACGTTGATTACGCACTCACATGCGGCTTTTCAATAAAATGACGCATAACAAAAATAGCAAATAAATGCATAAAAACTCGCACAAATAAAAAATTCACAAGTCAAATTTAAGGTACATACCGGGAGGTCTATGTTGGCTAGCCACCTGAAGGTCTAGATCCTATATGCTCGATGGTGGGTGTTTGGAACAGGAGACATCTTTGCTGTGGGTGCAAAGCAAAATCTCAAATCTCAAAGCTATGTGGGTTAAAATGAATAGGTTTTTACCCCATTTTCTATTTATACCTAGGGTTTTGGTGGAATTCCTTTCTATTGACCACGTTAGCTTCCAATTTCAATCAACCTGTACCCATCCTTAACATTTCCAACTTCAATTCCATCAACTCCATTTCATTTCTTGCTATCCAATGGACTAATCGGGATCATTCCAATTTTTTTTGAATTTTTCAAAAGTTTGTCAATTTTCTCGAGGGTGCACACCTTCACTTGTTTAAACCAGGGCATTATTGGGGCATATTTCATATCAATTTTCTTTGACACAACGCCGAAATGAGATTGTATCAAAGAGGGGAAAATGTAGACACCGAAATCTGTTCTAGGCATGTGACTTCAATATTCTTCATAATTTGTATTGTCATGGTCATGATTAAATAATGTCAATTATTTAATTAATTCACTTTAACTTTAATTCTTCTATTAATTAAATAATCTTAATTGTTTAATTGATTCACATTTTCTTTATTCTATCTGATTAATTAAATAAGTGCTTTTTATTTAATTATGTTACTAATTAACCTTATTGTCAAATTAAATAAATTCTTATTTAATTTACTCTTTATCATACTTCAACTATAACTAAATAAATTCTTTATTTATTTAATTATTCATTTAATCCCTTTGTCACTTAATTAAATAAATCTTATTTATTTAATTATCCTTCAAAATATGAAATCTTGAATCAAATGAATTATTTAATTCATAAATTCTATTTTAACACATTCCTCTATATTTGGATAATTGTGTGAGTTATCTAAGTATTCACTTTGACGCAACTCGACATCTATTTAAATCACTCAGTTAACTCTTGATTTAATGTCTGAGTGGATTTCTCAAGTAATCTCTTTGTCATATCATTTAGTCATCTAGTGCCAACTCAATTGCGTGTACATGCATATTAATTACATATTCCTATTTAATTAATTAAATCTTGTGTGTGCATTCAAATAGAGAGTTGCTTTAATCCATATTTATCTTTATCATGCAAAGATAATTCTTTTGTTTCTGAATACCAAACTTGAAGATTAAATCATTTATTTAATCTTTAATTCTATTTCTAATTTGTATCACTCATGTTATTACTAACAGTTATCAGAATGCATGTCTAATTTGTTGATCTCAACCGTCTGTTGATCTTTTAATCTTGACCTATCGTTCGAATAATCAATTTTCTATAAATTGATCTATTCTTCATCATTCCAATCTCTCTCAAAATCTTATGACTTTTTTGGAGCAACTAACTGAATCTTTGATGTTTTGCTAAATCACTATCATAGGCTATACTTGTACAAACTTTTGAAAATCTGAGGGCAATTATACTACAATGGAAAAATGGAGAAGGGAAATCAAGATGATACATGGACTTACGTACATATTGGGTAAGATTGTTTAGTTTATTTACATTTTGACTTTCCTTTGTTCTCTGTTTCTTAGCTTAGATTGCATTAGAGTTTTAGATTGCATTGCATGTTTTCTCTGATATGTTTCTCTGCTATGTTTCTCTGCATTTTCTAGACGTTACATAAATGACTAACTATTTAGTCATTTTTATTTGTGTGACTAAATAATTTTTAATCAATGACCAAACTAGTAATTTATTTACTCATTTATAGATGAGTTGCAAAAAATGAGCAGAATTTAGTCATTTTTAGTTGTGACAAACTTTTAGTCACCTAGTCATTTATTTGCCAAATTCTACTAGTGTGTGCTTCCTTGTGTGATTAGGGCTCTCTCAATGTTGAGGCCCTAGGAATAAGCTAGTCATAAGAAGTGACATATTGCATCTTTAACTAAAAGGATAAATCCGTATTGACATTAGCAATGATGATTCCAACTTGTCGCTCCTTAGGAATGGGTCACTTGCTTTTACTAGCTCGCTACCTCCATCATTGTAGGAAGTTTGCGATCAAGTTCAATATTATGATTTTAGGAGTCTAACAGTTGGAAATCATAGTAAAATCAAAATTTAATAAGTTTTGGAACTAGCGTTTTAAAGTGTTTTTTGGGGTCATTAACTTTAGACTATCTTATCTTTTGCAGGGGTGGTTGCATGCCAAATTTTTTTGGTGTAAAATATTGGAATTATTAGATTTTGTTACTTGTCTATGAATAAAAATTATTGGAGTTAAGTTTGATATTTTTTGAAGATCTAAATAGTCAAGCTTGGTAAAGAAAAATCATGTTAGATAATATTAATCCAGAAAAAATGAAGACACTTGATAGATTGTGGGCTAGATTGAAAAGAAAGGGTGATGGGAAATGTTATTGTCCTTGCAATATATGCAAGGGCTTAAAGATGAGATGACTTTTAATCACAATAACTGAGAAACATTGTAGGTAGCATGGTCACATTGAAGGGGGGCATGATTATCATCCATTCGTAAGTTGTTCATTATATGTGTTTATATTGATTGAATTTGTAAATGTTTATATCATTTTAACATTTTATATATATATATAAAATCACTTGATAATAATCATGGTTTATTTGTGTCTATCATTATTATAAAGGTGGGGCACCCTAGGGCACATGATATGGATTACGACGGCCCAGAGAATATGGTTTTGCAAGCGGATGAACATGGAGTTGTGAATATTGAAGATGAAGTTAATGATCCTATGTAAGAAGATGATCATGTGCCAGAAAACACAGTTGAAGATGATGGTACAGATACATTCATCCATGACACATTTAGTGGCAAAGCTGATCATGATGATTGAGATGACTTTGATGATGTTCATGATTTTCTTGTACTTGAGAAGGCATACGGGCCCCTTTATGAAGGCTCCCAAACAACTCTTCTCTCTACTATATTATTGTTGTTAAACTTGAAGGTTATGAATGGTTTATCAAACATAGCAATCTCACGAATATTAAGGTATGTCATATATGTCATCTTTTTTCATCTATTTTAATTGTTGTTAGTTCATCACTAGTAAATAAAGGATGAAATATGTACCATTAATATTTTTTATATTAACAAATTATTTTTTGTTGTAAATTGATTGGTGAATTTTTGTTAGCACCATCAAATATTTTACCTCGCTCATACTGAGATTTATCTGGCATTATGAAAGATATCGAAATAGAGTATCAAACAATAGATGTATGTCCCAATGATCATATTATATATCATAAAAAACATGAATTTGCAACAGAATGCCCAGAATTTCATATTAGTAGACATCAAATAGATCAACTAACAAAAAAGGTGTCCCGCAAGGTTCTTTGTTATATTCTCATTATTCTATGTATGCAACAATTATTTAGGTGCAAAAGCTTAGCGCAATTTATGGATTACCATGCACAGAATAAAAGTGGAGATGATATTCTTCAAATGCCTGTGGATGGTTCTGCATTTAGGGACATGGAGTAAAAATAGTCACACTTTAAAGAAGAACCTTGTAATCTTAAGCTTTCATTGGGAGCGGGCGGTGTCAATCCATTTGGAGAGCTAAGATCTATTTACTCAATGTGACCTATTTTTGTTATCAACAATAACATTCCTCCATGGATGTCAATAAAGAGGGAGCACATAATGTTGTCAATGATTGTTCCAGTTATTTGTTTACATCAATTTTCTTTAACATAGTAGCATCTCATTTGTATTATTTGTTGCATAATGACTTATATTTTTTTCATTAAATAGTCATGTACATTAATTTATATATATTGCAGTAAAATGGTTATAATAATTATGTAATATTTATGTTCATTCAATTAGGTAAGTACCAAGTTAAAGATATGAATTTATATATCAAGCCTCTTATTGATGAGTTACTAAGGCTATGGAATGGCGTCACTATGTATGACGTCTCTAGACCAATAGGACAAAGACAATTTCAATTCCATGTAATGCTTACATGGACAATTCATGATGCCCCAGGGCTAACACATTTTTTGTGGTATGTTATAACATTCGACTATATTTTAACAATATTTAAGTTTATGAAGTAGATATCATGCATGTTTTTAAAATAATCTATTCATTATATATATTTATAACAATTGACATATTTAATCCAATTATATATGATCTGGTAGGTCTTCAAACAAAGGGAAAATTTGCATGTCCAATTTTTGGTCCAAAGATGAAATCTCATCATTCAACAAGTTTAGGAAAGTAGGTGTTTGATGAGTATAGGAAATTCCTCCATAGAAATCATAAGTATCAAACAATTGAAAAACATATTTTCAATGGGAAAGAAGAGACTACTTCAAAACCACGAAGAATGACACCTCACCTATGGAAGTTGGAATATAATAGAATTAATCGTCAAGGTTATACATCGGATCAAATTGTTTATCTATCATAAATGAGATGTTTTAAATTTATATTTTTATATTGTGTTGTGTTTACTCATGTTGTAATTGACAATGATTGTCGTTGTTAATTTTTTTAACTTATATGCTTCATGAATGTCTTCAAGGCATTAATGGTTGGCTTCCACAGGGACTGAAAAGTTATCCCAGAAAATTTAGTAGGTTGCCCTACTATGAGCAGCTACAAATTGTGCATTTGTTTGATACAATGCATATTGCAAGAATATAACAGAAATGTTATGGAAAATATTGGATGGAAGGCATGACAAAGAAAAAATTGTCAAAATTTGTAGTGACATTCAGGAAGCCAATCATGTAAAATTAATATAAGTGCCCTTCCTTGGTTATTAACAGAGCAGCAAAGCAATACTATTAAAAAAGTCATACGAAAAATTCAATTTCCCATAGGATTTGCTGCGAACATAAAAAATATATAATAACAAAGAAAGGTGAATTTGGGTAAGGGATGAAAATGCATGATTGGCACACCTTCATTAAGGTAATTATTCTGGTATATTATATACACTTGTATAATGCATGTACTTTTCAGTGTATTATGTTTACTACTTTTGGAAAAATAATGAAAAGATCATTTTACAATTGTTGCAGTATGTTCTACCTCTATCTCTCCCAGACAACTTTGACAACAATGTCAAGCAGGTTATATATGATCATGGAAAATACATGAGGTAAGTAGAGATATTTGTTCAATTCATTAAATACATCTTATAATTACCATTTGTTTTACTTGTTATGTAATATACTGTATATTTTTGTTAAATATCGTTAATATATTTGCACCTTGAATCACTTGTAGATGGTTTTCATCTAAAGAAATCCATAAAGAAGATATAAATTATTGGAAGAGAAAAATTCCTTGTCTAATGTGTGAAATGCAAAAGTGTCTACCTTTGACATTTTTCAATGCACAAGAACACTACCTCATACACCAAGTTGAGGAGATTGAATTGTGTGGACCTCACACACAAGGTCAATGTGGATGGTTGAGAGGCACTTGAAATTTTTGAAGGCTTTGGTTAGACAAAGAGCACATCCTGAGGATTCTATGGTGGAGGGATATATGGTATACCATCCATGGTGTACATTAGTGAATATCTTCCTAAGTTTGCAAGCAAAGATCCATGTAGATCGCATTTGGGATCCCAACTCCATTAACAAATTTGAAGGGGAGTACCTGATGGGGAAAGGTAGATTGAGGAAAGTGAGAGGTAATTATAAGATGGTTATGGAGATTAATTGGAATATATTTTACATATGGTTTTTGTATGTATATTTGAATTTATTTTTAATCATCAATATACATCAATTATAAATTAAGGTCGAGGTATATTGTGGTATTTAACTAGTTATATGTCATTTGTGAATTCAAATTTGTTTTGATACGTTGGTCAAGAGTGGGATGCACTACATTTGTACATCAAAACAATCTTGATTGGATGATGGTATGGATTGAACAATGTCAACAATCTGGTCGCGCATTAACATGGGAAGGTGTGGCTTCATTGGTTAAAGAAGCTCATCGTAATGGAGATTCCAATGTTACACAAAGGGAAATTGATTTAGCATATGGTTTAAGAGATAAACAAGTATGTATAAATTTATTAATCACCCATATTATTTAATTATTTTCAATTATATTGATGTATATATATGTTGAGATTGTTTTCTTTGCATACATTCCACCAAGAATAAATATGTTTATCAATTAACGATATTGCAATAATTTTTACATGTTTGACATATTGCAAAAAAAACATATGCTAAATCAAAATGTTGGATGACATGAAGAAAACTTATGATCTCGTATAACTAGTCTCTTCGGTGACTAATGTTTCATCTAGAAGCAACATACATCCAAAAGTCTTAGAAAATCGATACTATGGGATTTTTGGATGATATACTTGAGTGTGACTTTAAGTCATTCAGATTAATTATGTTCGTCGTCCTATGGTACAAGGTATGATTGAATGAAAATGATCCGAGAGAACTGTTATTGAACATGATAATGGATTTACCATGGTTAATACAAGGTCGATCGAGTAGTGGAAATAATCTATGTTCTTCCAAGCCAATGCAGTAGGTATTTTACTCTAGGTTCAGGTAAATCGGGTTGGTCATTTGTTGTTAGAAATGATCCAAGAGGAAGGCCGATAAAGTATAATGTGGTGGAAGAAGAAGCTACCAAAGAACTAGAAGATGATGTAGATGATGATCAGATCAACAGTTAGTTGATGATATCCCTGACGAAGATGTGAAGAGGAGGAACTAGATCATGATGATGTAGGAGTTAATGTTCATGAAGTTGAGATCCATGTGGATGATGGCATTATCAAAACTGATATCGATGACAATGATGATGATATGACCAATCCTTACAATGTCAAATCTGGATCGGATGATACAAACAAAGAGCTGGATGAAGAAGATCAATGACATTGAAATGTATGAGTTATGTGATTATATTATCTATTTGATATTAATTTCTAGATAAAATATATTTGACTTATGTGGTTACATAATTAATTCATGATGTTTTTAATTTTTATGCCATTACATAATTAATTTAATGATGTACTTTTTAATGTTTGAAAGGTAAAAAAAATTAAAACATTTCAATAGTGATGTTAACAACCTTGAAATTAGTGTGTTTTGTGTTTCATGTGATCATAAAAGATTAAAAATTCAAGTGTAGAGGCTTTTAAAAGGTATAAAGTGATCATTGTAATGGTTATTGATGGTTGAGGATTTAAAATACAAGCTCTTGACATTCAAAAATTCTTATTTTTCTTGTTATACAGCACTGTATGGTCACATGCAGTTGCATTTTGATGTGAAATCAATTCCAAGTTGTGAATATATGTGTTAGCTTTGATTTGAATTTGATTTTAGGGCTTAAGGCATTGATATGAGTTAGAAAGCTTCATTTCTTTGCATACAGCCCGGTTACCCTATTTTTGAGGGTTTTGTAGTCCAAACACGATATAAAGGGGCTCTTACACTTTTTTTGATTAATGTAGCTTGTATAAGAGGCCCCATGGATACTGTTGTAATTGTAGGAAGCATGAATAGGGTGTAGGATGAGAAATAAAGAAAGTATAGTTGTTGTCCTCAAGAGTTTTGTGAAGAAAAGCATGTGAAATGAGAGGTACTTTTTGGCCCGATGCATGTTTTCTCCTTCATTTTCTATAAGAAGGATTTCAAGGCCAGAAGTACGACTTAGAAAGTTAGATATTTTTTGGTCGAGTCTAGGTAGAGTTGTAGAGAAAATTGTAAAGTTTGATGGTTTTAAGGAAAATGCAATTTAGGTTTTGAGTCATTTTGTAGTAGGTTTTGAATTCATGGGGATTTGATGTTTTATGATAGTATTGGCATTTGAATTGAAATAATTAATTAAAACTCATGTCTCTCCATTGTACATGCATATCTAAATTTTGAATAAGATAATCCAGGGTTGTCTAGTTCATCTCACTGTTGTGGTTTGTATGATTTATGTTTTGGCTTTAATTCAAGGAATTACTTAAAATGCTTAAATGGGATTGTAGGTGGATATGTTTTGTACAAGGATTTGATAAGTAGTATTGGGTTAGAATACATGTTGATGAAATTGTAAAGTAATGTTCTCAAGGATCTTATATGTTATGTGTTAAATCTGTCATAAACCCTTACATGTTTATGAATTTGATTCCCTCAATGGATATATGGCATTGATCTAAGTTGTACTAATTTGTATGGTTCAGTATTTTGTTTGTCTTTACCTAGCGCTTGCTACAAATTTCAAATCAATGACTATTTTACACTGTGGAATGTGTTGTAGTTATCTCATGCCCCAAATAGTTGATATTACTGATCAACAACCAATTCTATTCAGTATTATGCTATTATATTGAGCTATTAAATGAGATTATATGTTGTTGTTAATTTTGTTTACAATAATGGTGCAAAGGTTGTAAACACTTTAAGGGATCACCCTATCAGGTCTTGCAGATCTCAAAGTGTAGGAGGTCTTTAAAATACTCATTAGTTGGTCCAGGTCCTTCAAGCTTCCCTTGATTAGAATTGGCAATTCCATAGGTAAATTAGAAGACCAACCTAGTTACAGTAAAAAACAACCAACATGTAGAGGGGGGAGAGATAGAGGGATTTAGTGAGATAGAGAGGGAGGGAGTGGGAGAG
>VDFB02137365.1:21721808-21753153 GCA_007258455.2 Sequoia sempervirens | reverse complement strand
GGAGATATAGAGATATAGAGAGTGACAGGGAGAGATATATCAATCACCCTCCCTATATCTCTATCTATTCATCCTTATCTCTTTATCTCTCTACCTCTCTCTATCTCTTTGTCTCCCTTTCTATTTGTATGTTTGTCATTATCTCCCTCTCTCTCTATATTTTCTTCCCTATATTTATATTTGTCTCCTTAAATGTGCAATGGGTACATTGAAGACGTCTTAAAGGAGAACTATCATATCTTTAATCAAATGGCATGCTACCTTGAGCATAACTCCCTAAGGACACATGCCATCCTTGGATTGTTGACATGAAATAACCAATCAAAATTTAGTTTCTCTCTCTCATATTAATAAATATTACTATTATATTAAATATATATTATATTAATTATATTTTGTATTATATAAAAATATACTTATTATTAATTATTAATTATAATGAGTTTTTACATATTTAATAATTTTGTTAAAGAATATAATATATAATTATAATAAGTTGAATAATTATATTATTTATTATGTAAAGTATAGCTAATATATACTTAACTATATTGTAGAATATTAAAACCTAGCTAAATGGTGCCAAAAAATTTCAATTTAATTAACATACTATAAAACCTAACAAAGCCAGGTTGTAGCTCGTCAAATTGGAGAAGTGAAAGGTCAGTACCAGTGTCGAGAAAGAGTTTGGAGTAGTGAAAACAAGGTCAATGTCAGCGCTGAGGAAGAGTTTTGAGTTAAAACAAGGTCAATACCAACGCTGATGAAGAGTTTGGAGTGAAAACAAGGTCAATATCAGCATCGAGGAATAGTTTGGAGGAGTGAAAACAAGGTCAATACCAGTGCCAAGGATGAGGTTGAGGGAACTCAGGGAAAATTGACCACCAAGGGGCAATGAGTACTTTAAGTTTGGAACTCCCATTCTCTTTAACCTGTAATTTTCATGCCTAGTTTCCAAAGATCTTCTCATACATTGGAACCCCCATTCTCGTAAAATGGTATAAGATAAGACAAAAAAAAACAAAATAGCTTAGTCTTTCACATTTTTATCAACCAACCTTAGCTCTTGGAAAAAATCCCATAATCTACCCACATCTTGGTTGAGATCTATGTTTTCATCACACATAGCCTTCATCGCATGATTCTAAAGCAATTGTAGACTTAGCCCAAGTATATGCTAGGCTAAGGTAGATCTAATGAATGGAAATAGAGGCATACAATTATTCTTTAATACCTCCACCATAAACATATGCAAGGTGTTAGTTGTTTTTATGGTAAGCAAGTTGATCTTCTAATCTACCTATGGAATTGTCAATTCCAATAAAGGGCAACTCGAAGGACCTGAACCAACTGACGAGGATTTTAATGACCTCATACACTTTGGGCTCTACAAGACCTGGGAGGGTGATCCCTTAATGCATTTACAACCTCTCCACCATCATCATAAACAGCATTAACAACAATAGATAATCTCATTTAATAGCTCAACATAGTAGGATAATACTGAATAGAATTGGTTGTTTATCAATAATATCAACTATTTGGAGCATGAGATAACTACAACAACATTTCACGGTATAAGATAGTCATTGATTTGTAATTTGTAGCAAGATCTAGGTAAAGGAAAACAAATACTGAACCATATGAATAAGTACAACTTAGATCAGTGCCATATATCCATTGGAGGAGTCAAATTTATAAGCATCTAAGGGTTTATGATAGATTTAACACATAAGATATAAGATCCTTGATAACATTGCTTTACAATCTCATCTATATGTATTCTAACCCAATACTACTTATCAAATCTTATACATAACATATCCACCTACAATCTCATTCAATCATTTTAATAAATTCCTTGAATTAAATCTAAAACAAGAATCATACACACCACAATAGTGAGATGAACGAAACAACCCTTGATCATTTTATTCAAAATTTAGATATGCTTGTACAATGGAGAGACATGATTTTGAATTATTCATATCAATTCAAATGTCAGTACTGTCATAAAACATCAAATCCCCATGAATTCAAAACCTACTATAGAATGACTCAAAACCTAAATTGCATTTTCCCTAAAACTATCAGACTTTACAATTTTCTTTGCAACTTCATCTAGACTCAACCAAATATATATAACTTGCTAACCTGTACTTCTAGCCTTGAAATCCTTCTTATAGAAAAAGAAGGAGAAAACAAGCATCGGGCAAGAAAGCACATGTGTCACTAGCCAATTGGACCGCCTTGTGATATTCCAAAAAGTAACGGCCCAAAAGATCCCACCCAAGGCGTAAGATAAACACTAGGGTTTTACATGAAGACAAAGGTAAAACCCAAACCTTAGGATTTTCCCAAACACCATAGATGACCAGAGACATAAAGCAAGATAAAAATGGAACACAAAGAGCAAAATTTTGAAGTTCCATCACAAGGAAAGGTCTCCTCCCTTCTTGGTAGTGATAACCTCCTCCACACATAACCCTTAAAATTTATGAATAGAGGAATGTAATCTTTGAAGAATTCAAAGTTGATTCTCTCCTACCTGATGCAATTAGTCATTTTATCCTTACAAAAATTTATAGTGATTACTAGAGGCACATAGACCAATTCTTCATAATAGAAGAATTTGATCATACTTTTTCAATGATGGCATTATGAGAAAACCTTAGGTTAAATGAATAATTCCTAGCTAATTTCTTTAAATCATGTCCAACCGTATAAGAGAAGACGCTGCTATGTGTACCTAGATACCATGGAGAAAGGCTCTTTGGGATCTTTCATCAATCATCCTACCTTAAAACATACCAAAAGTCTCCTAGAAATTAGACATAGGAAGATTTAAGATGACTTAAAAAAAAATTATTGCCAAAGCATAAACTTATGATGACTTAACCAGGCCTAGTACACACTCCCTCCCATTAACCACTTAGACATATGGAAATTAAATGTAAATTTGATTCTATTTTTAGTCATGTAGGTGTCCAATAAACCACTTGGTGGTGTTTCCCTTCAAGTTTATTTACTTGAATGAAGAGAAAAAGTCCTTTGATTACAATTAGAGAATACATTTGAGGCCTTGGTTGTGTAACTGGTGGAGCATAGTCACATTTAATACTTGTTACAAAGTTTGGGAGTTAAAACGTTAAGTAGATTTTATTTTTGATGGACACATTTGGACGGTAGTAACAATAACTTGCAATCTATCAAGACTTAATTACCTTATAATCTATAAAATTCTAGCAATGAAATGATAGATTAATCATAATGTCACTTTAGGATCACATCACCATGAAAGAACTTTATCCAACATCCTTATGAGTGTAGGTACCACCAAATAGGTATTTTTAAGATCTGTCTTCCTCGAGCAAGGGAAATTCAGGAAGAGAAGAGGAAAGCGACATATGTAGTATGTCTAAAAGAGGGAGATCAACTAGAGGTCAAAAGATTAGAAGAAAATTCTATAAAAACATGGATTTTTTTCTTGCTAAAGGGGGTCATGATCTTATGATGATGAGTGCATAGGTGACGTCAAGGTGCCCTTAAGGTACAAATATCTACGGAAACAATGGGTACCTAAGGAACTTCCTCCAATAAACACTAATTTTTGTGTCAACGAGAGGATATATCACATAGCACCATCGTCATTACATGGTTTGGGCCTATTTTGCATGGACGACATAAAGGTCTGTTACAACAAAGTTACTAAATTGATGCAGTATGTCATACCCTATTACAGTTACAAATATTGGATGCAATTAGTTCGATATACACGAATTATGCATAGGTATGCACTGTCAGCAAATTATATACAGCTAAAAGATAAGGATCAAAATAAACGATTGGCTATATACATTGGTGGAAGGCCAAAAGCATCAGGGAATATTGTAGGGTTTATACATAGTACACGACCTAGGTCAACAAATAAGCAACCCAATTGCATATTCGAGGCATGCGAGGGAAACTATGTATTTGTATGTGCGATAAAATTAATAACTACAGGGGAAGAGTTGTTAATTGATTACAATTTGAATTGCTTAGTTATAAATGAAGTTACTATGGGGGTGGTACATACTATGTACCATTTTACCCAACCTCCAATTAATGACTCCAATATACCATTTTATTCTTATGTTTTTTTCCATAAGTCTATTGGTTTCATTTCGGTAATGTTTTTTATATTTAATTTTTGTCATAGCGGGGCATTGATCATATGGAGAAGGCTCTAGCCCAGAGCACAGATCACGATGTATCTTCAGGAGCTTCTACCTAATAGGTTTACCTCATTGTAATTGTACAAATTAGATACAAGCAAAATATTTTATTATTATGTTGTTTTCATAACTTTATTGGGTTAATTTCGATAATGTTTTTAATATTCTTGTTGGAGTCGACTAATCAGGGAAAGGCACTAGTAGTAGATGAGAGCATCCATAGGGAGGTGCAGTCAATATTATGTGATGATGACATTGCTTGTTCAACAAACCCTCTCGATATGATAAGGAAGACCCAAAAAAAATGCAATGAAGAAATCCTTAAGTTTTTATTCATAGTGCCTCAAACAGATGAGATAAGAGAGGGTTAAAATATTGACTGAGAGATCACAAAACTTTTAAGTAAGCTGCCATGAGGTCTTTAATTATAACATAAGTTCATTCATGGTTTAATATTTTTTACTCTTTTATGTCATGAACTAAAATATGTGTTGTTTTTACAAGTTTTTTGTATCCTCATGATGGTCCTGGCCATGATCAGGGTACTACAAGTGTTGCCTGAGGAGTAGGGGTTGGTACAAGTGTCCATCCTAATCTTCCTATGCATACATCACATCATCTGACCCCATCATCTGTGCCTATATTTTCATCTGAAATGTCAGCAACACATACCATGTAGGCATCTATTAGTGCACCCTCTGGTAGTGAACACATGCTAGAACATACATCAGGACATGTACTTGGGGATGCAGAGGCCACTAGTACTGGTGATATTTTAGCAACATTTCCTGGATCTTCCCATATTACTAGTACATAAACATTGTCGGTCACATTTGTGGTGACCGAGGATTTTGTTCCCATAAAGATAGAGAAGGTCCTAGGTACTTTAAAATGTTTTAATTATTATTATATATAATCCAATTGAAATTTACTTATTGATCACTCTTTTTAGACTATTGATCCCATGATCATTATGTAGGAAATGATGTTTTTCATAAACATCTAAGTGATATTACACTGGAGCTCTTCAGGCGCACCATATATACACAGTGGAATGCCTAAAATCAAGATTTAAAAGATGAGTTCATTAACCGTTTAATTGTGCTCTTCAATGATAAAACATTCAACTGAACCAAGGTCCTTAAGAAAGTTGGTACCTATCTAAAGTATGTGAGGGACCAATATAGGTCACATTTAGAGAAAAACAAAAAGTACGAGCATCCCCCCATGATTCTGGAGAGGGAGTAAAAGGACCTGGTGTCAGATGGAAAGGAGATGGCTGAAAATAAAAAATGAAAGACACCACCAGGCTAAGGAAGGTATGTGATACTATCAACAATGTAATTATATACTGATTACTCTTTCTTTTTACATAATCTAACGTATTTCAAAATTTTCATAGGCTTCCTAACACATCGAAGGCAACAAAGGTAAGACTAGAAAAACATAGGCAACACAAACTTGGCTCTGGTGGTTATATGAAATTAGCCACATGAATTGTAAGTATCAATAAATGAAATATTGTATCCAAATAATAAATTGAAAACAATTTTGGTTTTATCACACCATAGAAGCAAAATTCATGATCTTATGCAAAAATGTAGGGCTTTGAATTCAACAGAGTTCCCACAGAAGAGGACCTAAAGATTTCCTTTCAACAAGGCTATGGAGTTGTGGCTGAACGCCTAAGATTCTTGACTGGGCAAACACAATCTTCCACTGCATCTGACCTGCAGGTAAATAAACTCAATAAAATTTATTTAAAATTGAATATTTGTGTAATCTATTCAATATTAATTTCCACCATAAATTAATTAGATGCCTATTTGTTTTAAACATTCAAGCAATGATAATATTGCGCATGACATTGTAATGCATCCTGGTGAGGGTGGAGTATAACCTATAGATGAAGGTCATGATGTGCATCCCAGTACTTTAGAGCATGTAGAGCATGATCAACATGTTGAGCATGATCAGGCTAGAGAAGATCAGGAACATGATGTGGCCCCATCAGGTAAAGAGGACCACTCTAAAGTTCTTTTAAACATATTTCATTGCAATTGGTGTATTAATTTATGTAACCTTTCGTGTTTCAACTTTAGAGCATGTAGAGTGTGATCAACAAGTTGAGCATGATCAGGCTAGAGAAGATCAGGAACATGATGTGGCACCATTAGGTAAAGAGGACCACTCTCATGTTCTTTTAAATATATTTAATTTCAATTGGTGTATTGATCAATTTAACCTTTAATGTTTCAACTGCAAATTAGGATTTAGAGAGTGTTCAACATGTTGAGCATGAGTCTATAACAGAAGTTTAGGAACATGATGTGGACCCATCAGGTAAAGAGTACCACTCTAATGTTCTTTTAATTAATGAAATACTTGTAACAATAATAATAAAACATATCAGTTCAACATTTCTTTGTTATTGCAGCAGACCCCCCCTTGCAGTGGTGTCCACATCGTGAGTAGACAACTAGGCGTACATTAAGATCACGAGCAGAGGGAAAAATAACTAAAGGGGGGATAGATGATTTAGAAAATGATACTCCACTTCAGATTTTTTTTAGCTTTAAAAAATAAACAAAAAAAAGTATTGTAATCATATCATGACAACCATATTTTTGATAATATGTAAAAATTGAAAGAATGAATATTATATGTTAATGAATGAATGTGAATATGCTAATTAATGAATGTTATATATTAATGAATGAATGTTATATGTTATTAATGGATGAATGAATGAATGTTATATGTTATTAATAGATGAATGAATGACTAATGTTATATGATTGGGTATGGGGAATTGAGAGTGATGTGAGGAGGGGGGCGGAGGAGGGGCCAAATTGGTGCAGGAGCACCCAAGCCCTTCAAGGAATACTTCAAGTGCCAGGAGGTTGCAGGGGTTAGGAAGACCTATCAAGAATTCCAAAGCATCAACTATAACATCTTGAAGCCTATAATGTCTTTTGAAATGGATAAAAACATTAAAGAGGTCAAAAGTCCTAAGGGTCCTGATAAGGACCCTAGGACTAAATTGCAATGTAAATGGACAAATAGTGTCCTAAGAGTCTAGATAGGTGCCTTTTTTTTTATCATGTTAATTAAGGTTGAATAATGTCATGTAATAGGTTTTAAGGCTTCTTAGCTAGTAGGAGTTAATAAAATAAAAGTAGGAGAATTCAATTTTTCAAACTCCAACTTTAGGCGGGAAAGTGTGTTTTTGCTGATTTAGCACTAATAATGTAATGAAATAAATTCTAATCAGTTGGGACAGTTGGGGGAAGGGTTTTTAAGGTTGTAAAATTCATTTGTATGGGATGTTGGCTGATATTGCAAGTGTTGTACAGATTGCTACAGAAAATCAATAAAAAACTTCAATATTATTGCATTTTCTTGAGTTTTTTCATGAATCTTTGATTCCTTTTCAAGTTATGATCATTTGGATGGTTTAGGAACTTGTTTTTACATGTTTTGAAGCCATTTTATGTCTTGATAAGTAATATCAATTAGTTCTTTGTACATTATTGTTGACTGTCCACAAAAAGTTTAGATTTCTCACTAGTTTTGAGAGTTTTTCTTGGATGTTTGATCCATTTCATGGTAGAATGCTGTTGTGACCTATGAAATGGATCATTCCTAACATTTTTCATACAGATATAACAAACTAATGTGCAATAAAGATGATTTCCATGGTATACACCAAGATTTGACAATGTAAAGAGCATGAAAATGGAGGCTAAGGTGTAGCAGTAGGAGATCTGCCTTAATGAGGGGTATATTTTTGAGTTTAAGGTGTTTACACATGTTGATATAATGGTGAAAAGTTAAAGAGAAGGTTCTGGAAGTGTTGGGAAAGCTAATTTTCAAGAGGCCCTAGTTTTGGAGCAATTTGGTGAGGGTTTTGTGTTTGAGCATGTTAGGGGTGTCATAGAAGCCTAAAAACTTGGAAAATTTGGTTTTGAGACATTTTAAGGGATTTTTGAAAGTTTCATGGTTAGGGGATAAGTTTAGAGAGGGGTTGATTTGAAAAAGAGGGCTAATTAGGCCTAGTTTTTGAGGAAACAACAGATTTTGGTTGGTGTGCTCCAAAACAAGTTCCATCAAGAATCTAGTATGTTATGCATAATCACAAACCACATCTGGTTCAATCATTATTTTGGAGGTTCCTTTGGGAACATTGAGTGGAAGTTTAAGAATTCACTGCCGAAGGCCTAGTTGGGCTAGAAACCTAGTCAAGGTGCAAAAGTAAGTTTTGTCTAAGACAGAGGGTTGGGGGTTTGTAGTCATTGAAGATAAGTGTAACTGTTCCCCTTAAGAGCATTCCCATGGTTTGGGTCCATAGGAGAAGGAATTGTTTCATAAGTGAGCCATTTAGGCATTGTTTCCACAGGGGTGTCTAGAAGAGGTTTGTGAGTGCATCTTTGCAATCCTTGAAATCATTGTTGTTTTCCTAAAGTTCCCATACCCTTTGCATCAAAGTGGTATCAGAGCCATGAGTAGGTCCTTTAGGGATTGAAGAAACAACAATGGCACCTAAAAATTAGTTAGCAAGAGAGTTGGAGGAGTTGAGGGAAACCTTGGAAAAAGAAAGAAGGGAAAGAAGAGAACAAGAAGCAGCAAGAGAGAAGGCCAAAGCAAGGGAAGAAAGACAATGGAGAAGGGAGAGAGATACCATGCAAGCAAGGATAAATAACCTTGAAAGAAGTAGGAGGAGAGAAGAACAAGAAGACCAAGAAAACAATGATGAATGCGAAGAGCATGTGAGGGTAAATCAAGAACAACAAGCAAATGAGACAGAGGACCCTGAGGAAAGGAGGTTACTCAGATTGTTGAAGGTAGTACAAAGTCATGGAGGAAAGAGTCACATAGATCTACCTATCTATCAAGGGAAGATGGATAGTGAAGAGGTGTTGGGATGGCTTGATGCCTTAGAAAACTATTTTGATTTTGAAGAGATGGATGAAGAGAGAAGGTTAAGTTTTCCAAAACCAAGTTGAGAGGCACAACATTGACATAGTGGACTAGTTTTCAGAATGATAGGATGGCTAGGGGATTGGTAAAAGTCTCTACATGCGCTAGGATGAAGAGTTTGGTGAAGGAACAATTCCTACCATCTGATTACACAATTCATGTGAAAAGGATGAGGCAGAATTTAAAGCAAAAGGACTTGGATGTTATGTCCTATACTAAGAAATTTCACAAGCTTAGTATTAGAGGAGTTTATGAGGAAGAATATGAGAAAATAGCTAGGTATATCAATGGCTTGAGGTATAATCTACAAGATGAGATCGGTTTGCAATTGCCAAGGACATTGGGAGAATGTTTTCAGTTGGCCATTAGAGCAAAAGAAAAGGTGAAGAGGAAGCAAGAAAGATCAAGTAATGGTGGAAGGGGAGGTAGTTCAAACAAGGGCAGAGGTAATAGAGAACAAGGACAAGGCAACAATGATAAGAGCAGAAATGACAAAGGCAAAGAGGTATTTTTTGATCAAAGAGGAGGAGGCAGATTTGGATAAGGTAGAGGACCATTCACAGGTAGGTGCTTCAACTGCAATGAACTAGGGCATCCTTCCTTCAAGTGTCCTAAATGGGAAAAAGCTGATAAGGGTAGAGATAGGAGAGCTAACTTGGTACAAGAAGAACACAAGAAGGAGGAATCAAAAACATTCACGACAGACCCTATGACTGATGGTGAGTTTCTTATGATCAAGCAAGGAAAAAGACTTCATCAATAGCCAAAGGTAACTATCTTTAAGTCTAATTGTCTTAGTCATGGTAAAATATGTAGATTACTCATAGATTTAGGGTCACATAGCAATTTAGTTTCAGTTGATATGATAACCAAGCTAGGGATTGAAACATTTGATCATCCTACTCCCTACAAGGCCACTTGGGTAACTGAAGGACAACATGTAGAGATTTGTAAGAGGGCTTATGTAGATTTCTTAATTGGATCATATCATGATAGGGTGCTTTGTGATTTCATTCCAATGACTTGTGGTCATAAAATCTTGGGGAGACCATGGCAGTATACTAGGCAGACATTGCATGATGGTTTTCACAACACATATTTGGTGCATAAAGATGCAGTTAGATATAAATTAGTGCCTTTTCCTTTGGAGCAGTCAAATGAAAGTTTTATGATCTATTTTGAGAAGACTTTGCAGGTGAATAAGTAGGGTAAGATAGGTAAGACAAGGGGAGATACTGGTTTCAAGAAGAGTGATGAGTTGCAACAGGGTTGTGGAACACACAGTCCTAGAAATCAGAATTTGTGGGACTTAGACAGTGTCAAGGTTGGAGGCATTGAATGCCCTATAGTTGAGGGTGATAGTGATGGTATCTTTTCACAAGGAAATCAGGGGAATGAGGGAAGGAACAGGGCACAAAAATAGATTGAGTTCAAACAGCCAAGAGGACAAACAAATCATTGTTTTGGTTCTCACATGATGAATGGCAAGAGTGCAGATTGGCAGAAGAGGAAGACAGTGACTTTGGAATATTACATGCCCTATAATTTGAAGGTGAAAACATATAGGAATAAGGAGACATATGATGGCAGCAAGTTGGATGTTTCTTGGGGCAAGAACTCTTCCTTTCTTGGGGAGAATGGTGCAGGAGCACCCAAGCCCTTCAAGGAGCACTTCAAGTGCCAGGAGGTTGCAAGGGTCAGGAAGACCTATCAAGCATTCCAAAGCATCAACTATAACATCTTGAAGCCTATAATGTCTTTTGAAATGGATAAAAACATTAAAGAGGTCAAAAGTCCTAAGGGATCAGGACCCTAGGACCAAATTGCAATGTAAATGGACAAATAGTGTCCTAAGAGTCTAGATAGGTGTTTTTTTTGTTTTAATCATGTTAATTAAGGTTGAATAATGTCATGTAATAGGTTTTAAGGCTTCTTATTTAGTAGGAGTTAATAAAATAAAAGTTGGAGAATTCAATTTTTCAAACTCCAACTTTAGGCGAGAAAGTGTGTTTTTGCTAATTTAGCACTAATAATGTAATGAAATAAATTCTAATCAGTTGGGACAGTTGGGGGAAGGGTTTTTAAGGTTGTAAAAGTCATTTGTACGTGTTGTTGGCTGATATTGCAAGTGTTGTACGAACTGCTACAGAAAATCAATAAAAAACTTCAATATTTTTGCATTTTCTTGAGTTTTTTGAAGTTATGCTCATTTGGATGGTTTAGGAACTTGTTTTTAAATGTTTTGAAGCCATTTTTATGTCCTGATAAGTAATATCAATCAGTTCTTTATACATTATTGCTGACTATCGACAAAAAGTTCAAATTTCTCACTAGTTTTGAGAGTTTTTCCTGGATGTTTGATCCATTTCATGGTAGAATGCTGTTGTGACCTATGAAATGGATCATTCGTAACATGTATCATATAGATATAACAAACTAATGTGCAGGAAAGATGATTTCCATGGTGTACACCAAGAATTGATAATGCAAAGAGCATAAAAATGGAGGCTAAGGTGTAGCAGCAGGAGATCTGCCTTAATGAGGGGTATATTTTTGAGTTTGAGGTGTTTAAACATGTTTATCTAATGGTGAAAAGTTAAAGAGAAGGTTCTGGAAGTGTTGGGAAAGCTAATTTTCAAGAGGCCCTAGTTTTGGAGCAATTTGGTGAGGGTTTTGTGTTTGAGCATGTTAGGGGTGTCATAGAAGCCTAAAAACTTGGAATCTTTGGTTTTGAGACATTTTAAGGGACTTTTGAAAGTTTCATGATTAGGGGATAAGTTTAGAGATGGGTTGCTTTGAAAAAGAGGGCTAATTAGGCCTAGTTTTTGAGGAAACAGCAGATTTTGGTTGGTATGCTCCAAAACAAGTGCCATCAAGAATCTAGTATGTTATGTATAATAAAAAAACACATCTAGTTCAATCATTATTTTGGAGGGTCCTTTGGGAACATTGAGTGGAAGTTCAAGAATTCATCGCTCGAGGCCTAGTTGGGCTAGAAACCTAGTCAAGGTGCAAAAGTAAGTTTTGTCTAAGACAAAGGGTTGGGGCTTTGTAGTCATTAAAGACAAATTTAATTGTGCCCCTTAAGAGAATTCCTAGGGTTTGGGTCCATAGGAGAAGGAATTGTGTCATAAGTGAGCCATTTAGGCATTGTTTCCACAGGGGTGTCTAGAAGAGGTTTGTGAGTGCATCTTTACAATCCTTGAAATCATTTTTATTTTCCTAAAGTTCCCATACCCTCTGCATCACAAATGAGCTTCCACCATCACATGGTTGATCCTGTTAAGTAGAGAATATTAAACTATTCTTAAAACAAATAGAAGCTCAATAAGGTAATGCACTTTTCAATATAAGAAATGCATCGTTTGAAGCATCAAACCAATATGCAAAGATGAAAGAAAGTGCTAACTTTTCACTATGGTGGCAGAAAAATGATTCTTTATAAATCAATCCATGCCTAAGCATCATAATTTGAAGTTGTTTCCATTCCAATGTTCTAAGTTTAGTTTGTTTGTATGGCTTTGTATGAATACCACATTGTGTTGTGTGTGGATTTGGTTTCAAAGCTTTGTTTCTTCTATTTTTAGTGGTGACATAACTCTAAATTTTGACTTTTGTGCATAACAGGTTAGTGGAAAAATTGAAAGCTCTGAAGGGTTTAGAGGCTCGATTTAGATAGATACACAGATATTTGGATCTTGTTGATGGGAGGCTTCCACTTAACCATGAAATTTTTTACCATCTGTAGGTATGCAAATTTTTTTCTCTACTTACATTCATTCTTGATCATTAATGTTGTAAATTATATTAATGCTTCAAACTTAAGATTCATTTCATTGTTATAATGATCAAAATGTTATACTTTGACATACATTCAAGCATTCTCTTTCCCCCTACCCCTTGCTCTCTCCCCCCTCCTTTTAAGAATTTTCTTTATCATAAAAGATTCACATTTCTGTCTCATTTACATAAATTTATCTAAAGCGCTAGGAGTGAATAAAGATATGTAAAAGATGATGGATTATGTCTAAACAACAACTTTCCATCTTATAGCTAATTAAGTCCTTAATATTTGAATAGTTTAGAGATCGAATAATGCTTGTATATGCATGTGTAGCAATAAGGGAGCCTATGTGAAGATTGAAATTTAAAACATCACTTTGGTATTTTTCCTTAGGCAATCAAATGATATTTTGAGTAATACAAACCTACACACACGTTGATATTTTTTGGCATTGCATTGAGGAAATTTTTTTCTCTTATACCTACCCTTGGCTAGACATGGAGGTATATAATATTGGTTTCTGGGTTTTTTCTGTAAGTAGTTAATTTCACAGAGGAAGACTAAAAATTCTCTTTACCGTCCTATCAGGGTGTGAAAGCATATGAATCACTCTTATTGAAGGCACCATTTGTATTCATCAAAAAAATAGGTTTGTTCCTTTTTTTCTATGTTTCTTGCAGTATGTGTTTTTTTTTGGGCTCTAGAGATGTACCCTGCTCCTTTCCTTTGTGCACTTTTCATCTATTTTGATGATTATGATTGTCCTCATAATTTTTCATGTAGATCTATTTGTAACCTTATTTTCTACCAATCAATTTGCAAACCAGTCACATATTAAGGACCATTTCACTAACTTGTAGTCATCCATTACTTCAGATGTTGCAGGTTGTGTTTGTGTGCCAATAAATCTTGATGATTGTGAGAACTTTAATCCTACAAGTGTACCCAATCTTTCTCAAGTAAAAGTCTTACATTATTTTATAGTACTTTAAATGGTTAATTGAAGGTTCTTCTTTAGATCTGAGATAGTTGAACCCTGGATTAAAATATGGTATTAGATGGGAAATATAATGATAAAACTAAGGTCCATTGAACACAAATTACAAACATAATTTACTAGACTATGAATAGTATTACAATTATAATTATTTCTCCTTTACCTACCTTTGCATTAATGAAAAAGATAGAAGATATTGGAAGTTCATTACATGTCTCATGTATGTGTTAGTATTTTAATTTTGTTTAAGTTGTTCAAGAGCTTGATTAGGTCAAGAATATGTTCTACAAGCTCTGTTCTCTTGACACTGCTCAACATTTTCCCTACACATTTTCTCTTCAATCCAAACGTTTCTTAACTCCTTCCCTTGTTAGCCCTTAGTTGTTCTCAAGTTTAATGCTTTTTCTATGCATCTTGCAGTCTGTATGTATGCTCAGTCATCTTTTATGAAGCACGAATAGCCTTTCATGGAATTGTTGTTGTGATTAGAAAATTTCCATTGTAAGAATAATCATTTAATTTGTATGGAAGTAAGTCTTTTTCATATTATTTGACTTGGTATTGTAAACTTGTCTTTATAGGATTCTCTAGGGGGGAACAGTAGAACTATGATGATAGGTGGAGTTGTACAACACCATAAATCATTTGGCATTATCAATATATTGCTTATAGAATACTCTGTGCAAGTAAAATGGAATGTGAAATGACAATTGGTCTCAAATTCAAATATGAATATAAGTACATTATACACAAGATGGTATCTATTCTATGATTTAAAGAACCCCAAAATAAGAAAATTAATAGGTTCCATCTGTTTACTTGCTCTTAGACACTTGTTTAATCGGCGAGACCCTCAGAATGTCTTGTTGATAACTAGCAGTGTTCAAAACTCCTGAAGAGGTTAGATCGGTGTGACATTGGATTTGTCTTTCTGATAGAAGTCATCAGCAAGACATGGACTATTAGAGTGAGTTTTCTATCTTGTGTTGATGATTGATCTCTCACTGATGGGTTGGCTTTGGTGGTCATCACCAAGAGTCTCCGCAATGACATGGTGTTGGTTTATTTAAAACTCCGAAAGAGGTCAGATCGGTGTGACATTGGATCTATCTTGCCAACGGAAGTCATCGGCAAGACATGGACTATTGGAGTGAGTTTTCTATCCTGTGCTAATGATTGATCTCTCATCAATGGGTTGGCTTCTGTGGTCATCGCCAAGAGTCTTCGCGATGACATGGTGTAGTTTTATTTAAAACTCCTAAAGAGGTCAGATCGGTGTGACATTGGATCTATCTTACCAATGGAAGTCATTAGCAAGACATGGACTATTGGAGTAAGTTTCTATCATGTGCCAATGATTGATCTCTCACTAATGGGTTGGCTTCGGTGGTCATCGCCAAGAGTCTCCGTAATGGTACATTTCAATGAATATTTTTTAAAAAAAAATTGCATTGTTTCGTTGCAATTTTGATGAAGGACACCAATGAATCACTGAAAAGGTTTGATGAAGTTGCTATAGCTGCAATGAAGGCTTCGTTATAACTCCTTTCCCATTTTGTCAAAATGGCAATGAACTTCTGGTGTTGTTTTGACGCTTCGAAAGAGTCATTGCAATTGCATTTTGGTTGTAATTCGTTGGTGGATACATGAAGTTTTCATCAATATTCCGATGAACATCTGAGTCATTTTATGATGTTGATGACCAAAGAATCTGTGCCATTATTTTGACGTTTAATTCATCTTCAAAATTTTGACAAAAAAATGGTGTGTTGTGCAGTTTTCGCACACATGCCCCACTGAAAGCAGGGACCCTCTTTCACTTTCACTCTTGGTGTTTTGGCCCTTTGATTTTGGGGATTTACCTTGCCTTGGTAGGAGCTTAAGTGTTTATCCTTCTTGTTGTGGTGATCCCTTTGTAGTGTTCATTGAAATTCTCAAGTTTTAAGCTTATCTCGATTTTTTCGCTGCTTTCAGGAAAATCTGCTCCTAACAAAATTCCCCGAACATTCTCTAAACCCAGTTCTGTTTTCTTTTACACTATGGTTCAGGAATTCCTAACCTTAGCAAAATTCCGTGTTGATCGGATTTCTCTTAATATCCATCATCTTTTCAGGTTTCCAGGTTTTGTATGGATGTCTTGTCGATTGCATTAATGTCATTTGTACAATTTATGAAGATGGTATTTAATCAATTTTTGGGGAACTTTATGCCATTCTACTTTATCATTTGCGTCATGTTGAGTTCAAGTGCTCGATCTTGAGGTGCTTGGCTAGTTTTGGCATACTAAATTTGTGAATTTTTAGATTTGATTGTGATTCCTTGGGCGTTATCATTGTTGTTGCTTGCTTGGGCGTTCAAGATTGTTGTTTGTATTTTTTGGAATCGACTTGCATTTTATTAATGGTATGTGTTTATTACCCTGCTTTTGATTATCGAATGTGAGTGATTCTTTCTATCTTGGGTGTGCTTGGAGTTTGAAGTTCTGTATATTTGAGTGTCTGGGGCTAGGGTTGCTTTATATTGTTTGATTTATCATTTCCCCAAGTGAGTTTTGAGCTTTTTTTTCATTTGCATCATGAGGTGGCTTGTTTGTGGGTCATAACGAGCCTTTGTGAAGCCTAGTAGTTGAATTATCCTAAATCCCAAGCTTGCCCTGTGTTTTCAATGGCAAATTTTTTTGGGGTTTTATGCCTAGGGAATCATCATTTCCTCTTGATTTGTTTTAGGATGAGCCTCAAATTCAAAGATTATCTATGGGAGGTTCAAGTGAAACCGATTGTTGGCCCAAGGTCCTCAAATTCGTGATCATTCGATCAATTTGAGTGAAGTCATGAGAAAACGATGGTATTCGGCGTTTCAAGATCTTCACAGAATCCCTCTTCTACCAAAATTCCTGACTTTTTATTGTCTCCTTGTTTTCCCAAAATTCACAGTTTTTCAGAGTTTCATCTTCCCTGCAGACTTCTGTTCTATCTGGATTTTTCTGAAAATCCTTTGTTCTGTGATTTTTCTAAAATTTGCAAACTATTGTTATTTTTATGGAATTCTGTCCTGGGTAGAATTCTTTGAAACTTTATTGAAAACAAAGGATTATGGGATGGCGTGACTTATTAACTAAATTTTATGATTAATTTGAGCTATTTTAAGATGTCTCATGTTGTTTCTTTGGTATGTTAATGGATCAAATAGTTATCTTGTCGGCTTTCATGTTTACTTCGCCATAATTTGTCTCGCTGGGAGTTTTTCAAAATTCCTCTCTGACTTGGATTCTGTGGGATGACTTGAAACCTAAACTTTGATATGATCAATTTTTATGAGAATTAATGACACCTTGATTATTTAGGACTCATTTTGATTATGATTATGTTGCTTATGATTGATTTAACTTGGCTTTCATGTGATCTTTACTATGGTTTCTTTGTTAAGTGCAGGTTGAGTCAAGCAAGGCAGTGACAAGTGGAGCTAGGAGTAAAGTGATGGATCCAAGTATGGAAGGGTCTTCTATGTCTGAAGTAGAAAGGATCAAGATGGAAATCAAGAGTAAGATCTCAGAGAGCAAGATTACTTCCATCTGGTTAGAAATGACTAATACAAATGTTGGACTATGGGACTATGAAGAGTTCAAGGCTAGAATGGTAGTGTAGAACCTTCCTTTGCTGGCTAGAAGGACTTGGGAATAAGGATTGGCACATATAGCTAGATTCCCTTCTACAGTGATATGTTATGAGTTGGTTCTTAAGTGTGCCAGGCACTATGACAGAGGTACCCAGAGGATAGTCGATCCCTAGGGGAGGATTGTAGAAAATTTGAATCTAGTGTCTATTTCCCAAACCTTTGACATGCCTGATAGGTCTCATGTGCTAGCTTTTGATATGGATATGGAAAATAAGTTCTATGAGGAAGATACCATTAAAACCCAGCAGGTTATCAATTCTTGGTTGGAGAAGCCCAAGTCTCACTATTCCAAGTTTCCCAAATAGCTTTTCAGAGCAAAATTCAAGGAGTATTATGATGCTATCACCCTTCTCGGTAGAGTGGTAGGGTTAAAGAGTTTCGGTATGCTTGAGAGCTGGATGTTCCATGTCATTGTGAGGATGGAGCATAATACTAATTATCACTGGGCAGGTGTTATAAGTGCTATGATTCATGAAAAAATGTGTAATGTCCTACAAGCCAAGACCTTCACAATGACTTCCTACTTGGTCTATGCACTTGCAAGATTCCATCCATATAAGGGGCTAAGAACTAGAGGAATCTGTTGTGCAACTTTTTGCACACACGCCCCGCTGTAAGCAGGGACCCTCTTTTGCTTCGGTTTTGGTGTTTTGGCCCTTTCCTTTTGAGGTTTTGTCTTACTTGGGCACATGCTTAAATTTCCATTTTGATTGGATAAGTGTTCCCCCTAGTTATTTGTTGAAAATCCTAAGTTTTGGATGAATTTTGGGTTTCTGCCCTAATTCAGGATTTTTCGCCCTGGTCAAATTTTCCTAGATCCTACTTGATTTCCGGCTGGACCCTTGTGGTTCAAGAGTTTTGGTTCTTTGTGGATTTCCATGAGGACCATATTTTCCTAGATTCCACCTTGGTGTTGTTTTCTCGAGTTTCAAGTATGTCTTGTCGACTACATTAATGGCTTCATATGTTCTTTGAAGGCTAGATCTTACTTGATTTTTGAGATCTTTTGTGCCATTATGTTTGCTATTTGTCATCATTTGAGCTAAGAGGTGCTTTCATGTGATTGATTGCCTTTATTTTGGGGGTGTTTGGGCTGTTTTCTTTGGTGGCTATCTCTTGTGCATTGTTGCTTGTGTTTGTTGTAGACACCATTGAGCTTCGTGTTTGCTGCTTCCGAGACCAATTTCCCGCTTTTTAATGGTATGTCCCTAGTTGCTCTACTTTGAATTAATTTATGAATGGCACGTTGGTATTGTGAAGGCTTGTGGGATTTGAGTTCCTATGCATTTGTTTATCTCATGCTAGGGTTGTTCAGTTTTTTGTCATTTCTCATCCCTTGGGTAAGTCTTGAGCTCACTTGTCTATCTGCATTTTGGTGAACCTTGCCTGAGAGTGTCTGGTAAACCCTGGTAGTGACTCAACAATGAAACAACTAAATCCCAAGCATTCTTGTGTGTTAATGGTGGATGGTGAGGTTTGAAACCTAGGACAGGGCCATATCTAGTTATTTCATCCTACAACAGGCCCATGATATAAAGAAATTCATGAAAGGGCCCATCCCTAGCTTCCCCTGGTTTTAACTTTTTAGAATCCTTAGTGGGTTTAGCATCTGGGTGAAATCATGCCTTAGCATTGCAATCTGAGGTGATCCATCCCTTTCAAAGTCTCTTCACTGTGACCTTTCATTATCGGTGAGACCTTATGTCGATAGCCCTATGCTTTGCTAAGAAGCCATCTTAAGTCCATGTCAGGTCGCTATGATATTTTTGTTTTTACACTGATAGAGTCTTGCATGCCCATCAGTCAGCGAAACCTTGGCTTTTGTCAAGACCTCACCCCATAAAGAAATCTCTTACTAGTGTGTTTTTTCACCTTTACTTTCAGCAAAACTGGTCCCAATCGCTAAGAAGTCTTAGTGTGATCTATGAGCTCTACCGATATTTGTTGTTCACCAGGATATTCGTCCTTTGGAAAGACCTCCCGCCGAGCATTTTCACTTTCCCCACGCTACTTTCCTTTCGGTGTGACATCCATTTTTTCATTTAGACCTCTCCACGAGGTTCTAGCTCCTGTCGATTCTTTCCTTTGGCTGTGACTATCACGATTCGCTGGGACTTTATAGCGAGCTCCCCACTTTCACTGAGTCCTCCACTTCGGTGAGACCCCTAACATTCGTCAGGATGTTGTAGCAAGGCCTTCTATTTTTAGCGAGCCCAGACCTTTTCGCTGAGACCTCTCACCGAATGTAAACCTAACCCTAGTCGGCGGAACATTCCCATTTCACTGGGACCTCCCACCCAAAGCTTGAGGTCATACCGAGGTGTTTGCTTGGGCCTAATGGTCGGCAAGACATGTAACCTTCGCTAAGACCTTACCCTGACCACCCCTGGCTCATTCCGATCTAAATGTTGTGTCTCCCCTTTGCCGGCACTTCACACCAAAACCACCATGTTCTTACAAGATCCTTTCTAATAATATCTTTCGGCATAACTTTGCGGCTTCACCAAGACTTCTCCGCGAGACCCAAGCCTTTGCCACAGCCTTCGCTATGGAGTCTCCTTTGCTCTGGAAATTTTCCCTACCTACAGATATCCATCAAGGCCAAATTTCTCTAAAATCCGGTATTCCCCTTATTTCCCAAAGGTCCTATTTGGTTTGTTCTTCGCGGAAATCCGTCCCTCACGGATTTCCCCAAAATCTGATAGGAATATTGAAGAGCATGACATGTTGGTGTTTTTTCAATGCATTTTTTGGTTTGTCCATGCTACATTTGGATCTCCCACATGGTTTACTAATGAAAAATGATCAAATTTAAGGGTTAAGTAGGTGTTTCTCAATTACTCCATTGGAATCCGAGCGGACTGCAATTTTTTGAAATTTCTCTCTGGCTCAAATTCCTCGGATGGCTTTGAAACCTGAAATTTGTTGTGGACATTCCATATGAATTTTAATGGCACCTTGACTATATGAGATGCATTCAAAAGGTTTTTTGAGAGTTTACCATTGCTTTCCTATAGTTTTTACTATGTTCTCATGCTGAGTGTAGGCTGAATCAAGCAAGGGAGCAACTAGTTCCTCGTTGTTTGATGCAGAGAGGATCAAGCTGGATATTAAGAGCAAGGTCCCTGAGAGTAAGATCACTTATGTCTGGTCAAAAGTCACTATTACAAATGTTGGCTTATGGGACTATGAAGAATTTAAAGAAAGGATGGCGGCTGAGGGTCCTCCTTTGGTGACTAGAAGAATGAAAGAGTCAAGCCTATCCCATGTAGCTGGTTTCCCCCCAATGCTACAGTGCTATGAGCTAGTCCTTGAGTGCGCAAGGCATTATGATCAGGACACAGAGGATTATTGGGCCTCAAGGGAGAATTATTGAAAATCTTAACCTGGTCTCCATTGCCCAGACCTTTGATATGCCAGAACGGTCTCATGTGCTGGGATTCACCATTCAGGAAGCTCGGGAGTTCTATGACGACCAAACCGTGAAGTCTCAGCAGCTAATCAACTCTTGGCTGGAGAAGCCCAAGCCACACTATTCCAAATTTCCCAAGCAGTTGTACAAGGAAAAATTCAAGAAGGAATACTATGATGCCATCACCTTTCCTAGTAGGGTGGTCAGATTGAAGAGTGCTAGTGCATTTGAGAATTGGATGTGCCATGCAATTGTAAGAATGGAGTAGGAGAAAATTGACTACCATTTGGCAGGGGTCATTAGCCAAGTGATTCACGAGCAATTATCCAATGTGTTGCAAACCAAGACCTTCACAATGACCTCCTATTTGGTTTATGCACTTGCTAGGTTTCACCCTTATAGAGGATTGGATACGAGGGGCACCTTTGGACAAGATATTATCTATGAAGCTTTCCCTCAGTTACATTGGGGAGGTTCAAATTATAGGAGAGCAAATGATGCATTCACTATGCACATTACTAGAATGCTTCAGGAAGCGGAGCATGTCAGAATTTAAGATCAATCCAAGGAAATTATCAAGAGATATGGAGCTTGGTTTATCCAATTCCCAACCTTCTCCTACATTCGGATTGATGGCTGCCAGAGAGCCCCGTACAAACTTTCAAGGTATCCCACTGACCACATTATATTATTGGAAGTAACTAGACATATTTGTGATTTTGATGCCATTGTCAAGAAGGACAAGCATAGGACTGGATTTGGTGGAGATTTTCCACTAAGAATTGGCACTAGAGAGGTATGTCCTTCCATTGGTTCTTCCCAAGCTTCAGAGGAAGAAATGAGTACTCTCGGCCTGACTCTCCATTCCAGGAGATCTAGATTCGACATCATAGGAGAGACTCAAAAGAAGGCTAGCAGAGAATATAGCCATAAGGTAAATTTGGAGGACTACTGGGCCAACTGCGGTGATGAGTACTAGGTCAGAAAGAGAAAATTATCCCGACTCCTAGTTGAGTCAATTCAATTATATAATGTAAGGGAAATTCCTGACCAGTTGGAGGATGATGGAAACTTGATCCAGGATCATGCCTACAAGGCCATAAAGGACAAACCAATTGGGGATGTAGATTGGTTGGAAGAGGAACAAATAGATTTAAAGCAACTAATGGATCCGGTCCTACAATTTACCAAGATGTGGCTCAAGCACACTTTATGGGAGTTGGAGAATAAAGGAGTGAAGTGCACTTATGACCTAATGGGAGATTTGGATCCCCATTCTACTTATAAAGAATCTGTTGAGTAGGACCCTAAGGGCAAGGGTAGGCTAGACTCTCCTCTCAAAATCAAGATTAAGGGTATCCAAGAAACAGAGGTCCAGGAGACAGAAAAATAGAGAAAGCCAAAGGCCAAGAAGAGGATGACGACTAAGAAGTTCGAGTAGAGTGCTGAGGCCGATGCTCCTATGCCCAAAAGGAAAAGAATTGTAAAAATGTCAGAGAAGGCTAGCTCCAAGGTTGTGGAAGAAGTTGCCCCACTAGTAATAGATGTTGAAAGCTCAGAGGAGAAGGCTAAAGTGTATGCAAGGAAGTCCAAGACTCCTTCTCCTAAGGACAGTGTGCTTGGTGCTGACCTACCACCAGTGTTTTCTCGTGAGGAGCAACATGATGATGTGCCTCCTGCCCATGAATTTCAAGGTGAGCCAGGTGAGGAAGAAAATGTTGAGGATCATCCAGATACTGAAGGTGAAGAATTCCATGCGGGAGATCTCCACAGTGCAGAGGCAAAGATTGAAAGGATTATGCAGTCCCCTATGCTTACACATACAGATTCTTCTATTAGAACTGAGGTGGTTGAGTCTCCTCAAAGTGAACTAGAGGCAGAAATGACCCCATTACCTGAGCAGGAGGAGGAACATGTTGAAGAAGCAGAAAGCAAGGTGGATGAGGCTCCTGATGAATATAATTTGAATGAGGAGGTACCTAAAGGTCAACAAGATGAACAGAAACAGGTCAAGGCACAGTTGGAATCTATTGTCCCTAAGTGGTTTCACAAGGAAATAAAAAGAAAATAGGTGGTTTTGGAAGATAGTCCACCAAATTGGGATGCACTGCTAGCCAAAGTTGGGAGAGATAAAGGTAAGAAGAAGGCTAGGGTGATCTCAAAGATTGAGAGGGATGAGGCACATAACAAGGTTGTTCATGTTGCTACCCCTATTCTAGATAAAAACATGGATGATGTGGCTGGGAATGATTACAATATACAGACTTTCAATCTTGGGCCTACATCAGTCGAGCAGGACATTAAGGATTAAGATGTCTCTAGTGCAGTTATTGTGGACAGATTGAGAAGGGAAGTAAAAACCAAGTAGGAGCTAAAGAGAGAAAATGAGAATCTCAAGTGCTTGGAGGAGTTAATAAAGCCACTATAGTCCATTAATCCTTCTTCCTCTACTACCAATCCTCTACCTTAGGAGACCATAACCGAGCTTGAAAAGATGAAAGCTTCCACCCTTGCCACTATGAATTGGTTGAAAGGGGTACAAATTAAGGGTGATGAAGCTATCAAGGAGGTTTTATCAACTGGGAAGGATGGTGCCATGACAACTGAGTGGTTGAAGTAGGTAATGGCACAGGATAAAGAGGACACTGACCTCCTCCTACAGAAAACCAGAACTCTAATGGAGTACACCTGAGATAGATTGGTGAGCAATGGGATTCTCCCTTCTTCCAGAGCTACCGAGCCATGGGAATGGTTTGAAACATTGCAAATCAGGTAGAAGGTGTTGAGTAAAATTTACAAATAGAGAAAACATATTGATGACACCCTGGCTGGCATCTATGATAGCTCCATTGCCTTTTTTTAAATCATGACAAGAAGAAGGAAGATCGCACCCAAGTACTTGAGCCTGGAGTATTTAAGAGAATGGTGGCATGATGTGTATGCACCACTTGACGATGGTTATATTTTTGAGCACCAACTGGATGATGCGGCCACCTACCTCGCAATTATTGACAAACATGTGACATACAAAGTGGACTGGGATAGGTCAGTCGAACACTCAAGGGAGGAGATTGCATCCATTGAGAGGTGACTTAAGGTTCTGCCAGTGCCACCTGTGGCCGACTTAGATGGAGCATTCTTGAAGCTACATGAGGAGTCAGATCGACATGAGGATAATAGGGAAGGGAGCTGATGATGGGCTACATCACGATTTATGCTTCCCCATTATCTTCCTGAGCGTCATCTGGGCTGCATCACGGATCTTGGGCCGACCTCGATGGGACACACATTCAATATCGGTTTGAACCTTTTCGATGACCCTCTTGGCTGGGTGGTTGCGCAGAGTTATTGCTGCGAAACCCTTGCCTGCCCGTCAGACTTCTCAAGAGTTTCTATATATTGGGAATTTGGCCTCTTTGTAAAGCGATTAGATAGTCAGAAAGATAGCAAGAAAATAGGTAGAAGGTTAGAGAACAGAGCCAGTTAGAGGTAGAGTAAGTTAGCGAATATTCATACTCAAACAATTATTGTAATAGAAAACTAGAATTGTTGCTACAGTGGACAATTTGAATACAAGGAATGACATTGTGATTTGGTGCCATACTTGTCTTCTTTGTTCTGCATGGTTCCTATTTTCTATCTTTAAAATTTCTTTGAGAAGGTTAATACTAGTCTTAGATTCGATTGATAATGTTTGTGATTTACTACTTGAACATTGTAGCAATCCTTCAGTCCATACTTTCTGTAACCAACTGATTGTTAGTTGCTTTGCAAAGTTAGCCTGGACTTTATATTCCTTGTGCTTAGTTCAATCATGAATGTTGTTCATTTTAACTGCAATAGGGTTATTTGAATGCATGTTCATGGTTTGAAAATCTTAAGAGCCTTAGAAGATTGCACTGTCCTCTGTAAGATAGTAGATTTATCTGGGTCAAGCAGAAATTAGTTCTGGAAGGATTGGTCTGTTTTGCGTATTGATTACTTTCATTGTTAATATTAGGAATAATATTAGATTTAGAAATCTCTTTGAAACACTCACTCATTTTCTATTTCTTTGATTAGTGGGTAACATCTAGGATTGAAATGTCACTAGTATGTTAAATATGACAAAATTGATTCAATAGTTTGCTTGTAGTAAGGTCCCATTGTGATTACCAGCAATTTCACATTTATCACTGAGTTGTTTATGCATTGTCAAGACCTGACATGAAGACCTTGGGGTTATCTCTTGAGGCTTGCTAATAGAGATTTACCTTTTAAGAGAGATAGGATATTGCATCTTGTCTGTGTTGTTGTTGTGCGGAAGCAACGATCAAGCGATGTTGAAGTGCTAGAAGGGGAGGGACCCGAATAGAAGCAAGCTATATCAATTTTTTTTGAATGCCATCTCTCACAGAGATTCCAAAACAAAGATCACCCAGCTCCCGGGGAGAGGGAGGATTTTTCAAGAATTACCAGACCCTAGGTCAAGAAGGACCAGCAGAGAGGGGAGGAATCATCAATCATCCCATCCACCCCCTCATCTCATGTCCCCATCTTCCTTCGAGTTCATTTGGAGTTTGAGGCCATTCAGTCTAGCCTATTTGGTCATAAATCGGCCATTACCACCCCACCTCCACTAATGGTTTCTAGCAACCAACCCGTCTCTGAGCCATGTTATAATGCACCATGCCTAAAACCACGAGCACTTTTGTTGAAGTTCCATATTAGCCAGTCCAAATTAGAGCTGAAAGAGCACATTATAATCTTTTAGATACGGCCTTAAGGATAGAGGATAAAACATGAGGATGTAGCTTGTAGGTTATTTCCCTATTCACTGGGGAAGTGCATTCTACTAGTATAACTATTTTGTTGGGTCTATATCCACCATTGGGTGAGTTAGAAAGGCTGTTTTTGCAAAGTTTTTGAATTCCCATTCATTGTAATGAGCTTTATCGTGTTGAGTTTACTAGTGAAGAGATATTTCAATGAACCCATGGAAACTCTTTCAAGCTTAATGGGTTTCGTTCTATACTAGATTATAGGCCCTTATACGTTAATGGAACCTTACTTGCCTTAGAAGTCTATTGCAAAGGACTTGATAGTTTAACAGCTACATTTACGAAATGGAGTAATAACCCCCCTTAGAGTTTACTGGACACATATGCATAGGCTATAAAAGTCAGCACAAATCTAAGGAAACATCTATCTAGGCCTTTACCCTCATTAGGACCCATTGCTCATCCTGGACAAGTTCCAGCTATCAACCAAGCCCTTGCACACCATACTCCTATCATGAACCAGGTACCTCAGTTGCCTCTGGTCCCTCACCCAAGACCCCCTATGGGAAAAATGTTATCCACGATGAGTTATCCCTAGCAAAATGTGAATCAACCCCTGCACACTCAGCCCCAGGCTAGTTATCCTTCATACTTGCAAAATTCTAAAGTACTGAACCAGTCACTGAATCCTCATGCTATAGTTGGGTATTCTCAAAATAATGCAAACCAACCGTCATGCAGTAATCCTAACAAAGAAAGACTAGATGAATTGTCAGAAAAAATAAAGAAGCTGAATATGGAGGTGACCTACCTGAGGAATCAGAATAGTTAGTTGCAAGCCGCTCAGAGAAAAATGCAATCCAATCAAAGTAGAGAAAATCCAAAAGGACAACACTTTGATAGGGGGCAATGTCAGGATAGAGGATATAAAAATGATAGAGGATACAACAATGATAGAGGGTATAACAATGATAGAGGTTATAATCAAGACCGGGGATATAATAATGAAAGAAGGTAAAATTATGATAAAGGGAAATCCTCAGGCCAGAACTTTGATTGAGGTGGTGGACAAGGGAGAAGACAGCAGTCAGGATAGAACAGAACGTGGAATACAGGTCCCAACAATGGAGGAGTTCCCACCACATTGGATCAAACAATCAATCAAATGGTTAATCAGTCTGTCAGTCAGCTAGTAAATTAAGAGAAGCCTCCTAGCAGTGTATACTTGGCTAAGGCTGTGTTTTCAAGGTGGTGCAAGCTCCACAAGACTAGTCAGCATTTTGAGCTGGATTGTCAAGAGTTCCAAACGACAGCCTCAATCTTCCAGTATGAGGTGGAGAACAATAAAAGCTATCAAGAAATAGTACCTTCTATTCCTTATGATTCACCAGTGCTGGTGTTGAATCATGCTCCTTTCCCACAAAGTGAGGACAATGAACCTAAAAAGGAATCTGACCAATTGGAGGATGAGGCAGACCAAGTGTACAATGGAGATGAAATGACCCAATTATTTGATGAAAATCCAGTGAACAATAATGGTCCTAGGGATGAAAAAGAAGCTTACATTGAAGAAGTACAGACCTTCTAGAGATTTGAGAGAGTTGCCACACAGGTGCCCATAGGCTGGAGGCCCCTTCACCACTTCCATTCCACCAAACAACTTCAACACACCTCCAAATCCCAATGCTAGTAACAATCCCTCATTGCCCCTGGTTTCCCGGCAATATTTATCTCAAGGAGTATAGGTTGATGCGCTAAAGGGAAGAAATATTGATGCGAGTAAAGAAAAGATGGTGGAATACCCAAGGGAGACCCTCACTAATTTGAATGAAGAGCAATTGGCTCTGCATGTTGTGGAAGAACTCCAGAAATTAAAGGTAAATCTATCTGCATTTGAGCTATTGAGAGTCTCATCCATTAGAAATGAAGTATTAGGCTCTTATGATGCAAATTTTGTGTCTCAAGATAAATCAATTAGCAAGAATATCCATAAAGTTTCTAGTTCTCAACCAATAGGAAGGAAAAATCAACCTTAGGATCAAGTTCATATGCCCCCTGGGGACATTAGGAAGGAAAGGGACAAATCTCAAGTTGTTCAAGTAGATACTCCCTTAACTCTATTTCAAGGGAAAATGGATAGTCCTCCATTCCTGATTTTTGTCTGTGTTTTTGGTAAGAATTTACATAATTGTCTACAGGATTTGCGTGCATCAACCAATGTTATGACCCTTGGTGTCTATAGAGCTATGGGAATTACTCTTGCTAAATCATAGGAGAAATTCACACAGTTGGATAGGACTGAAGTCAATGTGGTAGGAGAGCTAAATATGATCCAGATGCAGATTGCTTCTGATCCTAGAATTCAGCAAGTTATCAATATACATGTAGTTGACATACATGATGCTTACAGCCTAATCTTGGGAAGGGACTTTACCAAGGCCTTGAATGGATATGTTTCCACTAATCATTCCCATATGTGGCTTCCCTAGAAGGGAGTACCAAATCAGATCAAGATTGAAAGAGAACCCAGGATGAAATATATGATCACAGAATACCAAAAGACCTCAACAAAAATTCTGGTGTCAGAAGTAAGTATGGGAAACTACATGCTTACTGCTCCTCTTGCAGAACCAAATATGAAGGAGGTTCTTATGTTCCACACAATGCCTGTTGACCTTACAATAGGGCCTGGTGATACTAAAGCCCTAGAGGAATCAGTTAAAGACAATGCTAAACCAGCTAAAAGTAATGATGATCCAGAGGATAATCAGCTGGCTTTGTTAGGCAATTTTCAAGAGTTCCTTCGAAAGTGTATTGAAGATCAGATTCAATTAGGAAAAAGAATGAGCTTTCAAGAGTTACTCTTGCCCAATTGGTACATAATGCTTCACATTTAGAATTGGATTGTTGCTTATGCCAAAGGCTGTAGTGGAACAAATACAAAGCATACCTTAGATCCTATAAGATAGAATGTTAACATATGGAGTGTCATAGAAGATCCTAAAGGAAATGGAATGATGCCTTACGAGAAAGAGCCACCCACTAATGCTGATGCAAATGTCACGACAAAGGGACCTGCGATTCTTTGGATGCTAGACTCACGAGGAGTTCGATGGGTCAAGTCAAAACAAGGAGCTAGAGTAGGATTTGGTACATTGACCCAAAGGTAAGACATTTTTGCTACTCATCAATCCTATTGCTCTCTAACTCTAAATACATGGGGAAAAGCTTGGAGAAAATTTGTAGGAAGTTCTCAACAACCTTCCACCCACCTTCCCTCTTATCTTGCACGGTGTTTTCATGGGAAGCCATTCTCCATGATCAGCTCCTTCTTCTCATCCCATGCCTTTGGATTCTCCAGAGGAAATCACAGCCCCTCATCCCGGTTTCCTGTGCAATTGTGCTGCCGTGAAAGCTATAAATATAGCTCTTGGGCTACAAGAAAATGATATCGACTAATGCAATCTTACTCTGCAGGTTTCCAAAGCATTCAAGCATCCAAACCATCCAGTATTCCAGCATTCATCCAGCATTCATCCAGCATCCAGCATTTGCAGTCATGGCTGCCATTAGAATAGAATTTGCACATTTAGATCATATTAGAGTAGAATAATTCATTTCTCATTCTCTAAGTGTCACTTTAATGGTTTTATTAGCTTACGAATCTGAGAGCTAAGTAAATTAGAGAAGTCTTTAGAGTTAGAGAGCAATAGGATAGATTTCTGAAGCTTTCTAGTTTAAATTAGTTTAAATTTATTAAGTTTTAGATGCAATTATCTTATTTAGAAGCGTAGATGCATAGTTTAGCTTGTTTCCCCCATTCTACAGCTTAGAAATTGGCGCCCACCATGGGGGCAATACCCCATATTTTACTAAAATTTTGAAAATTGTGTCGTACAGGAATCGGCGTGAAAGTTTTCGCGGGATCGTGAGTTTTTGCAGCGCGCCGGGGGTCTGTTTCAGCACGCCGGGTTCCTGTTCCAGCGTGCCCGGTTACTGTTCTAGCGCGCCGGGTTACTTTTCCAGCGCGCCTGGTTTCTGTTGCAATGCGCCATATTTTTATCTTTAAAAGCATTTCTTTCATCTGGATCCGACGCGTCCGCGGCCAGATTTCATTTCTGTCTTTTTGTTTGGTTAAAATTTACCAATCCTAGGATAGAAATGGTTAAAACTTACCAATCATAGGATAGAAATGGATTAAAATTCACCAATCCTAGGATAGAAACATCACATTTCTTTTGGCAGTTAAAAATTGAACATCATGCTTATCATGGAGCAATATCTCCATTAGAATAAATCACTTGTCTTTTGGGTTTTAAAAAGAACAATATTTTTTTTACTGTGTTTGGGTGATAGGTTTATGCTCTCCCCTTAACTGGGTGCATCAGAATACTAGATTCACCATTTACTTTATGCAATTTCAAGTTTTCTTAAAACATTTAGATAGGCCTGCCGTAGTGGGAAAAAGTACTCACCCTACGGGAACGACCTGAGTGGGGATAGCCAAAAGCCATGGTATTCCAACCCACTTAAAAATTTATGTGAATTTGGGGAAACCCTCTTTCCAGCGGAAGTGAAATGCTTGAGGATAACTATGCAAATCTTTGTTTTAAGATTAGGAGTCTCTCGAGAGAGTTTATCATTTGCAGCTCCCGTGAAACCTTATCTAAGGAGCCTAGAAATAGAAACACTTTATCGGTTTCCAAAACATTGTAATACTGGTCTTGAGGAAGAATCTACCCTCAAGCACTCACCATATAATTTACCAAGAATTTGTTGTTTGCTCGGGGATCAGAGTATCCACTTCGTCACTCGATACGCACAAGGAAAAGACAAAACATAGAAGCCTACAGGGGTGACATGGGCTGTGTGGGTCAGCCTTGATTCAAGGCGTGGAGTGGATTCGAGTATATAGCGATGACCTTTTGTCTCTAGGTGAGTCTGTTTGAATTGTCTTATCTTGTTATCAAACCAGTAAAAATCAAGAAGAATCATTGATTCTTGAGAACATACACTACTTTTTTAGATTCTAGGATTTTAAATACAACCATTCTATTCTTGATTGCTGTGTTTTCTATCATCAAACTCAGATAAGATCATCACAAAATCCTTAAAACACTTGTGGATTTCTCATGATTCGAGATTGGGTATCCACCAATTTTGTCAAGAGATCTCTTGCCAAACGAATCCGAAAACCAAAGAGAACACTTGCATACAAGCAACTCCTAAGAAAACAAAGATTTCTGTATCAAAGCAGGAAAGTTCTACTCCAACATAGAACTTTTATTCATAGGTATCATGATTTCTCTAGAGGTTATACAGACGACTACGCTGTAGCTCCCTTAGATTCACAAGCATATTTCCAAAGAAGAGCTCTTAGACAACACCACAATCATAGCCAGAGAATTTTTCCAGAATACATTCCACAACCAGCCATCCAATATGATACAAGACCAAGTGAGTTTCACAGAATAAGATAGTTTTTCTGTCTTAAAAATCTTAAGGTCATAGTTTTAGCTT